>OW240912.1:160999929-161023576 GCA_933207985.1 Pelobates cultripes
CTTACATTCAAACACACAAACACTGCTCATTGCTAAATACATAAAAAAAAGCTTGCAGGTGTTTTTTACATTTTTTACTTGGGGGTCGGGGAACGTGTCTAGCGGGCGAGCTGAGCAGTCATATGGAGTAACTGCTCCCGTAACACAGAGCGCATATAGCCGCACAAACGACCGTAAGAACTCAGATAATTATACCAGCAGGATATCTTACCTGGGTGACCCACATGACGCCTTCAAAACAACAAAAAATCAAGGACCTGGTCTGCCAAAGTGCCAAAAAAAGACAGTCTCAAGCTGCTGCAAGATGCAGACTACCACACTGGAGGTATAGAGGTCCATGAGAAGAGTCAGACCTGAGGGGTAAGAGTTGCTACCGCCACATAGGGGAACCTTATGTTAAATATTAGTAAACACCTGATTGGGTCTACTACTTTGGTCAGTTTAATCTGCATAGTTGTACTTATTTCTGGTGAGGTTGCATGTTCGCAGCTATTATAACTCCAGGTTACCCATCATAGCCACCCCAGTGTCCCTGACTCTGCAATAGAAAGGGGCCTCAGTTAGGAAAAAGGACAAATGAGTCATTTGTTACATGTGAGTTTACAGAGGAAGAGGTTCTATTTCAACTGTCAAAAGTAAAGGCAAATAAGTCGATGGGACCTGATGGAATACATCCAAAGTTATTAAAAGAGCTTAGTGATGTCCTAGCAAAACCATTAACAGATTTATTTAACCATTCATTGTTAACAGGAGTAATCCCAGAAGATTGGAAGTTAGCGAATGTTGTGCCCATTCACAAGAAAGGTAGTAGGGAGGAGTCGGGCAACTATAGGTCACTAAGCCTTACTTCAGTGGTGGGAAAGTAATGGAAACCATGTTAAAGGATATGATTGTTGAACATCTAAAATCACATGGATTTCAAGATCAGAGACAACATCAATAAGATTAGTTTGGCATGATCTTCCTGAAGTAATCAGGAAGATCATGCCAACCTAATCTTATTGATTTTTTTGATTGGGTAACTAAAATAATAGATCAGGGTGGTGCAGTAGACAATGCTTATCTAGATTTCATTAAGGCTTTTGACACTGTTGCACATAGAAGGCTTATCAATAAACTAAGTTTGGATTCCAATATTGTTGAATGGGTAAGGCAGTGGCTGAGTGACAGGCAACAGAGGGTTGTAGTCAATGGAGTATATTCGAGGCATGGACTTGTCACCAGTGGGGTACCTCAGGGATCTGTACTTGGACTCACTCTCTTTAATGGTTTTATTAGTGATATTGCAGAAGTTCTTGATGGTAAGGTATGTCTTTTTTGCTGGTGATACTAAGATATATAACAGGGTTGATGTTCCAGGAGGGATAAGCCAAATAGCAAATTATTTAGGTAAACAAAAAAAATGGTCAGACTGACATTTAATGTGGATAAGTGCAAGATAATACATCTTGGACGTAAAAACCCAAGGGCAGAGTACAGAATATTTGATAGAGTCCTATCAAATCTGAGGAAAGGGATTTAGGGGTGATTATTTCTGATGACTTAAAGGAAGGTAGACAATGTACACCCTGTTCCATTATGCAATTTTTTTTTTTTCATTTACCTAAATAATTGTTGTAAATAACATTCAGCATAATTTTCATGTTATCAGCTATTAAGAGTACAATTCAAATTTCATTGAACAAACCTCCTAATGATAACAGTATTTTTTTTTATTACCCACAGTAAGTTTCAAAACACTTTATAGGTTGTAAAGAACTGAAAATTGTCATTTGATGTGTTTGCAGCATATTTACTGAAATCAAAAGCTATTTCAATCCAACTTATAACAACATTTTAACTTTTTAAACTGAACTTGTGAGTTTTTGGACAGTTTCTGCTTGAATTTGTTTGAAAGATGTCAGAATAGCCTGCTCTTTGGATGTAAACTGCCTCCCACATTCATAGATCTTTTGCTTGAGGATGCTCCAAAGGTTCTCAATAGGATTGAGGTCAGGGGAGGATGGAGGCCACACCATGACTTTCTCTCGTTTTATCCCCATAACAGCCATTGATGCAGAGGTATTCTTTGCAGCATGAGATGGTGCATTGTCATGCATGAAGCTGATTTTATTACAAAAAGCATAGTTCCTCCTTCTGTACCAGGGAAGCAAGTGGTCAGTCAGAAACTCCACATACTTTGCAGAGGTCATCTTTACACCTTGGGGGACCCTAAAGGGGCCAACCAGATCTCTTCCCATGACTCCAGCCCAAAACATGACTCCACCACCGCCTTGCTAACGTCGCAGCCTTGTTGGAACAGGGTGGCCGTCCATCAACCATCCACTACTCCATCCATCTGGACCATCCAGGGTTGCACGGCACTCATCAGTGAACAGGACTGTTTGAAAATTAGTCTTCATGTATTTTTCTGCCCAATGCAGCCATTTCTGCTTGTGAGCATTGGTTAGTGGTGGCCGAATAGAAGGTTTATGCACAGTTGCAATACTCTGGAGGACTCTACACCTTGATGTCCGTGGGACTCCAGAGGCACCAGCAGCTTTAAATATCTGTTTGCTGCTATGTAATGGTATTTTAGCAGCTGCTCTCTTGATCCGATGCATGGATCTGGCAGAAATCTTCCTCAATGTGCCTTTACCCGTCTGTTCTCTGAATCAGCCACAAATCTCTTAATAGTGTGATGATCACGCTTAAGTTTTCATGAAATATCTAATGTTTTCATACCTCGTCCAAGGCATTGAACTATTTCACTCTTTTTGGCAGCAGAGAGATCCTCTTTCTTCCCCATATTCCATAAAAATGGTTCTCTTAATAATGTGGAACACCCTCCTTTAGTAGTTTTTCCTTAAATTTGGCTCACCTGGCAATCTAATTATCACAGGTGTCCGAGATTGTTGTCAGTGATCAAAAGAGCCCTGAGACACAATGCCATCCATGAGTTAAACTGAAAAAGAAAATATTTAATCTTTGTGACACTTAAATAGAATTTGCATAATAATTTGGAACAGGGTGTAATAGAGCAGCAGGAAATTCTAGTGGAATCCTTGGTTGTATAGGGAGAGGTATTAGCAGTAGAAAGTGGGAAGTGCTCATGCTTTTGTGCAGAACAGTGGTGAGACCTCACTTGGAGTATTGTACGTAGTACTGGAGACCGTATCTCCTGAAGGATATTGATACTTTAGTTCAGAGAAGGGCTACTAAACTGGTTCATGGAGTGCAGGATAAAACTTAAAAGGAAAGGTTAAAGGAACTTAACATGTATAGCTCGGAGGAAAGACGAGACGGGGGGGGATATATTAGAAACATTTAAATACATAAAGAGAATCAACACAGCAAAGGAGGAGACTATATTTAAAAGAAGAAAAACTACCACAACAAGAGGACATAGTCTTAAATTAGAGGGACAAAGGTTTAAAAATAATATCAGGAAGTATTACTTTACTGAGGGGGTAGTGGATGCATGGAATAGCCTTCCAGCTGAAGTGGTAGAAGTTAGCATAGTAAAGGAGTTTAAGCATTCGTGGGATAGGCTTAAGGCTATTCTAACTATAAGATAAGGTCAGTGACTAACGAAAGTATTTAGAAAATTGGGCAGACTAGATGGGCCAAATGGTTCTTATCTGCCATCACATTCGATGCAATGACACTGACTAGTTGGCCGCCACTATGTCCATTATCTAGTTCAGTCACCCACAAGCAACTGTGGTAACTGACCCTCCTCACAACACCCCCTCCGCCATTTGGCTGCCAGCCTTGTATTATGCTTATTCACATTCTAACCTAGAAGCCAACACTCCTGCGATGGCATGTGGGTAAATATGTTGTGTAGGACCCACCTGTATGTGAGCATACACTAACATTGTTAACATAGCAAACCTCCGGTGGACCCGGGTGTTAACTATTAGGTGGGATGTGTTAGACCTCTTCCAGGTTTTCTCTAAATACCACAGTCTACATTCAAACTATGGGCAGAATCGGTGACTGCTCGTGCACACCACCCCCTGATCAACAATGGGACGCTCCACTGAGCTTCCTCCCCTCGGTCACGTTCAGTGCATAGCCTGCACAGACTGTCTGTATATACCTTTGTGACGGAAACTCCATCAACGGGTGCTTCCTAGCTGACGCCGAGGTGCAATGCACCGGACACCACAAGCACTGCAGACTCCACAACTGCCGTAGCTTAACTGGAATATCGCCGTCTTCCTCCCACCCTGGACCAACCTGGGATATCCAGGACCTCTCCTCCAGGAGAGCGTAGCAGGAACAGCTCTTACAAGAGCTAGTGATTATCCAAGGGAGTATAACGAGTATAGCAATCCCTGGTAATGATATAGCAGCTCCCTAAAATAAGAGACAGAACTCAGTATTGAGGGTGAAGAGGTCTAAAGGTTCATTGGTACAGGTTGGATTTATATACAATTCCTCAGGCCAGGGGAACACCCCTGGACCTGATGGGGCACCGAATTACAAAATGTACAGACCAATAAAAACAATGTAACAATGTACAACACTCCCACATACAGTAAACAATCCCTACCCTCTGCCTGTGAACTGTGTTAACTTAATTATCCCCAGGCAGAAAAAACACATTTTTATAAAGTACCATAAGTACCCCAAAACACAACATATTCCCATAAATACATCCCCTGATAACTCTGATCTGGGTGAACAACATATCCAAAAATCACCAAGATCAGATCAGGGGTTCAGAAATTTTATGGAAGTCATATTTTTGCCCATGCGAACGCAGGATGATATGCCCAAAACAGTTCCATAGATTCGCGGCTAAGTGCCGCTGGAGGACCAACCGGGAACCGCGAGGTTTTCATGCCGAAAATAGTTCCAGGGCATTCGCGGCCCCCCTGAAGTCTATTCGCGGTTTTAGTCGATGTGAACAAGATGGCTGCCACCACATGTTCGAATGTCGAATGGCGGCCACTTCGACTGTTCGGGAGTTCGAAGAACCAATCTTTAAAGTGCCAATAGGCACAATTAGGGTCTCTCAGCCAAAAAAAATGAAAGGGGCCATAGTCACAGGGTAAAAGGCTGGCAAGTAGTCCCCTCCAAAACCCAGTGGCGAAATGGCTTTCGTCACACACATTCCCTTCCTGGGAGAGACTAACCAGGTACCTGACCTTCTGTCGGTCCGTGCCTGAGTCAGTCAAGCAACCCACCCACAAAAAGCAAGTACTGGACCCCGGAGGCTCTGTAGCCCATCTCTGTCCTGTATGTCCCCAGCGATCAAGTGGGCATCTGGTACTCCTGTTCTCCCTTGGACTCCCTGGCATGGAGCTCCAACTGCGCTCTGCCCTGGTGCCAGCGCTTCTGCTGGGGTGGCCTGCAGGTGTTCAGGCCCTGGACAAAAGGGCGGTTGTGGAGAGGAGGGATCGCCTTCCTCCTCCTCCTGGCAATCCTGCGGTGTGGGTTGGGGATTTTAACTGGCCATCCAGCATCCCTGTAGGTCTGGTGCAGAGACCACAGTCCCATCTGCACCATCGGGGACAGCTTACCTTATGGGAAAGGAGACAACCGGTCCCTCTGTAGCTGGGGAGAGGGACCGGTTGTCTCCTCTCCCTGTAAGGTAAGCTGCCGCTGGTGAGAGAGGGCAATATGCTCCTCTCCCTGTAACACAGACTGCCACTGGAGAGTGAGACCGACTGTCTCAACTCCCATTAACTTGTCCTGCCGCTGGGGAGAGAGACCGGTTGTCTCCTCTCCCAGGAAGGTAAGCTGACGCTGGGGAGAGAGACCGACTGTCTCTTCTCCCTGTAAGGTAAATTGCCACTGGGGGGGAAGGACGACTGGGGAGGTAGACCGCAGGATTGCATGCCCAAAACAGTTCAATAGATTCGTCGCTAAGTGCCGCTGGAGGACTGACCAGGAACTGAAAGGTTTTCATGCCGAAAATAGTTCCAGGGCATTCGCGGCTAAGTCCACCTTATTACACATACATTATCTGTATGACATGTGGCGGTGCAAGTAGCCGACAGGGAAGGACTACACCTTTTTCTCCCAGGCTCACCTCACTTACTCACATACAGACTTATGCGTAGTGGATAAAACTACCCTGACCAGATCATGGTCGGACCACGTCCCCCTAACGATAAGTTATAAAGCACTGCATCTGGCGAGGGGTAGGGGAAAGTGGAGACTGAATGAGATATTGCTTGAGGATAGCATAGCCAAGACAGCCATAACCAAAGCATTAGAAGACTATTTTGTACGTAATACCAGCGATCAGTTGTCTGTGACCTCCATATGGCTTGCTCATAAGGCAGTCATGAGAGGTTTAGTTATCCAGCTAGGTGCCAAGAAGAAAAGAGTGATGAAGGACACCCAAGCCTGTTTGCTCAAAGAACAAGCTGCTCTGGAAAATCAGAATAAACATGGCACTTCTAAAATAATAACCAGGAATCTAGAAAAAGTACGAAACAACCTACATGGCCCATCTAAAATAATAACCAGGAAGCAAGAAAAAGTACGAAACAATCTCACTGCTTACAACCGAATGACATGAGATCACTGAGACTCACATTCTACACCCAAGGGAACAAGGCAGGTAGACTATTAGCGAAAAAACTGAAAAATGAAGACACACAAACTAAAATTCCCTTCATCCATTCCAAAAACTGAACGAAACTGTTTAACCCCCATGATATAGTGAACGCATTAGCCAGATACTACACTAAGCTCTACAATCTGCGTAATGACTCCACAGTACACCGACCCGCTGATGAGGCTATCCTTGCCTTTTTATACTTGGTAAATCTCCCAAGCCTAACCCCACAACAGAAAGACTCACTGAACAACACTTTCACATGAGGAAGTCTGGTTAGCTATCAAGTCCCTACCAAAACACAAAGCCCGGGACCAGATGGTCTTTCTAACACTATTAAACTTGCCTAGAACCACCTTTTTAACGATATAGTTTCTTTTAAATATAGTCTCCTTTACTGTGTTGATTCCCTTGATATATTTAACCTCTTAAGGACACATGACACGTGTGACATGTCATGATTCCCTTTTATTCCAGAAGTTTGGTCCATATCACTCCTGTCTCGTCTTTCCTCCAAGCTGCACATGTTAAGTTCCTTTAACCTTTCCTTGTAAGTTTTATCCTGCAATCCATGAACCAGTTTAGTAGCCCTTCTCTGAACTCTCTCTAAAGTACCAATATCCTTCTGGAGATATGGTCTCCAGTACTGCGTACAATACTCCAAGTGAGGTCTCACCAGTGTCCTGTTTCTACTGCTAATACCTCTCCATATACAACCAAGCATTCTGCTAGCATTTCCTGCTGCTCTATTACATTGTCTGCTTACCTTTAAATCCTCAGAAATAATCACCCCTAAATCCTTTTCCTGAGATGTTGAGGTTAGGACTCTATCAATTATTCTGTACTCTGCCCTTGGGTTTTTACTTCCAAGATGCATTATCCTGCACCATGGGCGTAGGAACCCCAAAAAATCTGGGGGGGAGAGCATTTTTACTCGCCGGGTATATTCTTATTCCGTAAACTATGAGTTGTTTATCCCATTGCACAGCGCTACGGAATTTGCAGTTGCTATATAAATGATTAAATAATAACTTTAAAGGGTCACTACAGGGAAGGGATTTTACTTACCTGGATACAGCGCCGGGATCCTCCTGATGCTGCGCCCCCTGTTTCGTCAAAATAACGAAATAGGAGGGTGCGAGCAGGGAGCAATAAAACGCTTCTATTCAGAAGCGTCATTGCTCTCTGGTGCACATGCGCAGCTTTGCTGCACATGCGCAGATACTTCATAGGGCGGCATTCATGTCTCGACTAGGAAGCACCTCTAGTGGCCATCTGAGTGTCCACTGGAGGTGTTCCTCATCAGTAATGTAAATACTGCCTTTTTACGAAATGGCTGTGCTTACATTAAAAAGCCTGCAAAGACATGCTATAGACACCAGAACTACTACGTTTAGCTGTTGTGGTTCTTGTGACTATAGTGTCCCTTGAATATAGAGAAGAAAAAAGAATCATCACAAATGTAAGAAATAAAATGTCTGTATCATTATTCTAAAAATTATTTAAAAACCCCCCAAAAAATGCACATTCCTAGCTTAATTTTTAGCACGACATATGACACAAACATTTTGTACTTTGCAGATTACTTTTTATATTTTTTTTATACATATACAGATTGTGTAATACTGCCCCTGACTTAGGGTGACCACATTTCCTAACTGCCATTCAGTGATACTTTCAGAAATGCATTCCATACATTTTACTACCCGTCTCTACCCCTTCCATTTATATTAGAACCCCTTTCCATGTAAATTAGAGATTAGTGCCACGAATAATGTGCTAGATTGCCTACTTACAACCAGATGAGGATGATGATGGGCTCTAGCTGCAGTCTGGCTCCACTGGTCTGGTGTAGAACAGGCTCTCTGGAGGCTGTTTGTAACTGTGGTCACAAAAATCAATGTTCTGGGAGAACGGGAAGCAGCTCCATTTTTTGGGGCCCTTTACACAGCTCAAGGTCTGGGTCCCAGGGTCCACCTTCATGTTCCACCAATGAGTTTGTTCACAGGGGGTGGAGTGTGTAGGGGATGTCCTGATATGTGTGTAAGGAATGCATCGTGTGAATCTGTGTTTGTATGTGTAAGGGCTGCAAGGTGTGTTTCTATGTATGTACGGGATGCAGTGTGTGCGTCTGTAAGGGGTGCATCGAGTGTGTGTACGGGGTGCATTGAGTGTGTGTAAGGAATGCATTGTGTGTTTCTGTGTGTGTAAGGTTTGCATGATTGTGCGATTGTGTGTGTGTGTGATGGATGTCAATCTCTCTCCCTCCCTTGTCACTCTCTTTCTCCCCCTCCCTCGTCACTCTCTTCCTCCCCCTCCCTTGTCACTCTTTCTCCCCCTACCTTGTCACTCTCTTTCTCCCCCTCCCTTGTCACTCTTTCTCCCCCTCCCTCCCTTCCTTGTCACTCTTTCTCCCCTTCCCTCGTCACTCTTTCTCCCCCTTCCTCCCTCCCTTCCTCCCTCGTCACTCTTTCTCCCCCTCTCTCCCTCCCTTGTCACTCTTTCTCCCCCTCCTTCCCTTGTCCTCTCTCCCCCCCCTCCTCCTTGTCACTCTTTCTCCCCTCGTCACTCTTTCTCTCCTCCTCGTCAATCTCTTTCTCCCCCATAGTCACTCTTTCTCTCCTCCCTCGTCATATCTTTCTCCCCCCTCCTCCTTGTCACTCTTTCTCCCCTCTCTCCTCCCTTGTCCTCTCTTTCTTCCCCTCTCTCCCCTCCTTGTCACTCTCTTTCTCCCCCTCCCTCCTTGTCACTCTTTTCTCCCCTCTCCTCCCTCCTTGTCACTCTTTCTCCCCTTCCTCCTCCTTGTCCTCTCTCCCCTTCCTCCCTCGTCCTCTTTCTCCCCTCCTCCCTCCCTTGTCACTCCCCCCCCCCCACCTCGTCACACTACCTCAGTGTGTACTTCCTTTTTAGTCCGGCCGGGTACAGGAGACAGATGCTCCCTGTACCCGCAGACTATACTGGGCTCGGCCACGCTACAGAGAGGGAGTGACAGGAGGGAGCGCTGAGCGCTTCCCTCCTGTCAGCCCCTCTCCTCATGCTGCGCCCGGGCGGTGCGCCCTCATGGATGCACCGCCCGGGCAAAGCTGCAGCCACCTGAGGCTCTCTACAGAGCGCTCGGGCGGCTGCAGGATGGGGGGGTGGCGGGGCTGGGGGGGATTTCCCCATAACCTGTCCCCCCCGCATGATTTGTCACCCCCGCATGATGCTTCCCTTCTATCCCCCCCCCTGGTTCCTACGCCCATGTTTGTAACCCACATACATCTGTTCGGTGACCTTCAAATTTTCATTGTGGCTCTGTATACAGCAGAGTAATTTGTTGGAGTGATGACAAGGTGCTTGTGGATAGATGGTGGAGGGCAGGGAGTGTAGCGGAATGGGCGCTTGCTAGACACTTTTTTTTCCTCTTTTTCGTCTGTCCATTCCCAGAGAACTTCCACCTTTCGTTTGTTTTCCCCCCTGTTATTTCATGTGGTTCCTCTTTGGTTGTTCGGGAGACTTCATACGAACAGATTCTCTTTGTCTCCCGAATGAGGACCACTCCTGTACCCCATTGGAATGTTGACACCAACCACTTAAGTGCGAAACCTAAAGGGAAACAATGAGTGCTTCCCCTGGGTGCCTGCGGTTTCGTATAGCTGGACATGTGGCAGAGAGAATGGCAGCATTCATGTCATGAAATAAATAGATTCCCTAGTATGGTGTTCGCACAAGAACCCCACACCGAATTTCCTGGAATTGTTTTGGGCTAGCGCCTTGTGTCCAGACGGCCAAACCTTTACCACAATGGCATTCCCATTCTGACGAACGATCTGATTGCTTCTTGGATATGCTGGACATCGGGGAATGTACTTTTCATGGGGTTATGGGGTATAGTTGAGGTACTTTTGGGGGATACAGGATATGTTTGGGGGATTTTCTGTACCTGGGGGATAATTAAATTAGAGGAGTTTTCTCAGGCAGTTATCTCTCTGGCACAGAGGATCCTGGGATTGAAACCCCTGCATATTTGTGTGTAAAATCCCTTGCTTGGGACTGGGCATAAAAGCCATGTATGTGCCATTACACGTTAGTTGTACTATCGGTACTGTTTCGTCCAGTTACTTGGGAGGAGTTTACTCTGGTGGATCCAGCGGAGAAGAGTCCCTATTAGGACCAGGACTTTGCTACATTGGTCGGCAGCGTCTGGTTCCAGAGCTCACGATGGAACAAAAACCACAGTGGATGTTTAGCATGACCAGGTGGACTGTGGATGGAGATTGACTATACCATCCTGAAACGGTCCACGCTAAAGGATCTTCTAGAGGCAAGGGGGATAGCGGCAAGCAATAAGAAGAAAGCCACCCTCATTGCCGAAATCATGGCGGAATACCAAAAGGACGGCACTTCAGATCAGCCCAAACGGGAAACTACAGAATTTCAAAGGGAGCTACAATTCTGTGTATATTTTTATAGTGAAAACCCATAGACTGAAATTATTGCTCGAACCATGTTGGAAGTCCAGGAGTTCATGTTAAAATGGAATGAAAGGCAAGCTCCCAAAAGGACCTAGGCAGTGACAATGGTACCAGATGGTAATCCCAACGTACCTTTTGGTGCATTTAAAAACTATGTAGAGGAGGAAGAAGATATATTTTTAGAGACAATGTACACTACACAGGATAGGTCCAGAAGACCGGGTGCCACTTTTGGGTAGCAGATTATCAGGGCGGACAGTTAAAGCCTACCGAACAGTCCCTGACGATAATATTCGAGACTATGTTTGGGTGAAGACTGTAATATTAGCCAGGTATGACATTACTCCAAAGACATACCGCAGGTGGTTCAGGGAGATGCAGAAAGCAGAGAGAGACTCTCATGCAGAATGGGCATGCCAGTTACACAGAGCTGCCCTGGGAAGGGTGCAAGCCCAACATGTAAGCACGATGGAGTAACTTCTACAGCTGATGCTATTAGAACTGTTTTTTAATGGGCTAGCTCAAGAGATCCAGGAGTGGAGGTAGCGCAACCCCACCACCATCACAGAAGCAGCAAGGCGGGCAGACAAGTATCTGGATGCCTGCCGACCTAAAGACCGGTCCAGCCCAAAGTCTTTCCTCGACCAGCCTAAGCCCCTCCTTGACCGGTGGCACAACCCAGACACTTGGTACCTTCCATGCCCCTCCTCCACGCATTCAACAGCAAGGCCAGGTACAGTGCCACCTGTGCAAAAAAGATGGGGCACATGCAAAGAGATTGCCCCCACAACCGAGACCGGGCAGTGGATCCACCCTGGGCCACCACGAACAGCCAGAGTCGCAGACCACTATTACCAGGTATACCACTCCAGCACCACCCGTAGAACACTGAGAGGTCTTGCACGAAGCCGACCTGGTTAAAGCCGCCGCAGATAATCGCCAACATCAATGGCAGACAGTACACCTGCATGGCAAGGAGGTTCAAACGCTCTGCGACACGTGAGCCAGCCCTACCCTGGTAAAGTGTCATGCCCGGGTACATTTATATTGGGGAGCGGGGTCTGGAATGGTAGAGGTTTGGTTGATGCCAGAACTTCCAGCGGAAGTACTATTGGGGAACGATCTGGGAAAGCTCACATCCGCTTTTGAGCCCCAGGAGCCGACGGAAGAACTTTACCGGTGGTCACCCGGAAACAGGCCTGCACCAGGGACCACAGCTCACACCCAGAGGCTCAGGCAAGCGACCCATCCCCACCCCTAGAGTGTTTACCCTGGGATGCCCCCACAGAGTTTGGGAAAGAGGTGACCACAAACCCCCCACTACAGGTATACAGGGAAAGTGTCACCTCCAGTCAGGCTGGGTTAGAGGGGGAGAGGTATGTGTGGGACAAGGGACTGCTTTACCGGGAGTCAGAGAGAGTAGTGGCTGGGTTGGAACCGATCCCCACTAAATAGCTAGTGGTACCCCAGAGGTACCGGCAGGACCTGCTCTGGATAGCGCACGACATCCCGCTATCTGGACATTTAGAGGTTAGCTGAACCAGAAAATGGCTTACCCCAAATTTATTTTGTCCTGGGATCTCACAGGATATTAGGCGCTATTGCCAGACGTGCGATACTTGCCAGAAAGTAGGTAAGAGGGGAGACCACCACAAGGCCAAACTTCACCCTCTCCCCGTTATTGAAGAACCTTTTAGCCACATAGCGGTAGACCTGGTGGAACCCTTAGCTGAATCTAGCCCCTCCGGCAAGAAACATCTTGACGGTGGTAGACTACGCCACCAGGTATCCAGAGGCGGTGATGCTGACCAACATTCATGCGGAAACAGTCGCGGAGGCCCTGATTCAAATCTTCTCCCACATGGGATTTCCTCTGGAGATAGTGTCGGATCGGGGCTCCAATTTACCTCAGAGGTCACCCACTTCCCCTCGGCAGCATTAGGCCAATTATGAGCTCCCCTTACCACCCCCAACCAAACGGCCTATGCGAATGGTTCAACGGGACACTGAAACAAATGCTCAGAAGGTTGGCGCCCACCAGCCGAGATTGGGAGAGATTCCTGCAGCATCTCTTGTTTGCCTACTGGGAGGTGCCACAGGAATCCACAGGGGTTCTCCCCGTTTGAGAAAGGGGACCCCTAGACCTTATGCGGGAACATTGGGAAGGGGATATTAGCCAGGATGGGACCCCCATTGTTCCATATGTACTGGAGTTCTGTGACCAACTGGAGGAGTTGACTAGGTCTCTATGAACAAACCTCCAGGCAGCACATGGTACGATCGGGAAGCCAGGGACCGTAGCTTTCAGGAAGGACAAAGGTGTTTTTTAAATTTTTTAATTTTTAATTTTTTTTATTCTTTATTTATACGTGTGTCGGACAATAGTATACAGCAATACAAAACATGTAGCTAGAATGTGCAGTGTAAACATAAAAAAAATAAAGAAATTACATTGTGTCATTCTTATTGAATCGTGCGGATAATTCGATTACAATCAGCTTATTAAGTCCAGTCGCACTTGTAAGCAAGAGGTATCACAGTTGTTTAATAATAGCAAATCATAAGTGATAGTATGTGACCTAAATCTGCTGCTTCACCGAATGTGAGTGTGCATAGTCTTGGGTAAGAGTTAAGCAGGCTGACTTCTTATCTTTGCTGACTAGTGACTTGCTCACTGGGCTGACTAGTACAATTATGCTAACTGCATCCTTCATGGTCGCTTCTACATGTTGTGAGAAGAAGGAAGAAAGGAAAGGCGGAAATAGAAAGAGATAGAAAGAAATAGTAGAGAGAAGGTCCGTCAAGTCGTGGTCGGAATGGTCTTTATCGTGATGCAGTGGTAATTTGTGGGGGACTGGTGTGTTGCACGCGGGGAAGGGAAAAAAAGGGGGAGAGGGGGGAGGCCATCATAATTAATTCCACATTCAAAACCAACTGTCTCACACTTGTTGCCCAGAATGTTTTCATTTTTGTAGCATTCTCACCACATGTGCAGGTAGGTGCCCCCAAAGCCACAGCCCCTCCAGCACTTGTCGGCGGGCACCCTCTGCATGCTGTAGAGCAGTGGTAGTCAACCTTTTTCCACTTACTGCCCACTAATGCATCTTTCTTGATGGAAATATTTCCTTACCGCCCACCATTTTTCGCGCAAGCGCAGAATATTTTTTAGAAAGGAGGGGGTACATACATTTATCTTTTTATTTCTACTTTATGCATGTTTATAATGTTTTTAACTTTTTAAAGTTTAATGAGGAAGCAATAAAGTTAATTGAAATTACCTTTACTAGTGATTAATGAGATCCTTGAGGTTGATGCTGCGAGACTAAATATTTGATATCTGGTTCGATTTTCGTAAGGAACAAACAAAGGTCTCCTCTTTCGGTGATAATCAGAAGACTTCTTTGTTTGCTCATAAAATGATTTCTCATCTGTGCGTCAGCTCCCCTCCTCTCCCTCCTCAATTCCCCTCCCCACCTCTTTTCCCCTTTTTTCTATTTTTTAACCTTACTTATAGCAATGCCCAGTAGGAAGGCTGAGCTAGGTAGCCCACTTACTATTATTAGTCAACAACAATTTTCTCCTTTTCCTTTTCTTTCCTTCTCCTTTTTTACAAGTACTCTACTCCTTCTTTCTCCTATTCTAGAAGTACTCTACTCCTTTCTCCTATTCTACAAGTACTCTGCTCACAGACAAACACTCACACATACATTTACAGACACACACACTCACAAACACTCACACATACACTTACAGACACACACACAATTATACACATACTCACACATGCACTTACAGACACACATACACAGACAGACACACACACACACACATATACTTACAGACACACACACACACACACACACACACACACACACTTACAGACACACACACATACACTTACAGACAAGCACATATACACACAAATTATTATTAAATGTCCACCCAGCCTCCCTACCTGTAGAGCTGGTGTGGATCTGTCCCTGGGGTCCAGTGGGGCTTCACTTTGGCGGGCGGCTAATCAGACGCGGCGACGGAGCTCTAACCTCTCTGCTCCCTCGCGGACTGTCTACTGATGCCGGGAGCCGGAATATGACGTCATGTTCCGGCTCCCGCGGCATCAGCAAACATCGCGCGAGGGAGCAGAGCAGAGAGGATAGAGCTCCCTCGCCGCGTCTGATTAGAACTCTGCCATGCCGGGGGGGTCCAGAAGGTGGCCTGGCAGGAGGGAGCACTTCCTCCGGCTGGTCACTGAAGACTTGCGCACGCAGAGCCGCTCGTGCCCGCCCAAAAGGAGAAATCCTCTTAAAAAGAGAATTTAGCCTCCGAAATCCCTACCGCCCACCTGGAATCCTGAAACGCCCACTAGTGGGCAGTAGGGACCAGGTTGACGACCCATGCTGTAGAGTTTGACCGGCATGGTGTACCACCGGAACAGTGTCTTAAAAGATTGTTCTTGCATTGAAACATATATAGATGAAGTGCCACATTCCCTGCCATTCAATGCCTTCCAATACCTCCCCTTGATCCTTCTCACATTGATCTGCATAAGGCAGCTGTCCCTAATCCTTTGTCTCTGAGCAGAGGTGAGCGTACAGTGGAGAGAGTTTTCAAAACCTTGAGCTTCGATTAGTTCAGGCATATGCGCTCAAAAAAATACAAGGGTGTATGCGCTGCCTTTTTGATATAGGGTTGTTTTGCAAAATCAGCAATTTATGTGTATCTACAAAAATCATCAGGAGTAAGGTGTCTCCTCTGAAACAAATGAAACAAATTAATTTTCTGTAAATACATATCCTCTGTAATCCCACCTGCTATAGGTGGCGAAAGTCATGTGCCACCATTCCTATGTCAAAAGCTCTATTCCTCAGGAAGGGCATAAGTGGCGATGGGGCAGAAGCTATATTGTATTTTCAGGCAGTTGAGTCCCATAGCCTAAGTGAGTTAAGGATCGCTGGGCATGTTGTCCTTATCAGCGGTCTATGTTCCTTAGGGATCCACGTGATATATTGCAGAAGAAATGCTCCCATCAGCAGCGATTCCAAATCCACCCATCTCCTCTCTTCGAGGGGGGCATGCCACATCGCCACCTGAGCCAGTTGAGCTGCAACATAATAAAAGTAGGTTTGGTAACCCCAGTTCGCCCTGTTTTTTCTGCCGATACAGTATGCCTCGGGACATTCTTTGACGTTTATTTTGCCAGATAAAAGCACCTATCGCTTGTTGTAGCGAAGCCAGTCTGTTTCGGTAAATCCTGAAAAAGAAAAAGGATCCTCGGGAGGACATTCATTTTAATTGTATGAATCGGTCCTATCTATGAGATAGGCTTATCAGCCCTGCCTCATTCCATTAGTCAAACAAAAAGGTTGGGAATAAGCTCCTGCCATAACATTATTATACATGGCCTTAATCAAAGTTATATACTTTTCTGGGAAGCCTAGGTGAGCGAGGAGAGTAAATAGATAGGGCCACTTGACCCTATCGAATGCTTTTTCAGCATCCAGGGAAACTACCACGGTAGGGGTTTTAGTAACTACTTGTCTCCCGATAATGTTGATAATTCTGCTTGTGTGCTCGAAGAGTTGCCTGCTCTGTTGTTCTGATGTAGAATTATTAAAATCTTTATTAGAACCTGTATTGAATTATTGTACTAACTCCATTTTAATCTCACACTGTGACAGAACTCTCCATTTTGTTCACCTTACATGACAGTATTCAATATAATGAATAAGAGATTGTATTTTCTCTCTCTAAGGACATAACTAGCCCCGGAGTTAGCGGATCTCCGTTGACTTGCAACATAGTATAATCCAAGGCCAGGAGAACAGCGACTAAATGAAATGTTCTATTCATAAAAGAACCTTGGAACAGACCACGAGACTGACATCACTAACTACGTAAAATGATGCCCAAGCCCCCCTTTCCACCGAGTAAGCCTCGTGCTAAAGAGCAATGGCGACGACATCCCATGATGGGAGGGTGCCTCACTAGTCACTCAAATCTCTGAGCCAATTAATAATATTAATGGGTGGACACTGACATAGCCACTTAACATTTAACCCAATTAATGATGTTTATTTGTTATTATCTGATATTCAATGATGATGTAATTTTGCATATAAAAAGGCCTGCGTGCCCGCTTTTTAACTAGATGCTAATAAATTTCCTGAAGTGTTTTTAACCTGAACTGCATGTGTCAGTGTAAACTTACTTCTGCGTATACGCAATTTATTCATCTCAGATTTGGACAGGAACAGATAGACTTTTAAACATTTTTGTTTATTTCTAAATTAATCCACATCAATTTGGCGTCCATCCAACGTGGGGCATCGGGCTATGGCCTCCGGCCGGTAAGCCGTCCTAAGGAAGACGCTGTTGGACGGAGGAATCGGGGGGGAAGGAAGAGAGACTGATCACCTCTGAGTACACGGTAGAGACTTCTGCAGGAGCCACCGGTATGTTCCAGCCCCTTTGATTGACCCGTCCACGTGTCTGTGACTGCTTCCCTGGAGGGCATCAAAGACAGGTAATATCTTGCCCGGTGTCTTGTTACCCATTTGTTTACCTGCATTTAGTCTATCTGTTGCCTGGGTGTGCTAGTGGTATATGTTTTGTTCTTTCCCTCTTTTGGGATAAAGGGGGGTGGACCCGTGGGTGGTTGCCTGGGGGTCTTCTGTTGCCTGTTTTTACCCCTTTTTAGGAGTCACTTGGCCCAGACTGTTGGGAAAAAAGGGGGGGTGGACCTGTGGGGATTTTCCAAAGGGGTCCTGTTTTCCTGTTTACTTCTTTTAGGTACTGTCTAGCTAACAGTAGTAAGGAAAAAGAAGGGTTGGGGGATCTGTGGAGGGGACTTGCCTCCTGGGGTTTCCCGGTTACGTCACTTTGATATTCTAGCTAGCCTCATTGTGTACGTTGCTCTGCTTGCAGAGGTTATGGTACCCTCCAGCTTCGAGTGCTGAGGCTGGTGGGATTCCAATTTATTTGTGGTGTGTGGATTCGGGCAGGCATTGTTGTCTCCATCACCACGGGGTAGTGTGACTTGTGGGTGGGTCCATAGGGAGCACTACGGGAGTGAGGATAGAGGTGGCCACACTTAAGTGGACTGCTGTAACGAGGGAGGATTATGGATTTCGGGCCGGTGTTAGTCGTTATCCTTGGCCGCTGGTAGTGAAACTTACGAAAGTTGTTCTCCGAGCGGGGACACTACGAGATTGAGGGAGGTGGCCTTGGTGGCCACAAGAGTAAAGGAAAGGGATTACTGTTGATGCATGCACTGTATTTCAATTGAAATGTTGTATTAAATGTTGTCTTAAGTGTGGAGTCATTCAAACTTTCACTGTTTACTTTTACTTTACTTCCTGTACTATTTACACTATCCACTCCTATTTCTCTTGAAAGAGAAGTGATTGGTCACACACTTCTCACCCCGCTCCAATCCGTGGTTACCATCGAGGGTACACAGATTCAGTGACTGGTCTACGTTTTGGGAAGACGCACTGGGAGGGACCCACCCTACCTAGTGGCAGTCGAGCATTGTAGACGTTCTGTTTCATTTTCCTTTACCTATACTTGGGACGCTTTGTATAGGGGGATATGGGACAGGAAACGAGTAAGCCCGCTAGGGGCTGGCTCGCGTGTGATTTAGTTGAAGATAGAGAAGGTGAAGAACTGGTTAAAAATGTTGCAAAGATTGCTAAAGTGTGTAAAATTGCTGTGCCTTCATGTGGTAGATTACAACCAGAAAGTTGGCGTAGATTACTGACAGAGAAGAAAGGCAAGCTTACAGATAATGATTTATTGCGTACTGCTGAAGCATGGTACAGAGTAGAAAGGCTATCCAGCAGGAGGGTTGGGTAGAGGAAGAGATAAATCATAAAGGGTTAAGAACTGTATGTATATCATAATAATTGTGTTACTGGGAAGTTATCTCAGCCAGTGCCCTGTCGGGGGTTCCAGGAGGTGACCACTTCCATCATCCTGTCAGTAATGACCGAAATGTAGCTGACCATGGTCACCATCCCACCCCAATCTTAAAGCGCTGTGGGGTTTTTGTATTTTGTGTTAGCCATTACCCTGGTAGAGGGTGGGGGTTTAAATGAAATGTTGTGTTTTTGTGTCTCTTTGCTTTGTAATGTAATTGTCCTTCTGTCTTGTTACTGTACAGCGTTGACATGGTTAAATTCGTGCTGGCAGGCAGTCTCTCTCTTGTTCCACTCAAATCCCCCTCTGCTAAAACACCCCCCCCCCTCCCCTCGCTTCTGTGAGACGCGGGGGGGAGGGGGCGGAGGGGGGTGGTGACATGCTTGCGATTTAGGTCTGTCTCTTCGGTGTTCTGTAGAGTTATTCAGAAGCTACTGATAAGATTTTAGCAATGGAATTTTTGCTAGAAAAAATATTCTAATTGTGTATTTTGTTATCTCAATAGAAATTGATAGGATGGTTAGGGAGTGAATCTGATGCAGGAATAGAAGTTATTAAGTTAGTATATGTTTCTAGAGACAGCTTTGTGGGCTGTTAGATGTATAATATTCACAACTGTCTTATTTAATCCGTCAAGTCTGTCCACAGTTCAGATTTTCATTTTGCAGAACAGAATGTTGCTTCTCTGACTTATTTTAATAGTTTTAATATAGTGTATTGTTGAAAGTGCATCAGCCACCACCTTAAAGATGGCGCCTAGTACAGAAGGAGGTTGACCCTGCCAGTCCCGTGACCTATCTACAGTCACGGTTGCTTCTAAAGTAACGTCACTTCCGCCCTTACCATGCCCACACCTCCTGTCTTCCTTTCCCACACCTATCATGGACGTCATCTCACTTCCTCCCTTGCTGTCATTTCCTTCCCCGCCCCTGTCATGGCTGCCTCCATCATGAGGCCTACCCCTATTATGCTCGTCCTATTTAGAGACATGTTGTTTTCCTTACACTCTACATATTATGAACAGAAACATTATAATTACTAAAACAATCATGCCATTTGTTTCCCTGTATCAACAATGTGTCCGTGATATAAAAAAAAAAAGAAGGTTGCTAAAATGTAATTTGCAAATGTGGTGTGACCTACAAATGAGATCTGTTGGACACGAATATAAGAGCATAACAGCTGATTATCCAGCTTCATCTTACAACAAGGGAAATAGCTAAATAATGCAAGTTATTTTAAACATTGTATCTTTACTTAATCGAATCTTGCTAGTTACAGATCGTATGTTTACAGTAACATCCTTTACGTTAAATGATGGTTTAGCATTAGAAGGGTTTGTGACATGTTTTATTAACCCAGCCACTACTGGTTGTTCATTTTAGTTACAGGGTGGTATAATTGTTGTAGTCTAATTGATATAAATGATAGTACCGCAATAGTTAACGTTTTATCCAAAGACATATAGGAACTTTACTTCACTTACTATTAACCATTATTTATAATGATAGACATGTTCAGACTGCAAAAAGCTATGGCTAATGACATAGAAAGGGGTTTGAGTCAGTAACACAGCCCATACAGAGGAGAGCAAACCCGCTGATGCTTAATGCCCCTGCCATGGCAGTGTCTACAGGGAACAAGGGGGGCCACTTGCCACTGTGACTTTACCCATTGAAGGACGAGAAACCACATTTTTAGTTGACACAGGTGCAGCCCAAAGTGTTCTGAGAGAACAAGACCTGCCAGATGCCTCATTCCTATCAGAAATAGATGTCTCTTGTGTTGGAGTGGATGGCCAACCAAGGCACAGTCCTTTAACAACCCCATTGCGAGTTGGCAATTACCCAAACTTGCTTGCTCGATTTGTAGTATCCTCCACATGCCCAATTAACCTGTTAGGTGCTGATGTCCTCTCACGCCTGCAGGCATCTATCACCTTCACCCCAGAAGGTCAAGTAGAATTGTCTACTCCCCTATCTGAATCAGATACTTCAGTTTTGTGCTCCCTACCTCTAGTGCTGCATTTAGATGAACCCCGTGGGGAAGCAAAAGAGCAGAGGTCCAATTTTTCGGATATCATCAAAACAAAGGTACCTGCAAAATTATGGTCCAAAGGCCCAGAAGACATAGGTCATCTGAGAGTTCCACCTGTGGTGGTAAAGCTCATTCCAGGAGCAAAATTTCCAAGAAAACCACAATATCCTCTAAAGCCAGCTCAGGCTGCAGCTATTTCAATTCAAATCAAGGCACTTTTGGAGAAAGGTTCTCTTGTGAAGTGTGAATCAAAATGCAACACCCCATTATTTCCTGTGAAGAAGAAAACAACAAAAGGGGAACCAGAGAAGTACAGAATGGTCCAGGACCTCAGAGCTGTCAATGAAGCAACTGTCCTGGACACCCCTATTGTACCAAACCCCAACACTCTGCTATCTGGAGTTCCACCATCTGCAAAATACTTCAGTCATTGACCTGGCTAATGCCTTCTTCAGTGTTCCACTGGATCCGACTTGCCAATACCTGTTTGCTTTCACCTATGAAATGCAACAGTATACATGGACTGTCATGCCCCAAGGGGCACAAAATTCTCCAAGTCAATTTGCTAAAGCCATGTGCTCCATCCTGGACCCATGGCAAACAGACCACCCAGAAGTTGTCCTACTTCAGTATGTGGATGATCTCCTACTTTGTGGGGATGACATACCTACAACAGAAGACTGTTCTATTAGTCTCCTTTGCTACCTAGCAGAACAAGGATGCAAAGCTTCACGTCTCAAGCTGCAATTCTGTCAGCCAACAGTAATCTTTCTTGGACATTGCCTATCTCAAGGCACCAGACATCTCACTCGGGACCGAGTCAGAGCCGTACTGGAGATTCCACCTCCAAGAACCACAAAATCTCTCCATATTTTTTTAGGCCTCATTTCCTATTGCAGAGCATGGATCCCAGAAGCCTCTCTGCTTATGCAGCCACTCTATGATGCACTCAAGTCAGACCCATTCTGCCTGACAAATGAAGCACTGGACAATTTTAAAATTCTGAAACGTACCATTGCATCTGCTCCTGCTCTGGGCCTACCAGACTACACCAAACCCTTCAAATTATTTGTCTCTGAAAGACAAGGCCACGCCACAGGAGTGCTTACCCAAACAAATGAGTTAAGAGGCCGCCAAAGGCCTATTGGGTTTTTCTCCTGTCAGCTGGATATCGTGGCCAGAGGGGCCCCTTCATGCCTTAGGGCTGTTTTTGCTGCAAGAGAACTTATTGAGAAAACTGCAGACCTGGTCCTTGGTCATCCTCTGGTCGTATTGGCACCTCATGACATTTCTGCCATTATCAACCAAGTCCAGCTCAAACATGTGTCTCCTGCCAGACACCTGCGTTTACAGTGTCACCTCCTGCTACCTGACAACATCACCATACAAAGGTGTCAAGTTCTTAATCCGTCCACTCTTCTTCCACTCCCTGAGGGGGGTATCCACTATGGGTTTATCATGGACGAAACCTATATTTTTCTCCTCACTGGAACCATCAAGAGGATGCATCCTGATTTAACCTTTTATAAAGAACAAAAACCTCTCTGTGAGGGTCCAGGATATGCCTTCTGTACCACATACAAGCCGAACATCTCTCCTGAACCTTGCTATGAAGATGAACTCTATCACTGGGTGGAGGTGAAACTCACTGCTCACGACTTCTATTGTGATTCTGAAGGCAATAGCATGGTCTTGATCGAACTACCTTCAGAACTCAAGTATTTATACCGTCATTGGGATACTGCTATTCCACATGTCCCTGTTACCAAGTTGAAAACAAAATCATGGAATGATCTCGGGCCCATGGCGAAATTATGGGCCACCATGGATGACTCGAAGTTACAGGAAAATGGCATTGCCAAATACCCCACAACTGACCTACTTGAAGCATGGCCACGCCATTTCCTGGAAAATGACTTTAAAAGCCTGGTCATAGTAAACAACTATGACCCAGAGACTCCTCACGACTGTTTTGAACAGATGAAAATGGAGACCATACATCTACCAACGGTGCATGAGAATCCATTGACAAATCCTAATTTCACTCTGTTTGTGGATGGTTCAAGATATGCTGATGAAGAAGGAAAATACCACACAGGATATGCCGTAACCACAACAGATGAAGTTATCAAGTCATCATCTTTACCACCAGCAATGTCTGCGCAAGAAGCTGAATTACAAGCCCTGTCTTCAGCATGCAAAATCTCCGAAGGAAAACGTGCCAACATCTACACAGATTCAAGATATGCCCTAGGTGTGGCTCACGACTTCGGCCTCATATGGAAGACAAGGATTTCTTACTACTGCCGGCACACCAGTCAAACACAGCTCTGCAATCAAAGAGCTAATGGATGCCCTCCTACTCCCTGAAGAAGTGGCCGTATTGAAAGTCAAGGCACATGGAAAGTTGGATACAGATGAAGCAAGGGGCAACCATCTGGCTGATCAGGCTGCTAAGCAAGCAGCAAGAAATTTGCAGGAAGTGGACGAAGAAGTGTCCGGTCAAGAAGAAGTTCCTGTTTTTACTTTACAGACCCTTCCTACTGATCTAAGGATTTTACAGGAACAGCAAGCCGCAATTACCCCTGAAGAGATCCAGAAATGGAAGAAGAAAGGGGCTGTCTTAAAGGACGGAATATACTATAACAATTTCAAATTCTGCCTTCCAAAAAACTTATAC
>OW240912.1:161027637-161039482 GCA_933207985.1 Pelobates cultripes
AGAAAAAGAGAAAAAGAGAAAAAGAGAAAAAGAGAAAAAGAGAAAAAAAGAGAAAAAAAGAAAAAGAGAAAAAGAGAAAAAGAGAAAAAAAGAGAAAAAAAGAGAAAAAAAGAGAAAAAAAGAGAAAAAGAGAGAAAAAGAGAAAAAGAGAAAAAGAGAAAAAGAGAGAAAAAGAGAGAGAGAAAGAGAGAGAGAAAGAGAGAGAGAGAAAGAGAGAGAGAGAAAGAGAGAGAGAAAGAGAGAGAGAGAAAGAGAGAGAGAAAGAGAGAGAGAAAGAGAGAGAGAGAAAGAGAGAGAGAGAAAGAGAGAGAGAGAGAAAGAGAGAGAGAGAAAGAGAGAGAAAGAAAGAGAGAGAAAGAAAGAGAGAGAAAGAAAGAGAGACAGACTTAGGAGAAGCTGTTGGTAGGTATTGCTAATGGTAGTAAATTAAAAGCATTCAGCTTAAACTGTATCCCTGACTGGGAATGTTAACAAAAAGAGCAGCCGTAAAATAGCAACAACATTTTTTTTTTTATAATGCAGCCGGAGATAAAAAGTATGGAAAAAGACCAGGATCAAAAACATTTTTCTTGCTTTAACCACTTTCTGCCTAGTAAAAATTCTCACAAGAAATGGCCAGATTCCACCAAAATATTCGCAGATTCGTAGAGCAGATTATTATTATAACTAGCATTTATATAGGGCCAACATTTTTCACAGCACAGATGGCAATAAACTGGGCAGTCAAATTGATTGTCGTTATATTATTAGCTCCAGCAGCAATCAGTCTGTGAATTTCTAACCTGACTAATACTTTATAATTTCTCCTGTGTCTTGTCACTGACACACTTTACCAACACATTTCATTATACAATTGTGTGACCTAGTGTTTGAATATGGTCAACAGAAACCGACAGGATTAGTGAATGAATACCAGAGCGTGGGAGTTTGACCTAAGTAGGAAAAATGCCCCCGAACTCCCAATATCCATACCCAAAACCACCTTGTCAAAGAGATTACAAAAGTATTTTTTTCTTTTTTACACCAAAGGATTCAAATCCATAAAATGTGTGAGTTGGTCAAGTCTTCCCATTTACAACTTTGACGAAAAAATAACCATCAAGTACTTGTTGACAGTATTGGGCCTCCATGACCTTATAAATACAAGTGATATCTCGGACATGCATACTTGCAACTTTACACCAAACATATGTCAGGCATAGCCAAGTAAACGGTTTCTATAGGAAAACTCTTGTAGGCCATTCAGGGTGCAGGCAAAGATTTTGTGGTACACGGTGAGGTGGTTTGAGGCACACTAGTGTGTCACAGCACACTATTTTGAAGGCACTGGCGAGATTATACAAAAAATTATAATACAATAAAATTAAATTATTTGTTTTAAGTCCAACTAAAGTCACGTCATCTCAATAGTTCTATAGGTTTAACCCTGCAATGTAAAATAGTTTATTATTTTTTTAGAAACTGCAATATTTACAGGGTTAAATACACCTACGGTGGCTGTTACACTAAAAACCTGGTCACGTTAATGTAGACCCCATAGTAAAGCATTGATTCATTGATTCGAGATTCATGTCTCGATGGTGATGCCACGTGAATCGAGAGAGGAGAGAGAAGGAGAATGCAGAAAGCTCTAGCTAGAAACTCTGCCAGGTTCAGATTGCTCCTCTCTCAAGCTGGGAGCATTGCCTCAGTTACCACACTAGCAGATCTCGAGAGTGAACTCTAGCCAGAGGAGCTGTAGACAGAGTCACTCACCACCACCGGACCACCAGGGTTTACAATGTCCCCCATCCCAGGCCAAATTTAAGAAGGGAGGTAGGATATAAATATTCTCTGGATCCATTATGCACATACTAGACCCCCTGTATGCAAATGCATACACTACATTCCCTAAACACACTCACTACAGAACACACACACTACAGCCTCGCTACATCCCCTATACACACACTCTCACTTAACATCCCCTAGCCACAAATATTACCCCACAAAAACAACACAACAGAAATTGACATATGTAACGGATCACCTGGCACCCTGACTGGGTACCTCCGTTGAAGGATGCTCCTAGCGTTTCCTGAGGACTCCAAGCACTCTGGCAGACACCACAATCACCGAACCGGAGAAGCTTATACCTTCTCTCAAGCATATGAATGCTATAAACAGCTGAATAGGCAAAAACCACACGGATGGGTTTAGACTCCTAGCAGTCAAACTGGAACAGCATACAATAAATCCTTCCCCAATAATGAGACGACACTTCACTTTGAGGGTTAAGCAGGAACTGAAGATTTATTCACACCACCTTTTAAGACATTCTCCCATGCAAGGGAAGGATTTACAATAATTATTACAACAGCCAATCCCATAAATGTTACGTCCCACACATCTCTTCCCCTTGGATTAACACTTAACATAATTATACAGTACACACTTTTCCCCAATTCTTGGATGTACCCCAAATATGGGGGGTACACCTTTAAATATAGCACCCCCCTGGTAGCCCTGATCTGGGTGAGGAACATATCCAAAAATCACCCAGATCAGACCAGGGTAATTGGAGGCACACTTATTCCTGGGTGGTCTGGTTGTTCGTTAGTTTCACTCAATATAATGAATGGAGTGATTCTACCGAACAAGCAGTGGAATGCTGCATACACATATACAATTTAGCCAGGCACCCAGGAACATACATAATATAAAAGACATCCTTACTGTAATCTGCTACAAAGTCTTAAAGGGGTATTGTTCCCAAAAAGTCATATGTCCCTGGCCGGTTCTTAAAGGGCCAGTAAGGTCATACACAATCCCTTAGGTCCAGTCAAGGGGTTTTAAGGGTCCCATCTTCCGGGACCATAATCACTGGGCAGCAGGCGAGCAAGCAGTCCCCTCCAGGAAACCGGGGCAGACTCTGGTACAGGGTCCAGTCCGCTACAACATATTTACACAAAACAGCCCAATCAGCTCACTCTACACACACGCGATCCTACAATTAGCCTACAAATACATGCACAACACGCTTTCCTGACCCTTTTGTTCTCTGGTATTACACTTGTGGAGACACCAGAGACTAGTCATAAGGAAACACAGCGCAAGTGTATTATTAAATTTGCTTGCGCTTAGCATAGCAACTTCAGGACCTTTTGCTCATGCTAGAGCTCTTCAGCATGGCTCTGGCCATGGGCTGCTCTGGAAGAGCATTCAACTTACATGCTCACTTAGAGAGGGTGTGCTTGACATTGGTGATGACAAAACACCCCCTCTTCTCTCTGGCCCTGTCCCATTCTCACTGTCCGCTGTGGTTAAAAAATGTGCTCGGGCCCAGTTTCTTTCCCAGTCCGGCCTGGACTGAACCTATCCCAAACCCATGCCTATATATAGCTCTCCCCCTCAGAAGCCATTTAATTTTATCACTTCAAGGTAAGAATTAAACGGACAGCTTACAGAAACAGCATTGAGCAATACATTGATATTCATAGGCCCAAAAATAAGCACCTATTGGTGTGAAACATATAATGTTGAAACATTTGTTTTGGTCCTGTAAACAGTTGTCTCCTGTATGTCTGGTCTCTATTGTGGGTATAAACAGATATTCCCAGGTACTATATGCTCCCAAAGTAAGCTTAGATGATTTGTTTTTTTTACCATAATGAATCCCTATTTTATATTCTCCTTGCAACTCTATCAGGGTTATTCACAAAAGTCCAAATGTTCACAATTTAAATCCAAATAAAAACCAAATGGAGGAAAAAATAACTATCTGGAAAGATTCTCAGCAACCGTTACAACTTTGTTGTCCCTCAGTTTTCCATTTGGACTTAATTTGTATAAATTCTGTGAAAAGGCCTGTATGTTTCATTCAATCCTTTTCTCATTATCTCTGGCATTTTCCACCTTTGACTTTACAAGTCAGGCTCCCACAACCTTTCCTTTCTTTCTCTAAAAACAATTAATATTAAATTCTTTCTTGTTTAGCTGTAAATAAATCAGGAATGTGGTACTGGACAAAATTATAGTCACATATACAAGCTAACTTTGGTCCACTTTTGCAAGCTCCTTCACATCCTTCCTGTCTAATCATTATTGGCCTTTATTTTAACAATCCATCCCACGTTGGTCCCTTCCTCTTCCCTCTCTGAGTTTGGCTTATTCTGGTAACATTTTATAGATTGTAAATAGTTCTACAAAATGAATGATATTTATTACTACAACTATTTATTTTATGTGACATGATGTTCAAAATAATTTAAACAAAAGCTTACCGAAACCAGAATTGTTTTGTGTTATAATATTTGCTACACAGTCTGGATGTATCCTCAAGAGTCGTTTTTTTGAAACCTGAATGGATATAACGTCCACATAATAGCAACCACATTATGACCTCGCAGCAACTCTTATGACATCATATAGTTCAGAGCAGGAGTGATGTATATCTCATATATACAGAGAGCATGTTTCAGTATCATATATACTCTAGATCTGACATCAAGTAGCATTCCACAAATCATCATATTTATGACATCAATGCACACATGCCAAACATACTCTAGCTTACTTGGCGGTCAATCACAAAAATAAAATGGATTTGTTCTGAAGCATGTTAAACATACGATGCTAGAAAATGTTAATATTATTCTATTACACACACACACTGCAAGCTTCAACAACAAGTTCCCTGCAAGCGTTATTAAAGGACAGACATACAATGGCATCACGGCCGCCACCAGAAATTTTGGGGCCCCTAACTCAGCTCAGGGTCTGGGCCCCCTGGGGCCAGCCTCCAATCCCGCCCACAGGGTCCGCCTCCAAATCCTGCCCACAGGAATACACACACAGACACAAAAACACACACTGATACAAAAGGACATAGATACACAAACACACAAAGATACATACTAACAGACACACATACCGGAAAAGACATACACGCATATAGGCATACGTACTGACACACACACATACTGAGACATACACACATATACAGACACACAGGCATACATAGTGACAGATAGACACATACTAACATACATACAGACACAAATGCATGAGGACATACACACACCGACATACATACACACAGACATACATTCATTCATACTGGCAAACATACATACAGACAAACATACATTCATACAGACACTGACATCCATACATTCATACTGGCATACACGCATATATACAGACATACATTTATATATACTGACATCCATACACACATACATACATTCATAATGAGATCCAGACATACATTCACAATGACAAACATACATACATAATGACAGAGGTCCTCAAACTTTTTAAACAAGGGACCAGTTCACGGTCCCTCAGACACTGTTGGGAGCCGGACAATAAACAATATGAACAAATTCCTATGCACACTGCACACACACGCATAAGGACATAAATACACACACACACACACACTGACATACATACATATACATACACACAGACAGACATTTACATACATATTGAGATACATACAGATACATACACACAGACATACATACATATTGAGATACATACAGATACATACACACAGACAGACATACATATTGAAATACATACAGATACATACACACAGAAATATTGAAATACATACATATTGAAATACATACAGATACATACACACAGACATATTGAAATACATACACACAGACAGACATGCATACATACATACACATACTGACTTACACAGACACACACACACACACATTCTGACAGACATACATACATAGATACATACTAACATACACAAATACAGCTAATTTTACTTACCTTTTTTTTGCAGGTGGAAGGCTGTGGCTGATGGGAGTCGGCGTGGCTCCAACGGCCTGTCTTTCTTCCCTCCCATGCGGCGCGGAGGGGAGGGAGCTGGGAGGAAGGGACGGCCACTTCCTCCCAGCAGTACTTTGCGGCTGAGATTTTTTATTTATTTATTTTTTTAAAAGGGCCCGGTCGCGCAAAGCGCAGACCGGGCACCTGAAGATATAGGGCCCATTGGGTGGCCCCAAGTGCGTGGGCCACCCGATAGGCCCCATCAGCGTGCGGGCCCCGGTGCAACTGCACCGGCAGCAGTTCCGCCGCTACACGTGGGGGCTGGGCCCCCCAGGGCCGCTGGGCCCGTGACAACCGTTATGGTTTTCACCCCCTGATGGCTCCCATGAATGGCACGACCATAGATTTGATAGACATTGTGATCTCAAAAAGAGATACACTATTTAAAGTATTGCATGACACTGAATATTAATGTGTGTGACATGGTGGCATTAATTCACTAATCTTTAAATTGTATGCAATTATGATTTTTATATTAGTGGAGCACCGGCATATTCTGCGTGAATATACAATACATGGACTAACAAACAGGTAGTTATACTAAGAAGTACAGGAAGAGAAGGTGCTGAGAGCCCTGATCAAAGGAGAGAATGGAAAATGAAACTGCAACATACAGACATGATTAGCTAATATAGAAAAAATCCCCGACTCCCCTATGACAGCTTGGCTAGTTTAGCCTGAAATTTGAAAGCATTAATATTTTAATTTTTTATTTTTATTTTCATTTAATTCCGTGTTCAGTCAATAAAGCCTATTGAATACAACATTCACTGCAATACTTGAAATAACCAGTTTTAGTTTTATAAATTCTATAAATTTTGTGTTTTAGATTCCCCCCCTCCCCTAACATCCATGCTTTTTAAAAATCATACCTAAAACAGATTTTGCTTTGACTATAGGATATCTGTCCTATACAATTTAGCATAGGAGAACTTTTATAGAAAGTTTTAAATGAGACGCTGATGGGACCTAGCTCAGGTGTTGAAATGCTGATGGAACTAGATGGGGCAAAATGGGAAAAAATGCAATTGATATCAGAAAATTTGAAAACATTAGCAGCAAGACAAATGTATATGGTCAGTTGCCTGCAGGCAGCAATTTATAGATGGGCACATGTTGCAACTCCAGTTAAACAAACATAATGAAAAGAGGAGTGTACCTGGTGCATTGACGGGTTAGTGAATACGCACGGTGTGTGTGTATATATATATTATATATATATAAATAAATAAAAGAGAGGCAACTTAGAGAAAATATGGAAAACTCTTAATGGTATTATGTTAGTTATAAAGAGGTTACAGGGGTAGGCAGCCTCTGGCACTCCAGATCCTCTGGACTACATCTCTCCTGATGCTTTGCCAGCATTATGGCTGTAAGAGCATTACAGAAGAGGTAGTCCTTAACATCTGGAGAGCCAAAAATTGCCCAGTCCTAGCGTAGGAGAAAAGAGACAGTCATGGCAGAAAATGTGGACCAAAACGCAGAAATAAAAAGTAAAATGAAATATTTATAACTGCTACCCACCAAAATAAATAGAAACAATTAAAACAATATTCAAACTAAACATATATCTTACCAGAGTGAGAATAAGGACTAGCAGCATTTACGGGAAACAAGACATCTGCATTATCATTCAAGGCGTGCAATGGAGCCCAGCAGCAAACCTGAGGGTTCTCCGAACTTTCTACACGTGTCCTGTGAATATACAAATAGAATCATTACTCAATGTACCAACTACATTGCAAAGGTTATTTTATTTCATTGGTTAGTTGAATGGACTTTATGGCATTGTATTTAGAAATTGCAGACCGTATTGGAATAAGCACTCAATATGTTTCTGCACATTTGGAGAAGCGTCAATGAGGGGCACACTTTTTTCATTAGAGTGGATGAAGAGATGGTTGGTGTTCATATACAGTTTACACCAAGTTCTAGACTAACCGGATATCAATATACTGGTCAGTTACTTAGACTGAAATGTCCTGATCCTCATTCTGGTCTACAAGATCTGACCTTATCTCGGAAATCCATGTCGAGCAGGGTTGGAGATATGGTCTTCAGGCCGAGGAGCAGTTCCATGCATAGCCCTTCTGCTCCCTCCTACCCTCAAATATTTTTTTCCATTTTCCTCTATACCAACATCTTCCTGGTCATCCATTTTTTTTCCTTCATCAATAAATATTTAAAAGATGAAAATAAGCTGATAGTCTATTTAGGCTCTTCATTTTTTTGAGCCTTCATGTAAATGTAAGTGTTTAATGCTCGCAACAAGCAAAAGTTACTTGTGATGAAAGCAACTTCGCCACTTCCTTTTGGAGGGGCCCGTTTGCCAGCCTCCTACCCTGGGACTATGGGCCCTGTGATAACCCATGTTCAAAACTACTGTTTCTGCCCTTTGGACTTTTAACTGGAACAGATTCAAACATGTGGCGGCGGTCATCTTAAAATTGTCCAGCAGTGTTTTGTCGTCGAGCGTATTGAACGGTTTTGGGCATGGGACCATGTGCACGGTGTGGCAAAAATAAGACTTCCAGGAAATTCCTGAACCCCCGAACCGATCTGGGTGATTTTTGTTGTTCACCCAGATCAGGGTTATCAGGGGATGTGACTTGTGGGGATATGTTGTATTTTGGGGTACTTTTTGGGGTTTGTAAAAATTTATGTTTTTTTCTGCTTAGAGTAAATCGAGTTAGTCCATTGTCTTCATTAATTATATCACAGACAGAGGGGAGGGATTGTGTACACTGTATGGGAGTGACAATGTAAAACTGTTTTTATTGGCTTGTTGTTCCTGTGCCCCACAAGGTCCACCTGGGTGGTAACCTTGTGGGGAAAACTGTATAAAAGACTAAGCTGTTCAATAAACCCTCAGATCTGTTGTTCCGGTTTGACCCTCAACACGTAGTCTTGTCTCGTGATTGGAGGGGAACTGCTATAATCACACTGGGGATTGCTATAGTTTGTATACTCCCCTGGGTTCTAATCACTTAGCTCTTTTAAGAGATGTTCCTTTTACGCCGCTCTCCTGGAGGAGAGGTCTCTCCCACACGGTCCTGGATGTCAGAGGCTGATCCAGGGTGGAAGGAAGACGGCGAGATTCCAGTTAAGTGATGGTGGTTGTGGTGTCCGGTGCGGTGCTTATGGTCCTCGGCGTCAGCTAGGAAACATCCATTAATGGAGGTACCCAGTCGGGGTGCCAGGTGATCCGTTACATTACTCAATATTCAGAGTTCAGGTAGGGTCAAAACAACTGATCTGCTGGTCAATTAATTGATCATTTCATCTAAAATGACACTATTTGCCATACATTTATGCCTTTTGGCACCAATTTTTTCATTAACACCCAGCTGCAAGTCCTCCAAATAGTCTCTATACCTAGACCACAATTTGAGTGTATAGAGATGGCTTAGTGTAGCAACAATTCTGTAATCCACCCCCCATCACAAATATGTAAACCCAGCGAGAGACTGTCAAAGAGCATAGATAACAGTTCCTTAAAGGACAAATGTCATCAATGTTCACTTCTTGGTTTTTAAAAATTTATTATATTGAGGGGCAGAGCTTGACACCGTAACATAGCAGACGCCATTGCTCAGAGCTCCGGAGCTATACAGCTTAATCTGCAAAAAAATAGACCACATCCAACACAACCAACGGCTCCCAACGCATTGACCGGCTGCAGCACACCTACCACGTAAGCGGACAGCCGCCAGAACTCACCAGGGGACGCAGCCCGCGGTATACACCGGACTGCTCCGGAACGCCTGAGGCAGGTGAGATGGGGAGCAGGTCACAAACAGTCCCCACACAACCCGAAACCACAGCAGAACATTAGCCTAATGCTGCTGGCCCCCTCCACGTCAATGGTCCCGACACCCCGCGAGACCGGTTTCCTCAATAGACTGAGACCGCGTAGGCAGTCCACCCTCCAGTACTCACCCTCGGATGGTGACACCAACTACAGGAGACCATGTGCCAGCCTCTAAAAAGGGACATACAAAACATGCTTACAGGCCTGCAGAAAAATTTTAAAAAAAGATGTAGGTGGATGATCTAGCGGTATGAACGACGGAGGTACAGGCCGTGACAGCTCGCACACAGGCTACAGAAACAGGCCTTGCTGACCTGAAGCTAAATCTCCACGCACTAGGGGAAACTGTACAGAGCCTGCAAACCGCACAGGCCTCAATGGCCAGAAAACATAACATACTAGATAACAGGGGCAAGATAAAACATGTTTGTTTGTTTTGTTTTTTTTTTTTTTTTTTTTTTAAATAAGAGGGGTCCAAGAAACGCTACTATTGGAAGAACTGCCTCATTTCATCAGGCCCTTAGTGGCAACAGTCCTGCCGTCCAAATGGGCAAAACAGTTTATATTTGATGGAGTGTACAGAATCGCAAAATCACCCCAAACCCCCACGAGATCTCATCGCTGCACAATATCGGACAAGCTGGAGCTACTGGCGCATTTCAAGGGAAGACCCCATACGAGTTTGAGAATTGTCAAATCTCCTTATTCCAAGACCTGAGCAGAGACACACTCATATGGCCCAAAGCAATGCGGCCACTCACCAAACCTCTTCAGGCAGGCATTACGTACAGGTGGGCGACACCGAAGACCCTCTGGATAACCAAAGAGGGGAAAAACGACAAAGCCTCGGATCCCAAGTAAGGCCCTGCCCTGATGGAGGCACTGGGATTAACGAATCAACACACAGCCACAACATCCTGCTCTCGACCAGGGAAAATGGAGAGCAGAGACGCCCTCAAAAACAGGGGAAATAAAGGCGCCACGACCTGACTCCAAACCAACTACTGTCATATCTTGTTGATAAGTTGGGACAATTCTCGTTCTACAGATGGTTCCCTACTCATCCCAGCTAACCCTACCTTTAGCCGTTAGACGAGTAACGAACACCAAACACACTGTCCACAGGACAGGAGTAAAGATTGAAGGGTTTACACCCTCACGCTCCAGAGCACTACTTCTCCCCCCCCTCCCCCCCTCAATTCCCCAGGGCATATGGGAATTATTTTCAATGGAGCTTCCCCCCTACCCGAACGACTCCATACTGATAAACACACCCCATCAGTAACCACCAATTCTAGCTGTGCCTTAACAAGCTTAGGCCCAAACTTTGCATCTAGCCCACACTAGGTTCCTCATGGCGAGCCACCAAACAACGCAAATCATTTCAACTACTCCATAGACATACGTACCTGACCATGTCCCACAAGGGAAGTTCACCTCTGGGACAACAACGGAGCGTAGGTAGCCATGAATACAGAGGCCAATCCTACTAGGCCCAGTACCCACTTCGCTCCACCAAAACCAGGCTACAATTGCGTTGTTAGCGACCCCAGAGTGTCACACACTCTCAGTATTAAATACACCACCTATCGTTACAACCCACTAGCCTAGCTAAAAAAATAAATAAATAAAAAATATGTGCAAACTGTACTTTATCTATGCCTTACTGTTTTACTGTTGAAAAATATGCCATGGCTGTTGCGGCAACAAGTTTGTATAACCTCTATATTTTGCACTGAAAATAAAGAATAAAAAAAAAAAAAAAAAAGTACTATATTTAATGAAAATATATATTTTTTAAAAGAAAATTTCACTTTTTAGCCTTATTTAGCCTTGTTGGGTCAAACTCTACTCTTATCTGGTCATCTGCGGTGAAACCTAACTTGCCTGCTGCTGTGATTATTCAATGTGAAACTGCAGCAGCAACAAGTTAGATTGAGCAGCAGTCGGTCAGGTAACAGAGTCTGACCCAACATGGCTGCTTCGCCAGATAAGAATTTTGAATATTTCTTTAAATAAATCATTATATAGCCTACCAACAGCATAACATAACCGTGAGTAAAATCACAAACGAAATGGAAGGTTTCCTAATGTAAAACACAGTATCAGCCCACCAGTTTCAAAAAAGGTTCCCTTGCAGGTGGCTGCAATAGTAAAATAATGGTTCTGAAAGCGAGAATCTAGGAGACTAAAAAA
>OW240912.1:161039582-161072049 GCA_933207985.1 Pelobates cultripes
GGTGCAGAATTAAATATTAATATTAAACAGATTTCCATTGTATGATTCATTGACTGCAGATACATATTCGTGGAACAAAAATACATATGAAATGAGCAGAAACTTTGTATTGTACTATTCAATGACATTTCACCTCTCCTAAGAATTAACTCATCATAATGCAATGAATATTAGACAATACAACAATATAGATTTTGCAATTTTATTCTTTAGAAATATATACTTGTATGAAATGCAGTTATCTTCAATAAAATATAAATGTATTAATATTCATTTATCTAACTATATATAAATATCTAAAATATACCGCAACATTTTCCATATCGTAAAATTATACATGCAAAATGTTGCCACATATTTTATTGGTTTGGCAATACATGTATACGTATTTATGATATGTGTTCAGTATTAAACTGGAAATGAAACACATAAATATAGTCTGTTTTACATATCTCATCCACAAAGTTGTATCTAAAAAGTTGAAACCAGAAAAAAAAAAAATAGATTATATGCAAGGATATATACAGGGTTTTCCATTAAAGTGAGAATTTAAAAATATTTCCAAGTGAATTTAAATTTTAAGGTCAAAACAGCTGAACTGGAAAAACCTTCTAAGACAGCTGTCACACGCCACGGGTGCATAATTAATTGTTGCACTATAGAATATTGCCATTTAATGTAATTTATGTAGTGCATATATGAATTGGCCACTTGGCAGAGTTCAGATGACTGAATGGGTAATGTAAATTGCATAGGAATGTAACACGGGGCAGATGGTTTACCATATGGATGGATCCTTTGATTAATCAAAGACTCTGCAAGGTGTGAGAGGTCACACATAAGTGGCCTGGAAGTCTGGTTTAAATATAAACTAACTCTCTAAATTGCCATATGTCTATATTCCCTCTTAGATAGGGGTCCTTTGATATGTTAATAACCATTAGCCTTGTGTTCCAGTATCATATCCAAAAGAAACATTAATATTTACCCACAGATTAATAATTAAGCCTCATTTTTATTATATTTAGAATGGGACAAGCGCAATCTTCAAATCAAGCCCAAGACATGATTTGCATAACTTAACAATAGGGGAAGGGATTGTGATGTCAGCTATATTGGTACACGAGTAAGCAGTGTGACATATGTATGGAATGGAAAAATGGTAACAAATACATATATGCAATTATTATTTCTGTGGCTAGTGCATAAGAGAAGATAGAACCAAATGTTTCCATTTGGATTGAGGTTGGTCTGGAACACAAGGGGGTGGTCACTTATAGTTACTATAGGTACGCCTTATCTCCACCCCTGGGCAAGACTTAGTAATCCAAGGTACTGGTTGGTAATGATTCTGAAAGGTGTTCGGACTTACTTGGGGGCCAGAATCTAATTCTGAGTCAGTGACCATCTACCTTACCATAGACCCCATGGGCATAAGTTTTAATTTGAATTTGAGTAAGTGATTAGGACTTCTGTTATTTTATCCCTTTTGTTTTTATCTGTTGTTGGTGTAAGTAATTTGATTGACATCTATATTTTTGTATGCATTGTGACAATTTTTTGCTCATAATAAATATTACATTATTAAGTTCTGCCTTTGTCTGGTAAAGAATCATGTTACCTGAAGAGACTAATCAGTGTTTTTCAACTGCATAGTTATTGTGCTAAGTTGTATTTAGTGGGTTGTTATTATTAAGTTACCTCCTTGATCAAGGCACCCCATTCATAAACTGTCTTGGTGGTGGCAGCGTTAAAATAACGACAATAATATAAATATGACTAAGTGTGGGTGGTGTTAACCCCTTAACCCCTTCAGGACGGGTGACGGACGAGGTCCGTCACAGAGGGGAGACCCTTAACGACGGGTGACGGACCTCGTCCGTCACGCGGTAAATCGCTATCGCGGCGATCGCGGGGTTAATGGTGCTCCCGGTATGCCTCTGCATTAGAGGCATACCGGGAGCACCCGGTCAGTCTGCCCAGCACATGTGCTCGCTCTGACCACAAGTCAGAGCGAGCACATGTGCTCTCTATACTCACCTACCGGCTCCCTGCACTTCCGGGTTCTGTGTGAAGTGCAGGGAGCCGGATCAGTGCTGATCCTGCCCCCTGCTGTAAAAAAAAATAAAGTTTATTTAAAGTCCCAGAAGTCTTCTTACCCATTTTAATAAAAAATTAACCCCTTCCCTGCCAATTGATCACTGACTACAGTGATCAATTGGCAGGGATTACATTTTACTATGATATGATTTTTTTTTTAAACCCCTGAGGGTTAATTCTTTTTTTTTTTTTAACCCTCAGGGGTTAAATTAATTAAATTAATTAATTAAATTATTTTTTAATTATATATATTTAGCTAGCTGGGGTAGGTGGAAGTTAGTGGGGAATTGGGGGATTTGGCGTTAGGCTAACTAGGGGTTAACGTTAAAAAAAGTTTTAAAAGAAACTTTAAAAGTTAAAAATTAAGCTTAAAAAAATGTTTTAATAACATTTAAGTAAAAAAAACAAAAAAAACACACTTTACCTAGTCCAAATAAAAATTAACCCCTTCCCTGCCAGTCGATCACTGCCTACAGCGATCAAATAGAGATCACAGTATTATACTGTGATCTAATTTTTTTTAACCCCTGAGGATTAACTTTTATTTATTTTTTAACCCTCAGGGGTTCAATTTATTTAATTAATTTAAATATTTTATAACTATATATTTTGCTAGCTGGGGTGGGTGGGAGTTATGGGAAAATGGGGAATTTACTGTTACTGCTGCGTACTGCTAGTTAGGGGTTAACGGTAAAAAAAAAGCTTAGAAAAATGTTAAATCTGTAAAAAAGTTTTAAGAAAGTTTAGGAAAGTTTAAAAAAAATTTATAAGCAAAACAAAAGTTTAAAAACTAGTTTTTAAAAGTAAAAAAGTTATAAAAAGTAAAAAAATACATTTTAAAAACGCTCATTACCACTACACCTGGAGCAAACTAGAGAAAAAATTATCCCACGCCAAGGTTCAAAATATGCCTTTTGAATTACCCCAGGGTGTATTCTTTAATAAATAGTATGTGTTTGTGGGGAAGTTTCAATAACCAACCGTCTAAACTACTCCAAATTGGAACATGGACACAGCGTAAAACTTCAAAGTTAGAAAAAAACTGAATGGCTGCGTCTCAAATGCGCCCCTTCAACATCCACATATACCTGGCAAAGGTACATACGGGGGTATTGCTGTACTCAGCCGACATAGCTGAGCAACATATGAAGTATTATACAGTCATAGCACACATAAGGTTTGCAAAATATGCTGCGCAAACTCACTTTGTATGTCAAAAAGGCAGAAAAAATGCTTATTACCACTACACTTGGTACAAGCTAGCGGAAAAATGATCCCACGCTAAGGTTCAAAATATGCCTTTTGAAATACCCTGGGATGTCTTCTTTAAGAAATGGCATGGCTTTATGGGGAATTTGGATTATATAGCCTGGTAAAATACTCTAAAATGGGACATAGGCACAGCATAAAAATTCAAAGTTTGAAAAAAACTGGAATGGCTGTGTCCCAAATGTGCCCCTCCGATGTCCACACATACCTGGCAAAGGTACATACGGGGGTATTGCTGTACTCAGCCGACATAGCTGAGCAACATATGAAGTATTATACAGTCGTAGCACACATAAGGTTTGCAAAATATACTGTGCAAACTCACTTTGTATGTCAAAAGGCAGAAAAAACGCTTATTACCACTACATCTGGTACAAGCTAGCGGAAAAATGATCCCACGCTAAGGTTCAAACTATACCTTTTGAAACACCCTGGGGTGTCTACTTTAAGAAATGGTAGGCCTTTGTGGGGTAGTTTGAATTTAAAACCTGCGAAGATGCTTGGAAATTGCACATAGGCCCAGCGTCAAAATTCAAAGTTTGGTAAAAACGGATATGGCTTGGTCTCCTATATGGCACTGTAGCTTCACGAAATAGTGCCAAAGACATTCATATGGGGTGTCATTTTACTCAGAAGACTTAGCTGAGCATAATTTGGGGGGTTTGAACTTAGTGGCACATATGAAATATACAAAACGCCCAGCAAAAATGCAATCCGTATGTAAAAAATGCACAAAATTATTTTTTACCACATACTTTGGCATATATTGGTGAAAAAATGGGGGCATGTTAAGGCACAATATGCACCTTATAAGATACCCTGGAGTGTCTACTTTTACAAATGGTAGGCCTTTGTGGGGGTTTTTTGAACAGTCAAACTGTTATAATACCCCAAATGGAAGCTAAGGCTCATTAAATCCATCTCTCAAAATTCTACTGTGAATACTGAAAAGGACAGGTATCCTGTATGGCACTGTAACTTCACGAAATAGTGCAAAAGACATACAATGGGGTGTCATTTTACTCAGCAGATGTAACTGAACACAAAATAAAACTTTGTACAGGAATAGCACACACCAACTTTACAAAATATACACGAGAATTTCTCTGTTATAAGTTTGTGTGCCAAAAACCAAAAAGAACACAATTTTACTCCAATATTTAGCAGAGGTTGGCGGTGAAATGGCTACGTAGAAAGTGTCAAAACAACCTTAGGTAAATAGCCCGTGATGTCTACTTTATATAAATATATACTTTTGTGTGGCAATTTTGTTTTCTTTTATGGCTATTAAGCTTACAAGACAAACATACCAAATTCTAAAATCGCTCCACATTAAAAGTTTATTTTACTCCTTGTGCTTTGTGACCTGTAACTACCAAAAAAAAACTTAAAATCCCAGACACATTATATATTCTGTAAATCAGAACAAATAAATAAATTTATTTTTAATTACTTTCCTTAACCTGCACTAATTATGCACACATTATTATTGCAAAAACTGTAAAAAAAACCAATATTTTTCATTTTTTTTGCATTTTTCTGTATTTTTTTTATAATAAGTAAGCATTTATATATATATATGTTATATCAAATTAAAGCCCTTTCTGTCCTTTAAAAAACAGTATATAATATGTGTCGGTGCAATAAATGAGAGAGATGCAAATTGCAGTTGAACGCAAACAGCAAGAAAATGCAAAAATTGCTTGTGTCATTAAGCGTAAGTCAAGCTTCTGAAGCTGTGTCCTTAAGGGGTTAAGGACTGAGCCAAATGTACACGTTGTGATCAAAACAAAACATAAACAAAACCTGTAATTTGCGCTATATGTCTGTTCAACCTTAATTCGACTCTTTCATATTAAGTGCACTGTGACCGAAAGCAAGGAATTGTGCTGGAGGGAATCTATATATCTCCCCAGATTTTGCAAGGTTCCTACTTTGTGTAATTAGCCCCAGGGAAATGTGTTATGTTAAAATGAATATTGCACTTTAAATATGTGTATATTTGGGACCTGGGGTGGAGCACTTGGAGTGTAGGGTGGGCCAGTGCTCCACTCCACATTTTGGAAGTTGCTTGGAAACTACAGGTGAAAAGTCCAGTTCCAGAGTTTCAATCCTAATTTACCTCACCTGAAAAGGATTGTTAATTAGAGGTGCTATTAAGTACTCCCCTGCCAAAAAAGGAGTGAGATTGTGTTTGATTTCAGTGAGTGGAAATAGAGAGCTGAAAAACCCCTGAAACAGTAAGGTTGTTGTTTATGTTGGGAAATGGACAAGCCATCCAACCCAGTTTGCTAATTATTTTGTTTAGTTAGTGCTCAGAAGAGCAAGGATTTTTTTTTTTATAGATATGTTTTGTTACAACCTTTTATAACTTACTGTGCATTTATTTTGGAACCGCAATAAAAAGAGCAAGTCCTTTTACCTCATCCAGTGTGTGAAGTGTCTCTAAAGCCTGAAAAGACTGTGTGTAACATCCCAATCCCAGGGCAAGGTACAAGCACCCACACTTATTATATATCATTTTATTTAAAGTTAGTGTTAATATTCGTTTGTGTGTAAAAAAAAAAAAAAAAATTAAAAAAAAAAATGCAGAAAACAAATCTGAACACCAGTTTTGGCCAGTGTTTGTGACTAAGTGGCTACTAAAAAAGACTGGACATACCCCATTTGCAATAACTTGGGTTGTCTACTATTGCAAATGGTATGCCATCATGGGGGTAATGTTCATTCCTGGGCTACCATACGGTCTCAAAGGCAATGTAACCAATCTGGCGAATTTCAATGTGAAAAAACTGAAATGCAAGCCTTATATTTGACTCTGTACATGAGGGGTACTGTTATACACTGGAGACTTCGCTGAACACAAATATTAGTGTTTCAACACAGTAAAACCTATCACAACAATTATATCGTCAGTGTAAGTGCCATTTGTGTGTGCAAAAAAATGTCACTTTCACTGACGATATCGTTGTAATACATTTTACTGTTTTGAAACACTAATATTTGTGTTCAGCGAGGTCTTCCGAGTAAAACAGTACCCCTCATGTACAGGTTTTATGGTGTCTTGGAAAGTTTCAGGGTTAAATATAGTGCTTGCAAATTAAATTCTCTGCACTTTCTGCCTGGGTTGTCAGGCATGTCAGTCAAATTTTAATTAATAAAATCACATAATTATGCTAAAAGCTTACTTAAATATATATACCGTGTTTCTCCAAAAATAAGACCAGGTCTTATATTAATTTTAGTCACAAAAAACACACTAGGGCTTATTTTCAGGGTAGGGCTTAGAGCCAGTCTGTCAGCCGGTGTCCGCGCTGTGTAACCCCCCCAGAGACCCTCACCTCCCCCTCCCTGTAATATTCTCCCCTCCCTCCCTCCCTGTAATATTCTCCCCTCCCTCCCTGTAATACTCTCCCCCCTCCCTCCCTGTAATATTACCCCCCTCCCTCCCTGTAATATTCTCCACTCCCCCCACCCTCCCTGTAGTACTCTCCCCCCCTGTGGTACTCTCCCTCCCTCCCTGTAGTACTCTCCCTCCCTGTAATACTCTCCCCCTGTAATACTCTCCCTCCCTGTAATACTCTCCACCCCTCCCTCCCTGTAGTACTCTCCCCCTCCCTCCAGTACTCTCCCTCCCTCCCTGTAATACTCTCCCCTCCCTCCCTCCTGTAATATTATCTCCCTCCCTCCTGTAATATTATCCCTCCTCCTGTAATATTATCTCCCCTTCCTCCCTGTAATACTCTCCTCCTCCTGTAATACTCTCATCCCTCCCTCTGTAATATATCCTCCCCCTCCTCCCAGTAATATTATCTTCCCCTCCTCCCTGTAATATTATCCCCCCTCCTCCTCCCTGTAATGTCCCCTCCATCTTCTCCTCACCTCCCCTGTAGCGTGGCCGAGCTCCAATCCGGTCAGCGACCCGGCCGGACTGACAGGAAGTGCACACCCAGTGTGCACTTCCTGTCAGTCCGGGCGGGTCACAGACCGGAAAGGAGCTCGGCCACGCTACAGGGGAGGTGAGGTGAGACAGTGCGGCAGCCGTCTGAGCGCTCTCTATAGAGCCGCCGGCCCTGCCTAGATCTTATTTTCGGGGTAGGGCTTATATATATGTGTATATCTTATGTATATGCAACTTCATTCTAAGTGAATTTTAATACTATATGTACTTATATTATTATTATTATTATTATTAACACATTAATATTATGTAACTACATATGACGTTACATATATATATATATATATATATATGTGTGTGTGTGTGTGTGTGTGTGTGTGTATGTATATATATGTGTATATCTAACTTATTTTAAACATGTTTAATAATTTATTTTTACACCTCTCATCAGCAGGGGGGCTGTCTGACAGCCCAGACAGTCTCTCTGCTGGCAGATCCACAGCCAGCTATAGAGGGCCATGTGATCGCTCTTTGAGATCGATCACATGGCCCCTGGGGGCCTGATTTAACGGGGGAGGGCTGCCTGGGCTGTCAGCAGTCCTCCCAAAGAGGATCACGGTGGAGGTAAGTTGCTGGAGGCTCCTGGGGGCTTAACCTGTTACGGCGTTCTATGCCGCCGCAACGGCTTTAAATCTCATTTAAATGGGGACGGCATAGAATGCTGTAACAGCGTTAAGGGGGATTTTTATCATTATTTCCAGTCTAGTGCAGACAAATGGTGAACTTTAACCCTTTCACCGCCACAACTACATCACGCACACTCTTGAAGTAGAGTGCGTTCATGACAAGCTGTGCTTCCAGTTTGGCCTTAAAGTTGAAATTCACTTTGAATTCTACTTTTAGTAAATTTCACTGATACACATGAATGAATACTTAATGTGATATTTACTAATAAACAGGGAAACTAATGATCATGCATGGTGAGCGCATGAGCCTATAACCATAGGAAATCTTTGAATCAATGATTTTCTATTGGGTTTCAAACAGGCTGGACATCTTAATGTAAAGTTCTACTAATTAATGAGACCAAGGACATCCAGTGTTGTTTCACGGAGTCAAACTCAGTAAAACTGCAAGAAAGCACCTCTAGTGGCTGCCACTAGATTAACACTACAATGTAAACATTGCAGTTTCTCAAAAATTTAAGTGTTTTACATTGCCTGGCTCAGGAACAATACTATAACCCAGACCACTTCAATTAGGTGAAATGGTCTTTGGTGCCTATAATGGCCCTTTAAATACAGCCCTTCACAAGTGACTACAGGTGGGACAAAGCCACGTGCAAACTACAGCTCGGATCCATGAAATAAAATGGTGAAGTTATCAATTTAGCATCACTGATAGGTGAACAATTAAATCTGATGCATTTTGATAATATTGGAGATATAATTATTTAGGGTTTAATTAAGTATTCTGCATAAAGTTTGCTGTGAAGGCTATATCATGGTTTATTCATCTGCACTTTTCTTATTGCCTTTCGTCTCATTCCTTCTCTAGTATCCAAGACATAATAGATTTAATCTGTACGGTTTAAATACATTAAAACAAATATTGGGAAAATAAAAACCATACAATTGCATACAGATGTGTACTCAGCAATGCAATAGAACACAAATCCACTTTAAACAGGAGTGTTTAATATAGACACATATTGCAAACCATGAATGAAAAATGCAATAGTCGTATGCATTTCCAAATATACTTGTGTTATATAAAACAATATTTTCTATGGTTGGGAATTGTTATACATTTAAATAGCTAAATAAAAGATTTGCTGTCTGTGTTTTACAACTCAGAATAATTTTCCGTTAAACAGTTCTTCTCAATGTCTAATACAATGCATAATGGATTTAATAATACGCTCAAATAGACAGTTTTTATATAACAGTTGTTAGGAAAACAGATTATCTTGTCATTTTGTTTTACTTGGCCTTTCATTTTGATGGTGGAAAAATGTTGGCTTTGCTGCCACAGTGCTGTAAAAAAAATTGTTTTAGAATATTGCGATAACAATAACAAAGCTAACTGTATTGTAAGGTTGAAAGAAAAGAATATGTAAATGTTCTTAATAAATACTTCAATCAATATGCATTATACAGCCGGTTCCATTAGAGCAGTGTTTTGCATAATGTTTTTCGAAAAGTCAATGAAAATCTAGTAAATGTGTTCTAGGTACCTTTCTGGAGCACAGTTAAGACAACCTCTGCAGATGCCTATTTTATTTTCCTATGCCATCCAAGTTAAATATCTTTTTTGCCAAGTCAAAAAAAGGAAATATAGTGACAGTCTTGGTAGCAAGGAACCTGGACATCCTCTCATCCAATACTCCCTTGTGATGGTCCAGCAAGAAATATATGTGCTATTTGACATAACCTGCAGTAATTTCCTGATGTCATACTAAATAGTATATGATTTACACTGTGTATTGTGGAGCCTCAGATATTAAAGAACACTTGTTCCCGCATGCAAGAAATCACAGGGAATTACAAGTCCAGGCAGCAACTGCTATTTGTAGTTGTTGCCATGAATGCAGATCCTAGTAGAAAACTGATATGCTGGGAGATGAGCTGATTGACAGAAATAGCACAATCCTCACCCAGCATATCACTAAGAGGACAGACTAAGACTTGAACAGGACAGCAACTGCAAATAGCTTCTTTCCAGAAGTGAAACTCACAGCAATCCTGGGCATGTCTATTTTGGTTCGCCCCATATTCTGTGCACAATCTATCGTTCCTTGATGTAGAGCGCTTTGTTGATGCTTTCAGCTCTTGAATGAATGGCAGGATTAGCAATTGGATTTTGCAGTTCTGGAGAAGTCGGATGTCAGTCAGACAGCTTTCCAGGAGGCTCGACAACCGGCAGGATCCTGGTAAGAGGCAATCTACTGGGGGCATGATCTTATACACTACTACTTTTTTTCAGATATTTTTTGCAGATTTTGCAATGCATTTTGGGAGATTTGTAGGCTTACAATCTTTTATTGTGCTTTGTCAGGAGAAGGTATTAGTTTAATTCTTTCTAATGTTTATTAAGCGATTTTAACACTTTCTGATTCCTTCACCACTTTAATAACACATTTTAAAATTGTATTATTAAATAATATAATTAATGTATAAGTTGATTTAACAAAATCAAAAGCAAACACCCACACTATTTTTCTACATATTTTAAGTGGCATTTTGTAATCCCTTTAAGACAGCTATCCTGTTGTCAATATAGGGCTGAAATGCCCTCAATGCGCTCTTTGTCTATGGTACAAGAAAGTTGTTGCCCTGCCTATTTCCCTTTTGAGTGTGGTGCAGTGAAGCATTAAATATGTGAGTTCTCTAGTTCCTCAGTTATTGTGTGCAATTGCCCGGTTATCCTACTCTCATTATGCAAAGTGCAACAAGTTTGGGCACAGAAGAGATGCTAGAAACCGATGGAGTTTCTATGCTTCAATGGAGATAAAAAGTATTATAAGTTATGGAAAAGTGCTTGTGACATCTGTGATTGATTACACAAAACAAAGTACTGACATCTGGAACCCCACACATGAGGACAATCCAGAAGTGACTGAAACATCAAAGACTGCCATCATGGTTCAATCTTGGTGTTGAGATTACAGTGGCAGTTTTTCTCATATTCATCAGTTTGCACACAATTCTGCAAAATCTGCATACAGCAAGCTGTAGGACAGTAGTTAATGTGTGCAGTGTAATGCTGATATTGCTGGACGGTTTCTGGAGCAGGTGCTGAACCAAGGAGTCCTTGTTCAGTGGAGCATTAAAAATTAAACTATAGTCAGATATATTGATACTATAAAAAAAAATTGTATTTATATTGTTTTTTCTGTGTAATTTTCTGAATTACTCATTGCATTGTCCTTTAGAAAGGAAGCTGGTTTACCCATTCTGCAGCGCTAGCTGCGCAGCTGATCCTCATAACCTACTCTCCAACTCTCTTGTTTCTTCTTTCTTGTTCCTTCTCTTCTTTCTCTAGTTCATTATTTGAAATGCAATTGGTCCATGTGAGGGCAAACAAATCTATCCATTGTATATGACTAACGTTGCACAACTACTGTAAACACTGCATGAAGAAAATATTCACTAACCTGTTGTCAAATTTAAAAAAAAAAAGAAAGGAATCTGGTTAGGGTAGGGCACTCAGGATGTAACTTACAATGATACATTGTAGTTTCCTGTAACGACACTACAATTCCCAGTGCAATTGATGCAACATGTGCTCATTTATAGGAAGGTATACTATTTTCTTATTACATTTATTCTAAATTTACAATTTAATTAAATAGTCATATCTGCCAACACTTAGGATTTACTGAAATATATTTTATGAACTATTAAATATTTAATGTGTTGGAATAAAACTTATAATATTTTTATCGATTGCTTCCAGAACACTGAAATTGAGAAGCCATACCTAGGCCTATAGTATTACAGACTTTCATTGTATAGGAATGGAGACCACATCTGGTTCACTTTAAGAGTGATAGATGAAGGGCCTGTTTATAGTAACCTTTGACCTAACCTTTGCTAGCCAGTCTCCCTCTGTATTACCAAGGCTCATATTTCTAAAGGCATCTATTCATTTACCATGCATAACTTCTTTGTGTAGCTTACCGCCAAAAATATAACATATGGCTTTAATCATAGATTTCAAATGATGCTAAATCACTCCCCTCTTTCTAAGATAGCCACTTATTTTAAAGTAAGGCAATCTTATGTATACGCCCCTCTGTAACTGAATTTTAAACCTATAAAACTGATTGTAGTTTAGAATTCGTGGCCAATACCTTTAACATCAAAAATGGATAACATCTGGAACATTGCTCTGTATTGGACAAAGACTGTTAATGACTATATGTTATTACCGAATGATGTGTATGTTTGAATAAACATAAGTTTTAACTGCAAGATACTTGATTCGATTTGTTAAGAAAACTGGTATGTGACAAACAAACATCTCAAGGAATGCCAATTTCCTACATTTAACTATTTTTTTAATTTAACAAAAGGCACATTTTCCATTTAATTACCATAGAAATTGCATCATAACACAAGTGTGTATATTTCACATGGGATTGTCTGAGCAAGCTGATCTTGAGGACTTACACTGATCAACCACAGCATTAAAATTTATTTTTAGGTGAAGTAGATAACATTGATTATATAGTTACAATGGCACCTGTCAAGGGGTGGGATATATTGTGTGGCAAGTTACGTCAGTTATTCAATTTTATATGTTCTAAGCAGAAAAAATGGGCAAGCTACCAGATCTGAGTGAGTATGAGGATCAAAGAGTGATGGCTAGATGACCCATGTCTTGTTGGTGTGTTTGATTTGCAGTGGTTTGTACCTGTCAAATGTAGTGCCAGGAAGAACAACCACTGAACTGATGTCAAGGGCGCCCAAGGCCCATTGATGCACATGGGGAGTGAAGGCTAGCCCATCTGTTTGGATCATGCAGAAGAGCTACTTTAGCTAAAATAGCTGAAAAACTTAATACAACAGATAGAGATGGGGATAAGTACTTACTACAAATGGGGTAAATCAGCTCAGCATATACATAGACTGAACAAAGTGTAATGTAATTATATATTGTTATATATTTCTGCTATATTTAATTTTTGGGGGGCGCGGTCTATCACCTTGCTCATTGTTATCTGAAAAACGTAATGCTGGCCATGATAGAAAAGTGTCAGCACACACAGTGCATCATAGCGTTCTGCATAGCTTTAGACCACTCTCAATGCCGATGATGCCCACCAACGAAGCTCCTTCAATAAGAAGAAAAAGGTTGCCTGGTCTGATGAATCATGGTTTCCTTTATATTAGGTTAAGAGCCAAGTGCTTTGCATCGTTTATGTGGGGTAGAGATGGCAGCAGAATGGGAAGAAGTCAGGCCTTCGGAGGCAGTGTTATGCTCTTTTCAATGTTAGGCTGGGAAATGTTGGGTTCTGGCTTTTATGTTCATATTATTTTGACACATCTATCTAGAGATTGTTGCAGACCATGTGCGCCCGTTCATGGCAACAATGTTCTGATTTTTAATGTTTCATGTTGTCTCTAAAAAGTTCACTGAAGAGAACTAAAAAAAACAATGTAAAAATGTAGGCATATATTTTTGAGCCAGAATGTGACTATTTTAGCCTAAATTTTGCTTTTTGATTTTAAATCTTTTAGTGAATAAGTATTGTCTCCATACATGTGACTTACCACATTTATTGTGGTAAGCATGGATATTAAAGGCTTTAAAACAACTTTAGCTTAATGAAGCAGTTTTATGTATAGATCATGCCCCTGCAGTTACACTGCCTAATTCTCTGCCACTTAAAAATTAAATCACCTGTGTTTCTGTTTTTGCAGCCCTAGTCACTACTCCCCTGGCTGTGAATCCCACAGCCTGCATGACATTTTGTTTCATTTTAATCAGATGTTCCCTTGCTTTAGAAGTTTTTATCTCTTGCTCTGTATACTGAACTTTAATCACACACATAGAAGGATCCCACAGGGTCTAGGAAGTTTTTAATGTAGCAGGAGATAAGACATTTTAAAATAAACAGAATGTGCAATAAAGGAAGTTTAAACATTAGATCTCTTTACACGCAGTGTTTAGGAAGGACTGTATAAACAAAGTGATTTAACTCCTAAAAGGCAGAGAACTGGAAAGTGAAATGATTTATACACAAAAACTGCTTCATTAAGCTAAAGTTGTTTTGGTATTTTAGTGTCCCTTTAAGTCTTCTAAACAGATAGATAAGCACATGTTAAATATTTCTTACAACATTTTTAAATCTTGAAGATAATAGGGTTCTTTTTGGAGATCATGAAAAGGAATGAAGAGTAGAATGAAAGTTATACTAAACATTATTTAACATCTGGTAGGCACACAAAACTCTAATTTGTTTGAATCAAAATCAGAAATGATTCCAAACTATTAAAAAATAAATATTTTTCAAGTAATTTTATCTACAGAGTCACCATTAAAATCTATGGGAATATTTGTAGATAAATAATTTGAAGTTGTTTATTTTTCTAACAAATTAAAATAACTTCTGATTCAAACAAATTAAATTAAGGCCATAGCCTACAAAACATAGCTTCATTTGACAGCTACTAATTAATCTATTCTCCCTTTTCAAACATTAATTATTAGAAAGCAATATATCAGTCCACATTTAAAATATATAGGTATTGTGTTTCTACTGCACACAGTTGACAGAGATAGGCAGCTCAAATATCCAAACCAGAATCTCTCCATTCCGGTCAGATAAGATACAAATGTTTGTTTTATCTCCATTTAGAGCCCTCATTTCGGCATCTTTTTATTCTCCCCTAATCCCTACCCTCCAGTACTCTCTCCAACACCATTTGGTCTTTATTTTTATAAATGTTAAAATTTCCACCGGCCAATCACTTGATCGAGCTGGAAGAGCCATTTTGGTTTTACTAATTCTAATTACTACCTATTTATTTGATTTTTAAAAGCTTATTTTTATTATTTAAATATGTAAATGAGTTGATCATCCAGAAATTGTCATGTATTAAAGTATTGCTGTTTTAAAGTGTATTATGCTTAATTATTTAGGTGATCATGTGACTATCACATCATGTAATTGTTATATTTGAATTTGTGCTATATACTGTTATATTTGTTACAATTTAAAAAAAAACCTATATATAAAGGTGTGTTACGGTACCTCCAGTAATAAATGTACAAACCGCTATTTAGTGAATTCTCCCCGTTCGCAACAATGTGATCTGGTAGCGTATGCAGTATAACCATGCGAACCGCCAGCCAGGGAACACTCCAAACTCCAAACTCCCGAACGGTAGCCAGCATGATTCAAACACAGCTCCTTCCCTTCACGAGCTCCAAATACACGAACTGCCAATAGCAGCCGAACGGCAATAGTTTCCAAGCGGCAAATAATTCCAATGAGCAGTCTCTAGTCGCCGGTAATAAAATCCTCCCAATAACGAGACCAAGCTCCGCTTTGAGGGTAAAACACGTTTACTGTGGGCTACCTGCCCGTATTTATGCAGGTATCCAACAAGGTGGACACTCCCCTAGGGGACCAAATGGGAGACTGTAATAGCAGAAGGACATGGGGACATTTTAGACATACAACCCCACAATATTCCCAGCATGCATCACAGTTTCCTCCCCTCTGCTCGGGAGATAATTGAGAAGTAATTCAATTATCTCCCAGAGCAGAGGCAAATCGCCATTTTAAATATAAGTTACAAAACACATTAAAATACATAACTTTATAACGGCCGAACATATTGCATTCGTATAACACATCCCCAGATAGCCTGGATCTGAGTGCACATTATTGGCGAATAGCGCTCAGATCCCATACGCACAGTTCAATCGCCGTGGAGTCAAAGTCTATTACAGTTCTTCGGTATGCGATTGACTCCATGGGAAGGCTATCTGGGGTAAGTCCATTCGTGCCTTTAAACCTCTCGAACGGCCGGTGTTCGCATACTTCTGTCGATTGAGAAGGGAGGTTGACGGCTTCAGCGGTGTTCGGTTGAAAAAGTGTCAGTTTTTAGTTCCATGAAATAACCGAACACTGCTGGTGTTTCGCATGGTTAAAATGGCCGCCTCCTTGTGGTCAACATACGAACGACGACCACCCTGTGTTCGGTTTTAATTGAGAAGTGTCTGTGGTTAACCGCAACGTTCTAATTGGGATCATTAGGTTAACTAGCAGCACACTTCTCTTCTGGGTGGCCGTCCGTTCGGTAGTTCCGTTTGACAAAAAAATACATTCCCTTAAACAAGGCATACGAATGGGGAAATTCATACAAACGGCAAAACGGACGAACGCAGCAATTCTAGTTCATACGGATGGGTCTGTCACAAGGTGAAACACTTTAATGTTTTTAAAATGAGATTATATTGAATTTAAAGAAGGAGTCATTTTAGAGACATTTGTCAAAGAAGACCCCCCCAATCTCTCATTTCTATATTGATATTCAGTTTGTGACTCAGAAAAACAAGCAGTCTGCTGACATCATCAGAAGTGATAGCCTGATCCAATCACAGTGCTTCCCCATAGGATTGGCAGAGACTGACAAAGAGGCAGATCAGGGGCAGAGCCAGCATGATTCAAACACAGCCCTGGCCAATCAGCATCTTCTCATAGAGATGAATGGAATCAATTAATCTCTTTGAGGAAAGTTCAGTGTCTGCATGCAGAGGGAGGAGATACTGAATGTTTAGATGCATTTTAGGCAGCCATGACCCAGGAAGGATCTCTAACAGCCATCTGAGGAGTGGCCAGTGAAGTTATCACTAGGCTGTAATGTAAACATTGCTTTTTCTCTGAAAAGACAGTGTTTACAGCAAACAGCCTAAAGGTAATGATTCTACTCTTTAGAACAAATCCAATAAGCTGTAGTTGTTCTGGTGACTATAGTGTCCCTTTAAATGTGATGTTAAAAAAACTTTTAATCTTGAAAGTTGAATAGTTCTTGTGATAGTAAGTTAAATTTGCTCATCAGTTGGGGGAAAGATCTAAATAATAAAGATACTAAATAATAAAATATATATTTTAATAGCTGAAATATCTTATTTATCCATACTTGTATCCACTTATTTAGCTTTAGGTCACAGACTTATAAATAAATTTCAGATCAAGATGGGTTGGCATTTTGTTTTTAATCTTTAAGTGTATTATGCTTAACCCCTTAAAACCGGAGGACGTACAATTACGCCCTCTAATAGGCGGCTCTAAACGCCGCCGGGCGTAATTGTACGCCCTCCGGTTTTTGTTAACTTACCCGGTTGCCGGCGGTCCCACGCCGGCGATCGCGGTGGGGGGGACTCCCAGGGAGCCCCCCGCGGCACATCCGTCCTCGTTGAAGCCCCCAGGCCATGTGAGAGTGGGGTCCTAGCAAGGACCCCACAATCACATGGCCGGGGATAGCTGGCTTCTGTATTGCCGGCAGGGGGGCTGCCTGTAATGACAGGTGGTCCCCCTGCTGGCTGAAAATAAAATAAAAATAAGTTAATAGTGTAAAAAAAAATAATTATATATACTTAGATCATATATATATATTATATATATATGATCTAAGTATATATATATATATATACACATATATATACACACACATACACCGTCTAGGTGTATTTTACTATTAATATATATATAATTATATATATATATTAATATCAAATTACACGTAGACTGATACTGATTAAATATATATATAATTATTGTTATATATATATTTATATATAATATAAAAAAAATAAAAATGTAAATACGTTAAAAAATAAAATTAAAAAAATAATTAAAAATAAATAATTAAAAATATATAGATGTGTGTTATTTCGTTCTAACTGTTTTGTGAAATTAATATATATATATATATCAAAATACATGTAGAACGAAATAATATATATATCTATATACATAAATATATACGTATATATCACTATATATATACCTATATATAAATAAAAATATTTTTAAAAAATTATATAGATATATACATATATATACACATACGTATATATATACACATATGTTAATTCTACATATATATTTATGTAATATTTTTACATAATTAGGTATCTTAATTAATTACAATTAGCAGGACCTGCCCGACAACCCATGCCGAAAGTAAAGGGAATTTAATTTGCTAGCACTATATTTAACCCTATAACTTTCTGAGACACCATAAAACCTGTACATGGGGGGTACTGTTCTACTCGGGAGACTTCGCTGAACACAAATATTAGCGTTTCAAAACAGTAAAATGTATTACAACGATGATATCGCCAGTAAAAGTGAAGTTTTTTGCATTTTTCACGCACAAACAGCATTACACGGACAATATTATTGCTGTGATACTTTTACTGTTTTGAAACACAAATATTTGTGTTCAGCGAAGTCTCCCGAGTACAACAGTACCCCTCATGTACAGGTTTTATGGTGTTTTCAAAAGTTACAGCGCCAAATATAAGGCTTGCGTTTCATTTTTTCACATTAAAATTCGCCAGATTGGTTACGTTGCCTTTGAGACCCTATGGTAGCCCAAGAATGAAAATTACCCCTATGATGGCATACCATTTGCAATAGTAGACAACCCAAGGTATTGCAAACAGGGTATGTCCAGTCTTTTTTAGTAGCCACTTAGTCACAAACACTGGCCAAAATTGGCGTTTTTTGCATTTTTCACACACAAACAAATACTAACGCTAACTTTGGCCAGTGTTTGTGACCAAATGGCTACTAAAAGACTGGACATACCCCATTTGCAATACCTTGGGTTGTCTACTATTGCAAATGGTATGCCATTATGGGTGTAAATTTATTCCTGGGCTACTATACAGTCTCAAAGGCAACGTAACCAATCTGGCGAATTTCAATTTCAAATGTAACGTGCTATATTTGACCCTGTAACTTCCCAAAACTCCATAAAACCTGTACATAGGGGGTACTGTCTTACACGTGAGACTTTACTAAATACAAATATGTGTATTTTATTGCAGTAAAATCAAACAGTATTATGACACTGACCTTTAAAATGCAATTTAGAACTAAAAAAATCAAAAAAATCGTATTTTCTCCCATTTTTTTCATATTAAATTATGTTTCATAGCTAAATATTTGATATTAAATGAAAGCCCTGTTTCCCCTGAATAAAATGATATATAATAAGGGTGGGTGCATTTACTATGAAAGAGGTGTATTACGGTTGGACAGACATGTAGCGCAAATGCCAGGTTTTGTTTACATTTTGTTTTGTTCACAATGTGTACATTTGGCTCCGTCCTTAAGGGGTTAACTAAATGACAGTGAATTGAGCAGTGAAATTGCAGGGGAATGATTTATACACTAAAACCGCTTTATTTATCTAAAGTGGCATACCCCACTTGCAATACCTTGGGTTCCCTTCTTTTGCAAATGGTATGCCATCATGGGGATAATTCTCATTCCTGGGCTACCATACGGTCACAAAGGCAACATTACCAAACTGGCAAATTTCAATGTGAAAAAAAATTTAATGCAAACCTTATATCTGACTCTCTAACTTTACAAAACACCATAAAACCTGTACACGGGGGTACTGTTATACTTGGACACAAACATAAGTGTTTCAAAACAGTAAAAATTACAACAATATCGTCAGTAAAAAGGACGTTCCTGTGTGAAAAATGCAAAAAAATGTCACTTTTACAAAAATATCATCGTTGTAATACAATTTACCATTTTGAAACACTAATATTTGTGTTCTACTAAGTCTCCCGAGTAAAACAGTACCCCCCCATGCAGGCTCTGTCAATCATAGCCAGGGGAGGTGTGGCTAGGGCTGCATAAACAGAAGCAAAGTGGTTTAACTAAATGACAGTGAATTGAGCAGTGAAATTGCAGTGGAATGATTTATACACTAAAACTGCTTTATTTATCTAAAGTGATTTAGGTGACTATAGTGTTCCTTTAAGTGCAAAAAAAAAAAAAAAAAATTACAGACAGTACTAATGCACTGCTGTAATAGGACTTGGCAGGGAAGGGGTCAAAATGGATTTTTTTATTTATTTTTTTAAAACTTTTTTTTTTTTACAGGTTTTGACACTACTAGCAACTCTTTCACACTGGTAAACTATCCGCTCTGATCTCTGTCTTTCGCCTCACAAAACGCTACAGAGGAGAGAGAGAGAGATCGGTGTCAAAGTGAGTGTTTGTAACACCCACTTTGACATGAGCCAATTGTGAGCGATCCACCGAAATCCCACTGTTACGATCTGCCTGAGATGCCAAGCAGATAGTCACAGCGTGATTTCAGCGGAAGCAATCTATGATCGCTCCCGCCGCCCGTTTTCCGTTATGACGGTTCAGGACCGTCACCGGTCCTCAACGGTATGTTACCGATGACTGTCCTGAACCGTCATCGGTCGGCAAGGTGTTAACAGGTTTTACAGTGTTTTGGAAAGTTACTGGGTCAAATATAGCACATACCATTTTTCTGTTTTTTTTTTCACATTGAAATTTGTCAGAATAGTAATGTTGCCTTTGAGACTGTATGGTAGCCCAGGAATGAGAATTACCCCCATGATGGCATATATTTATATTATTTATATTTGTAGTCGGGGCAATACAGCTGTGATGAAAAAGGTAACATAACATATTATAAGCAATAAACATATTCAAATTGACACCACTCGGTTGTGGTGTGCCGGAACCGACAAAGCAGTAGGCCTGTAATAAAAGTGGGCCCACCTTAGAGGGTGATTTGAATAGAGGGAGTGGTGGGAGGGGTGACTCGCCAGACCATCAACGGTAAGGTGGGAGAGGATTGGCAGCCCTTTTAAGGGAATGCAAGCCCCTCCCACAGATACAGGCCAAGGCCTTAACATTTGTAGTCGGGGCAATATAGCCGTGATAGTCGGTTGTGGTGTGCCGGAACCGACAAAGCAGTAGGCCTATAATAAAAGTGGGCAAAAATGAAAGTACCATACAAAATGTATTCATATAACAAAACATTTATTTGGACAAGTCACAAAAAGCTTTAACTGGGTTTGGAATGTAAAGCGTATAGGCGGAGGATTTCCAGCGTCCCATGATATGAGGAGGATTTCCAGCGTCCCATGCCATGATGATATGAGCTGGAATGTGGTTGGAGGAAGCTGCAGATGCTGCACCTATATGTAAGGAGTCTCCTGAGCAAAGGTTTGCATTTAGACCGAGCCTAGTTAACAGTAAGCGAACTTAAAGCATGAATTTAGATGTTGTAAGGATGGAGCCATGAAGTTCTAATAATGGTTGGTGTGGTTGTTTCGGAAAAGTGATTAAATATTTATCCAGGACTTTTACAGGACAACATTTGTTTTGAGTAGGGAACAGAGTAATTTTGACAGTATGTCTTATAGTACTGGTTTTAGACTGAATCAGGAATAGAACATAATGATATAAGGTTTCATGGATATCAGTAGTTTCCAAGTAATCAGTGTCAGTTATATTTCTAGTGGTAAATTCATTGGGACATAAGAAGCCATAGAATGCTAGGTATATGGCAGTTTTGATTACCATATTGGTCATGTGTTCAAAAGGAGCTGAATCTAAGTCGGATAGTGAATGAAATAAGTCCTTGTGGATGGGTAGCCTTTGAGATGGTACGTGTGTATTAATTTTTAAATTCCTTTCAGTAAGGTCTTTATCTTATACGATGAAAGGAATCATGTGTTGTTGGGGTGTCGTATAAGCATGTGGTGTTGGATGCCCGTAAGGTACAGTTTAATTGTGTTAAAAGATCATTTCAAGTTAAGCTTGCATGTGGATTGAGTCCAACTGGATCCCCAGAAAATTGCATGATGGTTTCGGGACCTAAGGTCTTGCGAGGGGAGACTGGGATAGTCAGGGACTCAAAAGAGACAACATGTGTTTAAGGCTGCTAGGGGTGAGTCCATGGTTTCAATCGTGAGGAAATCGTCCAGATATTGAATAACAGATAGACATCTGCACACATTAAGCAATAACCAACACAAAGTTTCAGCAAACGTGTCAAATGTTTAGGGCTACTCTTGGAGCCAAAAGTGTGTCATGAGAAAATTAGTAAAGCCCTCACAACTTAATGCCGTGCAAATGTCATAGTGAAGGGTGAATAGGAAGTAATTTAAAAGCATTTACAACGTCCGTTTAACTGAGCCATGCCCCTGTACCAGCCGCCAAAATAGCCCAAATGGCATTGTCTATAGTGGCATATTGTAAGGAAAATTCTTCGGAGGGAATTAAGGCAGGGAATAGTGGAGGAATGTGGTGCCGATAAGTCAATGATAAGTCTGGGTTTAAGTGAAGTTTTCCCCGTGACCACCCCTGTGGGGTTGGTTCTCCAAGATGTGAAAGGTGGGGAGACAAAAGGCCCCAACAAAACCCTTGCTCTACTTTAGATCATATCAGTGTACACACTAACTCTGGGTCATTTAAAGTGGTTTGCAAATTGTTGCATTCCAGTTGCCAAGTGTACTAAACCCGAGTGGATCCCCTCATACAGACCTTCGATGATAAATTTAACCAAAAGCTGTGAGGGATGTTGTTGCAACAGTGCTGCCAATAACGTGACGGTGTGGTAAGGTTTAGGTAAAAAATTTACTTTGGTACATTGATTTTGCATGAGCCCGGAAACAATGGGAACACATGTGTAATAATCCACAAGAACTAAAAACCAAATTTGTGATTTGCCAAAAAAGATGATGTCCCTACCCAGCTTATCCTTTAGGATTCTGGTAGGCCTAGCCGGGTTTGGGACAGAGTGACTCTGATTTCTGCCGTATTCGTGCAGAAGTTAGTACTATGCGCGGTAGATGCACCTACTGCCCAAGCCGGGGGTCTGAGGCCTGCAAAGTGTCTGCAGAATAACAGTGTCCAACGTACTCCAATTTATGCTGTAATTGAACTGAGTCAGAGCTGCAGCCACTTTTGCAGAAAAAGAACGGTGGTAATCATAAAAGGCAATACCACCGTATTTGTGCCCCAGATCCACCAGCTTGTGCATATACATGTCAAATTCTGCTCTCTTCTCAGGATACACAGAGCAATATACATCCCTATAAATTCCGAAACCCAATACAAATTCAGGAATAGATAGCTTTTTATTCAACCTGGGGACTCTTGCCTTTAAAACCACGGAAATGTCCCCATATGCAAATGTCTGATTCTCAAGAACAACCTGGGAAGCAATGAGAAGTGAGACCAGATTAACGTCTTTGCCTTCCAGAATGTCCTTTTGAGGATGAGCTGGGACCATAGGGGTTGATACGCTCAGGGATTTTAATTGATGTAAGAGTATTACCGGGCATGACAGCCATTCCTGCATTATTAGAAGTAACTGGGGAAGTGACTGCTCCTCAGGAATATCAGGAACTTAAGACATAACTGAAAATATAGATGCAACCTGATTACTATTGTGAGATAAAGTGGCCGGGTACTGGCAGGCTAGCTAGATGCAAAGCGACGAAGAATTAGGCTATTGAAACGGGACAGATAAGTGCCTACTAATTGCCAAGCGGCGTGAGAGGCGCTACCTATGAGTTGGCCCGAGGGGAGATTGAGGCCACCGAAACATTGTGGCGGCGTGGAGGCCTCTCGGTGATAACTAAAGCATAAGATAGAATGGGAGTGACATGGGAGGCCCTCTCTATGCAACCATGCGAGGCGGCAAACTATGATTTGGCCCGAGGGACGTATACCTCAGAGTATGAGGATGGGTGTTGGCGTCGCGGGACCACTAGCTTATGGATTAAGACCAGAAACAGAAACCTAGTTGGACAACCCAAATCTCAAAAAAGCCAGTACCACTCTAAAATAGAAAAGGTATATGACATCGTACCTGATAAAGTTTGAGTCAGGCTGATGCTAAGCAGGAAAATATGAATGAGTTGGTGGCAGTAGAGGACGTGCTGCGACCTATAGATAGTATGTGAATGAGTATTTGTGTGTATAGATATGTTAGTGGGCCAGATTTAAAATAAAGGAACCTACCAGTTCCTATTGGTGAGCAGTGAGACTATGACAAAGGCAGATGACGGGTTTTTGTGCTAGTAAAGCACCAGGGCACCTAAGGAAAGTGAAATGTCAATGCCCACCAAATACTAAGTTATAGTAGTAAAACCTAACATATAATATTTTGACAAAGTTGCCACAAATCAAAGTGTTTAAAAAATTTTAAGCTTAATTCCCATAATGAAACCTGTGGAAACAACATCATGACAAAAGTCAGCTATATATAGATATATTAAAGCAGTCTAAATTATATACTAAAAGCCACAACTCATAAGCAGCTTATTGTAACTGTAATATACTTTATTACCAATAGGGGGCATCTGACTTAACCAGGACAAGCAGTTGAATTTGTGAACAGTCTCATAGCTATTAAATACTGCTGAACAGGGAGGAATCCCCTGCATAGAATAACAGTTTAAACCTAATCGTTCATATGTTTTGCAAACTTGAAACGAATACATATGGAAAATGACTTAATGAAACATACGAACGTACAGAGTAGAGAAACGAACGAGAAATGAACAGAGAATTTCACCAAACGCCCATTGTAAACGAAAGCCTTACCGTGAAAGTGTGTCACAGTTACGACCGTTGCCTTACGGTAAGGATTTTGACTTATGGTTTTAGAATCACTAACCGTGCAGAGACCGGGCTGCAAGGACGCCGGAAGGGGCCATGGGTTTAGGAATTGTTTGGAAAGCAGTCAGGTAAGCGTAGAACCGGAGCCAGGACCATGAGGGACAACAGGTAAGAGAAACAAGATGGCGGACTGAACCGGAAGTAATCCTCAGTGACCCGCCAGACCATCAACGGTAAGGTGGGAGAGGATTGGCAGCCCTTTTAAGAGAATTCAAGCCCCTCCCCCAACTACAGGCCAAGGCCTTAACATACATAACATATAATATATATACACACACATTTAATTTATTTTAAACATGTTTAATAATTTTTTTATACTTCTCACCAGCAGAGGGACTGTCTGACAGCCCAGACAATCCCCCTCCTTTCAGATGCACGGCCAGCTATTGCGATTAAAGAGCGACCACATAGGCCCAGGGGGCCTGATTTGCCGGGGAGAGCTGCCTGGGCTGTTAGGCAGTCCTTTCGAAGAGGATTGTGGCGGAGGCAAGTCCACCGGAGCTCCTGTCGGCTTTAGCCATTACGGCGTTCTATGCCGCTGCAACAGCTTCAAAGCCAATTCGAATAGAATAGAATTAGCATAGAGCGCTATAACAGCGTTAAGGGGTTAAAACAACCAACTTTGGCTCCAGACATTCAGCTAAAATGCAAGAGCAAATCTGAGTGTTAAGTTTATTTATCTTTATGTGCACCAGTACATACACTAACTATAGTAAAAACTAACAAAAAGGGAATGGTCACTTTTTTAATACCACATTTATTTTTTTACATAACAAAAGAGAAATCCTTTGCAGTAGTGAAAGCACTGTTAAAGTGATATTTCTGTGGTTAAGCAAGCTTTATGCCTTGACTAGTGTGTGCAGATTTGTGTTTAACAATGTATTAACTATTCCTTAACAGAACAAATTGTATTTGTGAAGTGCGGAAAAGAAAAATTTTATGTAGAAATCCATCTCTCTTTATTCTGCAACTCTATCTCCGCATCAGAACGCTCTCCTTTTCATCTTACAGGCAGCATAGAGAAAGCATACAGAGAAGAGGAGAAATTAAACAATGTTTCAATTTCTCCTCCTCAATAGCAATGTTTACCATGGCTTTGCCTTGTCTGAACTGGATTATTCGGTTTGCTAAATCTAAATGAAACCTGCAAGCACCATAACCATCAGAGCTCTCAGTAGTGGTTAAGAAAATGGCCAGAAATGGCCAAATGTCCCTATTGTAAGGAGTCAAACAGTTTTCCACTACCAACACTGGAGAGCATAAAGTTCCTAAGGAGGAACTTCTGTTAGTTTTCCTGAGCTAAGCCCTGCAGCGGCTGAGAGTGTCAGTGAGGCCAGGCTGCAGGTGACAGAGCATCACCATTTCTCATTTGTATGAGCTGGTAATGGTACTTACAGAGTCCCTTCAAAGTAAGGGAGAATGAAATGCTCAAACCGCTAAGACAAAATAAAACTAAAATCATAAAACAAAAACTGCATAAAGTATTTTTTCAGCTCATGCATGTTGGAATTACAATTGGAAACTGTACAGCATTCATAGGTATTGCACTGTACATTACACAAAATTCTATTTTCTTTATCCTACACTAACAATGTCTGGGGTACTTACCCTTTTTTTTGCCAGAGTTCTTGAGTGCATCAATAACCTCTGAAGCCCAACTATCATAAGATTCTGCTCGTAGCTGCACAGCATTCAATATGGGATACAAGTCATCCAAAGTGTAACGGTAACTAGAAAAAGCACATTTGTACAGTCAGTCACCTTAATATCTTTAAATAATTTTAAGTTACCGAACAAATCCTGATTTAATTGCTGGTTATCACATATATATGCGGTGCTAGTCAAATGGCTAATTTATAGATTTAAAGTTTTTGTAAAATTACAATATTCTCAAACCTTCCATGTTGATCACTGGCCATAGGGTAAGCATTTAAAATGTATAAATAGGAACACTCCTGATCGAGAATCCTCTAATATTTTTTTTAGAGCAAATCATTTAGGAATTATTTTTACCACATGATAGGAGGCTCCATATATTGAATATCTTTCTTTACTGAAAGATATCGGTCATAAGTCACTATTAGTTTTTAGTGGGTGAATCCCACGGCTATTGCCCTTGTGTGCCAGGCCTGCTAATAAGCCCTTATGGGTACTGGTTAAAGGTCTTTCCTCAATTTGCCAATATGGGTTTCCTGTTTCTGCTTTAAGGTGAGCCCTCTTATGATTTGCCTGTTTTATTTATGATTTCTGCCTTGGGTGCGCCCCATTGTTTATTAACTGAACAGTTTTTCCTCTGTTTTTAATTGCAGAGCCAGTTTTCAGCTTTTGTTTGTGACTCCACAAGGGTGCAGCTCGAATCTCCTGTGTATTGCTATTTTTCGGTGTACCCATTTACTCTAATTCTGGTGTGTCGGCCCTTATATATGTATAATTCATTTTTTATAATGCTTTATTTTTCTGTGCATATATGAGACCGCCATAACTGCTAGTGCGAAACGATTTGGAATTACATAGCAACGTAAATATGGCATCAAAAACAATACACTTTTGGTTTTATATATGGAGGCTTGCAAGGTTGGGTCAAGTGCTTTAGTTTAACTTCAGTGTACAGTAAGGCTTGACGTGGTCTATGGGTATATATGTATAATTCAAACACTGTATTTTCCTTTCCTACTAGGTTAATCAACTGTTGAGTGAGGTCTTGTTGATATTGTGCCAACATTTATTATGCAATGAAAAAGTTGCCAGTGCCAACCAGTGATTGGCAATCCATGATCAATGCAGTTGTGGCTGCAACTGTGGAGAAAGCCCTGTCTAAAGTATTTTCTTAGACACCTGAGCTTACTAAGCCATCCCCTGCTCCCAGATATTCCATGCAATGCATATTGAACTCTGCAGACTTGTATTCTTCCACCAAGAAACATTCACACGCAAACGCCACTGGTAAGGCAAAGGTGCATGTGCCTAGAAATCCAAAGGCAAGGCTCCAGCTAAACACCCTGAATGCCAGCATAGCCAGTCTATCGACTGTGGACAAATGACAGGCAGATTTTTCTGCTTCAGAGGACGAAGCATGGGAGGCAGGGACTAAGTAGCACTTCGCCTTGAGACCTTAAGGATGGAAGTGAAGACCAGTATATGGCTCTTCTGGCAGACTCCTTGGTAATCATCCATGTAACATTAGACACTATTGCCTGGTGAAGTGAGCACAGCCAGATCACCTAGCAAAGTTCATGGTTTACCTTCGTGGTCAAGACTGGCCAAATTCCCGACACTCTCAAGAGAACTTTTATGGCACACAGTGGGTGCAAGGCTGTAATATTTTAATAATAAGAGTAATGGGAGTTTGAGCGCAGGATTGTTTTTTTTGTATTTGTATTCACTTTTGTATCACACAGTTATGTTACAATGCTGCTGCCCATCCCATTCCCCATTAATGGTTAATAAGCATGTAGGGATGTATATAAAAAATACCCATTTCTGTCTCATTAGAGATATCTTTGCCAGAAGCTCAAGGAAGCAAGGTGAATGGTTAGGACCCACCTAAGAGGTCTGCCTTGATGGGGCAGATGGGCATACCCGATCATGGCCATTGGAGGTAACTAAAAACTTCCATTTGTTGACTGTTGAGTGAGTACCCTGCCCGACCATCCGACACTCCTCACGGATCCGTAAGAATTCCCATCCTTTGGTTCTGGACAACAGTTTTCATCCGGTGGCTTTTTGCAATTCCTGGCTTGTTGGAGAATTATTGAAGACGGCTAAGGAATCATGGGCATCTGGAATGAGTCAAAGTTATCTTTTTGCCTGGCATTCCTTGTGTTTTTGTGTGGAAAGGCATTTCTATCCTTTACTGCCATCTGTTTCTGCCATCCTGAATTATTTGTCTGTCCTTTTTTCTTCAGGGCGAGCTCATCATTACGTCAGTGTGATATGCTGCACAAGTTCAGGTCCAGGGTTTCCCCATTGGCAAGAACCTGTTTGCCATTTGATGTGCGGCATGTGTTTTCAATGTTCAAATAGTCCCATGTATAACAGTCTCTAGGAAGTCTGTTTTTTGCACGATTGGCTGGACAATTATCTTTTTTCTCTGCGTCAAAATAAACTTAACATTTCTACTTTTAAAACCATTCTTACTTCACAATATTTTCATACCTAAAACATTTCCACATCAGCAAATATATATATTTTGTGTTGCAGATTGTTAGATTGATAGGTATTGTGATTAACCATTTATTCATAAACTATTACTTGTATTAGTTATCTTGTGTTTTAGATTTTTTTTTTTTTTGATTATTAAATAAAGCTTATTAATCGCTTGTAGTATTTTAATACATCGTATGCAGTATTGTTTGTTCTATGTATTTATTTATACCTGGAGGAAAACACCAGTTTGTCCTATAGATTTTGTTTGCTTGTTGTTTGAGTGCCTTCCATTTTATTGATATGTACATAATCAAAACATTCTGCACATTGTTTCTTAGCCTTAGAACTTAAGTCCTAAGGTAATGTTAATGACTTCTTTAGATTCCACTTTTAGGGTCAATTTATCATAAAAAGGGTCTCAGTCCTACATTTTGAGATGGATTAACCCCAATACTCTTGGTTATTTGTCTAATATGTGTCATGATTCTAGGTAATAATTTAGAGCAGACAATTATTACAAAAAAATTGATTTATGATAAAACATGTGTGCCATTAGATTGTTAATACTACATAAAATACTATTTGAAAACAAAGAATACAGTTTAAAACCTTGTCAGTTCTTGCCTAGGCTTACCCCATCTTATATTTGTTGGGTGCACAAGTGCACAGTTCCAGCACATGGTGCAGGCAAACAATGGTCCCAGGGTTACAGGAACAATATACTGCAGATAGGAAGCAAGTGGTTTTACACTTCACACATTGACGCTCATCATCTGCTAAGAGCTCCAGGTAAATTTTTTCAGAATCCACCACACCCTAGATGAAGGAAAATACATAACACTATATTCAATACAAATGAGAAAAACAAAAAGATATTCAAATAAATTTAAGCTTACCGATAAATTTATATGATCATGGTCCATGAGTTTCACTACAGATGGGATACTGGATCAACCAAATGGATAGGCAGAACAACCTAAAAAAAGCTTTGCAGCCACCTCCTTCCCGCTCTTCCCATTGAATATTCACAGTTAGCAGTGTAGCCAGACAAAGACGAGAAAAAAAAATAAGCAGCAAACTACCAGAAAAGAGGAAAACATGGAAAACTGTGAAGCAGCAAATCCATCATTATTAAGAAAATAAAACACCAGAGAGGGGATGTGGATCATGACCACAAAAATTAAAGTTTTTCATTTTAATGTGGTCACAGTCCATGTGGCCCATTACAAATATGATAAACTATCCCTAAACAGCATGGACACTAGCCACAAAAAAAAAAACAGGATGGGCATGAAACAACAGTGCAGGAGATTAAGTAAGAACTACTTTCCTGTCTGTCAATAGAAGAAAAATACCAGCATTACACAATCTGGCAAAGAGGATCATGGAGCCACAGTGCACATTTGCTCCAAAGTCTCATGCCTGAAGGAACTAAGGAGGGAGCCACTGCCCTAGCAGACTCCTTGGTAATCATCCATGTTTGACCCATGTAACATTAGACACTATTGCCTGGTGAAGTGAGCACAGCCAGATCACCTAGCAAAGTTCATGGTTTACCTTCGTGGTCAAGCCACGAGGGAGCCAAGGAGGGAGCCACTGCCCTAGCACCCTGCCAGGTGCCAGCTTATTCACCACAAAGTCAGGGGGCTGAATCAGACTTCAGCCAAAAGGCAAAAGTAATAGCTGAAGCTTTATGACCCTTTTTCAACACAGATTAGTGAATGAAAAGTAAATCACACTTCTTTAGCCTCCACATATGAGAACCTTCACCATATCCAAGTTGGGGAATAATATCTCCTCGTTATTGGCTGGCTCTTTCACTCCCCCTCCCCCCCACAATCGCAGCCATAATGGCGTCGCTCACAGACCTCTGGAGCGCCAATGACTGCGCGTCCACCCCGCAGGGAGGGAAGTAGTGGGGTGTCCAACTCTCCAAGTGTAAATGGAGCATACAGGCACCTTAGGCTTAGGCATGTCTAAACTGAGCTAAGACCAACAAAATATACTGACACAGAAAAGTTAACTCAATAGGAATGCGGGGAAAATGAATGAAACAGTGAGGGTTAGTCACCCAAACTAGGACACCAGAATTGAAAGAAGTGAGCTTACCAGGGCCCAGACCAGCAGCAAGAGACACGAGCCAGGAGGAGGATACCAGTAGAAACCGGAAGGAAAAGGCATAAAAATCGAGAGATCGCTGTAAAAACCCCGTGATTTTGCGAGGAGAAAACTACAGAAAGGGAAAATTCGTATTGCGACCAAGGCGCGTGCGCGAGTCAAATGCATCTATGAGACAACTTGCGAAAGCAGCAGCGAACAAACGAATGGTCGGATACGAAAGAACCTGCGATCGAACAACGTTCGCGGCCCAAATCACAATAAGTAAAACAGGCGAACAAGTGTTCACGTGCGAACTCCCGAAGTCAGATACGACAAGTGAGTTTCTTTCTTAGTAAGAGAAAATAGTGCCACCCACAAAAGTAAGTTTCCTACAGTCTTCCTTTTTTTGGAGTTTGAAACATTACAAAATGGGAGGAGGCCAAAGGGCAGGCATAATAGGAAGCAACATTAATTAGATACATTGTCTGCAAGGACTGCACTCACAATAGACACCTCCAAGTAAGGTGACTTTGGAGCTTCCAGGACTATCAAAGTGTACAACATTTCCAAGGCGAGCCCTTATTTGTTTTTCAATCCTCTTGGAGGAGCAAGTGCATGTGTGAAAAGCAAATAAGGACTCACCTCTGAGATCAATGTGATTATCATCCTCACGAAGGGAACCAGAGAGATTACCTAAGAATACATGAATTGTGTTTCAGTGTAGAAACGGACAAGTAGCAGTTTTATTCCAACTTTGTTACTCTTAATAGCTGAAATGGCAGTTTGAAAATGATGAACTCCATAGAATAGCTCCTCAAGTGCAATCATCTCTGAAGCAAGCAGAATAACTGGTGATCTCCAGTGGAATGTGCAGGCAGGAGAAGGTGGCTACAAAGATTTCTGGGTAAGTGCTGTCCCTCCAGTTTGGGTATCAAATATCTCTCCATTTGTGATTGAGTGGACCATGACCACATTAAGATTAGGTGTTTTTTTTGGCATTTTCCAAAAGCAATTGCATGCAAATTCAGATACATTCTTCAAATTTTCTTTAGGCCAAACTTATTTCCAATATACAGCTATTCAGCAGTTTATTGACACCTTAACTGAAAGTGAACCTGTCATGACTTGCCACTAAGCTGCCATCATCTAGCGTTACACTAATGCAACACTCACTCTTGACTGCCTACCTCCTGATCCCTTACTACACAATTGGCCATTTGGGAACACTTTCCTAGGGCTAATCACATAAGAGGTGAGCAGTAGGTGGGTATGATGGAAGAGAGGATAATCTATATAGTATAATTCCTGCTTATCTATGATCAATAAATTATTTGTAAAAGCTCTAAAGCAAAAGCGGGGAACAAATTTTCCAATCACCACCAGTCTTTGGTGAGTAAATTCCACCCTGGCATAAAAATAATAAATAAATAAAATAAACAAATTGTGTCACAGGCCTTTCAGGCTTGAAGTGGTGAGTAATTTCAAGTTAAAAGTATAGATCTGCCAAAAACTGGCTGAAAGGTAAGGAAGAGATTTTACTTTAAAAATAAAAATCAACTGAGTGTTACTGTAGTCGATACATGGTGTTAAAAAAAATTACCGTATTTTTCGCTCCATAAGACGCACTTTTTTTCCCCTCAAAAGTGAGGGGAAATGTCTGTGCGTCTTATGGAGCGAATGTAAAGCTTTACTTACCTGTCTTGGAGCGTGGGCCGGCTTCACAGCGC
>OW240912.1:161072149-161153228 GCA_933207985.1 Pelobates cultripes
CACTATGGGACAAGGGGAGGGGAGACACTATGGGACAAGGGCAGGGGAGACATTATGGGACAAGGGCAGGGGAGACACTATGGGACAAGGGCAGGGGAGACACTATGGGACAAGGGGAGGGGAGACACTATGGGACAAGGGGAGGGGGAGACACTATGGGACAAGGGGAGGGGGGACACTATGGGACAAGGAGAGGGGGAGACACTATGGGACAAAGGGAGGGGGAGACACTATGGGACAAGGGGACGGGGAGACACTATGGGACAAGGAGAGGGGGAGACACTATGGGTAAAGGGCAGGGGGTACACTATGGGAGGGAAAGTGCACTATGGGACAATGGGAGGGGGGAACTATGGGAGGGAAAGTGCCCTATGGGACAATGGGAGGGGGGGACACTATGGGATCAGAACACTAATGGACAAGGGGAGGAGGGGTTAAAGAACACTATGGGACAGGGTAGGAGGGGTTAACAATCACTATGGGACAGAGGAAAGGGGGGTTAAAGATCATTATGGGACAGGGGAGAAAAAACAATATTCTGAACAAACTGTCCCATGGTAAGAAACACTATGGAACAGTTTGTTCAGAATATTTTTTTTTTCTGGGTTTCCTCCTCTAAAAACTAGGTGCGTCTTATGGTGAGGTGCGTCTTATGGAGCGAAAAATACGGTAAATAAAAAAAAATTAAAAAAATTAAATAAAAAAATTAAATAAAAAAAATCTAAATTTTTAACAATTTAGATGACCAGAACCCAAATAAAACAAATTAATACTTGTTCTACAGATTTCCTTTGAGGGATTTATGGAAAAAAAACAAAAAAAAAAAACAAACAAAAAAAAAACAGCTTCCACTAGCACAGCCCACTTGCCACCTCAGTTAGGGGAGGTGTTTCTTCCCCTAATTATGAAGCATCTTTCTCAAGCCATTAAAAAAAAAAAAAAAAAAGTGCAATATACATAATATATAGGTGCACATCAATTGACAAACCAATCACAATGTAGTGTAAATATTGCATGCATTTAAACAATCACACACATTAAATGGATTTAACTCTTAATACTTAACTATAAAATGGAGTAAGCACGATAGCTACTGCTTTGTCACATTAAAGTGATATTACAAAATACATCCATTTTGCACAAAATACATGTGTCAAAAAGACCAGTGAACAAAATTTAAAGTGACAGCATTTATGTATCACATCATATAAACATAAACCTAACTATACACAGATCAAATAATATATAAAGAACACTATAGGGTCAGAAACACAAATGTGTATTCCTGACCCTGTAGTGTTCAAACCACAATTTAGGTTGCCTCTTATTATTAAAAATTACCTTATTTGCAGTGGTGCACAGATCCTCCGGTACCCCGATCAGCCTCCTTGGCTGACAATCAGAATAGATGTCCTCAGCCCATCCAATGCTTTTCTATAGGAAAAGCATTAGATTGGCTAAGAACATCAAGGAAGAGGGGTGGGGCCAGACGCCAGGTTAGCCAATCAGCATCTCCTCACAGATGACTGTGCCACACTGCCCCAGGAAGCCCTGTCTGTAGGGAGCATAGTAAACAGTGTTTACAGCAAAAAGACGGCGGGGGGCAGGCTATACTCACTAGAACAACTACATTTAGCTCTTAAAGAGATTTTATATAGTTTCAGGAAAACAAAGCCGTTTTCCTGGCACTATAGAATCCTACAGTGCACCCCTCCCGCGGCACTGGAGGTGTTAAAACCCTTCAGTCACTTACCTGAATCCATTACCGATGTCGCTCAGTGCTGGATCAGGCTCCGCCCATGCTCCTATCCCGCCAACGTCAGTCAGCAGGGATGCACCTAATGTGCATACGTGGCAATGGCCGCGCTCGCATTAGGATTTCATAGAAACAGAATGTGATGGCGGACAAGAACTATTTGACCCATCTAGTCTAAAATACTTTCATTAGTCCCTGGCCTTATCTTATAGCTAGGACAGCCTTATGCCTATCCCACACATGCTTAAACTCCTTCACTGTGTTAACCTCTACCACTTCAGCTGGAAGGCTATTCCGTGCATTCACTACCCTCTCTGTAAAGTAATACTTCCTGATATTTTTAAAGGGACACTATAGTCACCAGAACAACTACAGCTTATTGAATTTGTTCTGGTGATTAGAATCCTTACCTTCAGGCTTTTTGCTGTAAACACTGTCTTTTCAGAGCAAAAGCAGTGTTTACATTACAGCCTAGTGATAACTTCACTGGCCACTCCTCAGATGTCTGAGATCTGCCTAAAATGCATCCAAACATTCAGTATCTCCTCCCTCTGCATGCAGACACTGAACTTTCCTCATCGAGATTAAGTAACAGGTAGCAGTATGTATTTTGCTCTTTCTTTTGTATTTTATTTTCAAGTAGGAGTGAGGACCAACTGTTTTTATTTATCTGATTAACTTTTGCAAGCTAATTTTGGCAAAATATGCGCCCACTACCGGCGCCGGACTCAGAATCCAATTGACAATAGCATTATCTTATGTACGTTGCTCCATTTGTTATTTCATTTCTATCAAAAGTGAGGACATTTAATTAATTGTTGTAAGCTGTTTTTTGGCAGTCTAGGAGCTTACTACTGGTGCCAGACTCAGAAGTCAATTGGTCTTTTGCATCTGGTCATCTTTTTATGGTAGGTTGCAATAGTCTACTCTATAACCCATGCAATGTACATGTGAAATTGTTTAAATATCCTTTTTGGCCTTAGTATATGTAGCTTTAAATATACATGCCTTTTGGTCTAATCAGTTTACTTTTGAATGCCTTAGTTGTGCATCATGAATGGGCACCTAATTTCATATATTCTTTGCCACTGGGTCTCTATCTTTCAGATATGAATTCACTTTTAGCAGCTCTACATCTTTTGATGCTGTAATTGTAATTCACTTTTTTTTTATGTGTTGGATGCCATCATCTGTATTACTGTGTGTAGTTATCTGAAGTTGACATTAAGGTCTTAGTAATTTATCTAGCTGTTCCTTCCAGTCTCTGCTGGCACTGTCCACTCAGTTTTTATATTTTATTTTATTATATACTCTCTGGGGGACTTAATGTGCAGGAGGATTATTTCTCTGCTCTGCACTGGTTGTAGGCAGATGTATTCTGAGTTTATGTAAGCTGCCACTTTTAGATCGGACTGGGTGTCTGGTTTCCATGGCGACTACCTCCGATGACGTCATGACGCCGGAAGTGGCGTGATGAAGCAATTGAGGTCAATCATGCATTCTGACTCCAAGTCTGTCACAGACAGTATCTCTGCACTTATTGGTTAAGTGTATATGGGTGGTGGGTATATATGATTGTCTTTTAAGATGTTATTTTATCCTGATGAAAGTTTGGGTGACAAACTGAAACGTTGATCTTTTATATTTTGAAAATAAAAGTTAAAATTTATTTTTAATACCTTTGGAGTTCTGGGAGTGCTATCTCTACGCCATTTGGTTATACTATGCCGATAAGCACCGGGAAAAGACACCAGTAAGTTGGAGTGCAAGACTATTTTCTGATTTTATATATAACTTCCCCAGAACATAGATTTGAGGGATTCCCTGCTCTCATGCGTTTGTCTATGTTCGGAGAAGACATGCGCATCAGAGCAGGGAATCCCCATGACGGCTCGCACTTGCACCTGGTCATAAGTGCGAGCTGTGGTAAAACAGGTAGGTCGCTAAATGAGGATCACCTGTATATGTATAATATACTTTTTTTTTTGCGCAGTCTGGGGGACTGCTTGACAGCTCAGACAGGCCCCCTGCTGGCAGCTCCTAGAGTCCTATTGCGGTGATGTGATCATGGTGATCACATGGCCCTGGAGGGCTGGGGTGGCCAGAGCTGCTGTAGGGGGACTACTGGGGTCTCTGACAGTCCTCCCCGACAGTGATCGCCACTCCTATTTGTCGTGAACGTCCTTAACGACCATTTTTTTGTTGGACTTACCTAGTTCGTCCTCTGTCGTTAAGGGGAAATTATACATAGGTATATATAATTTAATTCTAAGTGTATTTTGATAATACATATTAATATCAAAATACAGTAGAATAAAATGAAATTTAAAAAAAATGATTTTCAGTTTATTTTTTTTTAATTATTTGGGGTTATTTTTTTTTAAAATTTTTTTTTTTGTATTCCAGTGCTTAAATTTACCGCTGACGTACCTGGTAGGACCATTTTCTGTCCGACATACCGCAGTCCTTAAGGGGTTAAAGGAACACAATAGGGTCAGGAACACAAACATGTATTCCTGACCCTATAGGGTTTCATTATTTAGCCCCTTTGGCTTCCCTTAAAGCTAGTAAACCCAACTTATTTCCAGCGCTGTGTGGGTCGTTCGGTCCTGATAATCCCTTAGGAAAGCAATGGATTGGTTGAGATAGTCAATTCTGATGATCTCAGCAAAGGATGCGGGCCAGACGGGAGAGCCAAATGCCGCCCTGGTAAGTCAGCATCTCCTCATAAAGATGCATTGAAATGTTGCATCTCTATGAGGGAAGTTCAGCATCTCCATGCAGAAAAGGCAAAAGTTCTGGTGTCTATAACCTTTCCCTGGTTCTGGTGTAAATGCTCTAGAATTTCTGCATGGGTTGTCAGATATGTCCCCCAAGCACTGCAGATAGCAAATATTTGGGTTGGAGCAAGGGCACCTATCATTAGGGCTATGCCACCCTAACAGCATTAAAGCCCTCTAACATCAGGAAATGGTTAAAAGAAAATGTATTTTAGGACAAATGCTACACAAATCAAGAAAGACTACCGTTCAGTAACTCTTACAGTACTGAAATAAAAACTCACAAAACACCAGGTTCTGCTCACCTTCCTTTACTTTTTCAGCACCATAGCTACTAGAAGTAACTTAGAAGTAAAACACTATGGTTATTGTGTCAGGAATGTACTGGCAGATCCCCATTGTTAGTAGTCAAACTGGTTTAGAATGGTTTGACTTCCCATTCCCTACCTTAACTAAAGTTGACAACGAGTACAATATCTGAAATATGCTTGGTGGGGTAGGAACTTCAAGCTCTCTATTGGCAGTAGTAGAGTGGGGAGCGGCAGCCCTAGGATACGCCAGGTAAGAACCATTCTAGAACAGGTCATGAACTTGGAATCGACCTGCTGTCAGCCGTTTAACACTTAACTTTTTTTAGTGTGCTACATTTGTAAATTTGGTCTTTAGTACAAAACCCTCTAAAAGTTTGTAAGAATGTAATATCCTAATTAGAAATGTAACATGACACTAAGCACCAAACCAAGTTTATCTTATTGAAGTGGTTTTGGTGTATAAATCACAGCTCCATTTTCTACCATTTAGGAGTTAATGTACTTGGTTTATGCCTTGCCTGGCCGTGACTCACACAACCTCCCTACACACTTCCAGAAAAATAGGTCTAGTGTGCAGTAAAAATCACGATATATAAATCTTCTCATTTAGTAATTTAGTTAGAAATCTGCTACTGGAATTAATAATATAAATCATTGGCTGTGTACTCCTTGAAAACTGAAAAATTTGAATAGACATGTAAACACTGACAAAGAAAAAAAAAAAAAAAAAAAGTTTTTAACATCCCTTATTCAGACATCCCAAGTCTCCCAGTAGTTCGGGGGAAACTCCCTCATTTTGCATGCGGCTCCCTGACACCCACAGAACATGTATAATATCCCTGAAATCACACACACGCAATCTGACATACAATGTTTATCAGACTGTGTGTTGGTTTTTCGGGATATTATACATTTGTGCCCCCCTTCCAAATACTCACTAAGCAGATTCGGTGGAGTGCCGGCACTTAAAGAGCCAACCATAGTATCAGCCGGCAGGGAGGAAGTGATGAGAACCGCACAGGAGGACTAGAGGGAGGAGGCAACAGCTGTACAATCAGCAAGGGGCAGATGAGAGGCTGGAGAGAGCTACTGCTCAGTCCCATCAGCCTCAGCCAGAGCTACAGGACACAAAAGTAAGGTAACATGAGGGTGGCTAAAAATATATAAAGTATGTGTGCCAGTGTGTGATCTGAACGTATGTGCCAGTGTGCATCTGCCAGTGTGTGTATTTGTATGTCAGTGTCCGTGTGTGTTTCAATGTGTGAATGTGTATCTGAGTGAGTGTGTGCGCGCGCAACTGTGTGTATCTGTGTGTGCATCTGTGGGTCAAGGTGTTCATACATGTTTGCAAGCGGTGTGTGTCTGTGTTGTGGGGGGTGTGTGCGTGCTCACGCGACGGGTGGGGGGGGGGGAAGCACTGTAGATGGTTTAGAGCCACCTCCCTGAAATGCATTTGTCCAAGTTGAGATGTCTGCTTATTGCACAGTGTTTTTAAAATATAACTGTACTGCTACCTTATATTGTCATACCAAATGGAAATGTCATTCTTGATATGTATTTTATACATTTTCACAATAAATACATTTAAAAAAAAAAAAAAAGTTAAATCATAAAAAAGGGGATTGGATTAGTACAAAAGAACAAATGTGAGCCACCAAAAAAAAATAAAAAATATTTCCTATCTTAACTGCCTGTTCACATCTACAGCGGCTTCCTGTGTATGATTAAAGTTCAATTACCAGAGCAAGAAATACAATTTCTGAATTAGAACACACTGTGCTGTATAACTGGCTTGAAAATGAAACTTTTTTCCATGGTGATTGTGAGAGGGGCTCTAAATGGCAGGAAAATTACAAGTGAGACTGCAGGGGCATTATGTATACACCAAAACTGCGTTATTAAACCAAAAAGTTGTTTTGGTTTTACAAATATCTTTAATATTACTATTTCATTAATAATCCATATTACTATTTTATTTATAAAAACCCATAATATTCTGACCATTTTTCTGGCAGCCTCCCGAAGGAGCCTCTCCTGCTCAATAATCACAGCCAGATCCTTTTGAACAGATGATGCAAGTATCACATCCAGGTGTTCAGCCTTGGAAGCTATCTTACAGATCATTTCATCGTGAGAAAACACACAGTATCGGTTTAAGGCTCGATAATGGTCCACACACTGGCGTCCAAGAGGCAGCTAAAAAATAAAATGGTGAACAAAATTTTTAGTCATAATATGCATTTTCCCTCCGCATAATCAAAAGGTAACAGACAATGCTTTTATTGCTTAACAGCAATAAATATTAAATAGCTTCTCACCTCACAGAAAAGACTGGAAAAAAAACATTTTAAGGTTAGTATAAATAGTACTGACAATACCCTGCCAGTCTTGAATCTAGTACAGTGGTTACCAACCCACTCCTCAAGTAGCCCCCAACAGTTCAAGATTTAGGGATTACCCAATTGTGTCTAAGGCAGTGGTTCACAAACTTTTTATATTTCAATATTTTTCCAAGTCGCCCCAAGTAAAAAAAAAAAAAGTCTAGGTTTAATAAATGTACAGCGCTGTGGCATATACTGGGCCTCTGTTCAGTAGAAATGTTTCCCTGTCAAGGGCGAATCCAGAACCTAATTTTGGGAGGGGCAATGGTAGATTACATAAAGAAACAATGCAGCCAAAATAACCACCACAGCACTATGTAGTGATTATGGTGCCAGGAGTGAAGTGGTGCCCTCCCAGGGTAAGTAGTCATATTGTTTAAGAACAGTTTGACAACTTACCTGGGGTCTGCTTGGATAGGGTCTGTAGTAGGGGATCGGTGCAGTATTGTGTGTGCTTGAGGCGTGCAATGTGTGTGTATGTGGGGTGTTAGGCGTTTGTGTGAGCGGTGCAATGTGTACGGAGTTGCATTGTGTTTGTGAAGGATGTAGTGTGTGTGTGTGAGCGGTGCATTGTGAGTGTTTGAAGGGTTCAGTGTGTACGTGAAATGTACAGTATGTGTATGTATGAAGGGGCATTAATAAATATAAACTTTTATAAAAAAAAAAAAAATTATATAATATAAATAACATTTTCATATTCCCCCCCCCCCTTCTGACCTTTGCCTGGGAGGGGGGACAGTAATAATCCCTGGTGGTCCAGTGGAGAAGCCCTGGTGGTCCCAGTGGCGAGAGTGAACTCTAGCAGCTCCTAAAGCTAGAGTCTACTTGCGCGAGATTCAGATCATTGCCATGGTAACCATGAGCTCTCAAGAGGAGAACCCAATGGAGCTGCAGGTTAGAGCTCCCTCTGGTCCTCTCTCCCTCTCCTGCAGACTGCCGGCATTACAGTGCTAGCGGGTCGTGGAGGGAGATCTCTGATTTCTGGTCCTGCAGAGCGGCAGGGGAGACTGAGGCACGGTTCCTGGTGCTATGATCATATATAGCACCATGGAAAAATTTAGAAGCACACAGTTTGGGAACCGTTGGTCTAAGGGGTTTTTAGAAAAGAAAAAAAAAAAACAACACTTTAGACACAAGAGGGCAATACCTAAATCCTGGACTGGTAGGGCATACTTGAGGACTGGGTTGGTTGATTGGTAACCCTTGGTAAAAATTTGCATTTTTTTCCCCTTTTATTGTAGCATAACCGCAAAATCCAAACAAAAAGTAAAATAATTGCTCGACAGCAGGCTTGAATTAGCCACAGGGTAAGTGCTTAGTGGGCCGCAATGGCCATGTGATGAGGGAAAAATCAAAGGAGTGAAGATAAATTCACCATGGGAAAGTGCCTCCCAGCCCGTCTCTCCTCCTGCGAGCTCCGATATTGTCAGAGCATTGCCATGGTAACCCGCGTCAATGTTCTGAAATACTGATGCTCGCGAGAGGGAAAGATATGGTCAATTCCCTGCGGAGGTACAGACCACATAAACTTGCACTTTCACACACTATACTCTAAATATACATACATACACACACACACACACTCACATGCTCATGATATCCTCTATAAATACACACATTATACCCATATACGCATACTACACCTGTTCACACTGTACCACTATACACACTACACCCCATGCACACATTACAACCCATATACACACACATAATGCAACCACTAGATGCCCACACACTCTACAAGTATATATATATATATATATATATATATATATATATATACATATACATACATACATACATACATACATACATACATACATACATATACATACACACACACACACACACACACCTATAAACATGGATATACACATACTTTTACAGCCCAGAAACCCACACATAGTACACTTCAAACAGACCTCTTTACACAGTACAAAACAAACAGTCTCATCTACACACATGCAACCCCTCAAACAACCTCCAAACACTTACAACACCTCAGAACATCCCCACACATGCACAACCCAGCTCTTTTCTACTTTTGCTATCTGGTATTCCACTATTGGGGACACCAGAGACAAGTCACAAGCATATGCACATGCTTCAAATGTGCACACAAAAACATTTTCTCCATCTGTATTGTAGTTTTAGAGAAACTGCAGTGATTTACACTGCAGGACTAAGACTGCCTCTAGTGGCTGTCAATCAGAGGCACTTCCTCAAGGCAAGGGAACTTTTGGTTCTCTGCATGAGGACATCTAGAGTCAATAAAATCCCCATAGTAAAGCATTAAAGCAATGGTTTCCTATCGGGAGGACCTAATGCGCTCACTCAAGAATCCCAATGGTTTCCTATCGGGAGGACCTAATGCGCTCACTCAAGAATCCCAATCACAATTTGAATCCTCATTTATAGCACAAACACGTTATATACCGTTTTTAATAGGAGAAAATGTGCTTTAACCTGATGTGACATATACATATATAAACTTTAAAAAAAATTAAAAAAAAATAAAAAAAATTTTTCACATTTTTTCACATTAAATTGACACTATAGTCACCAAAACATCTTTAGCTTAATGAAGCAGTTTTGCTGAATTTGCTGCCATTTAACCCTTTAAGGACGGTGGACATTCTATGCCGTCCTTGGAGACCCGGCTCTAAACGCCGGCGGGCTGCATAAGCCATCCTATGTACTTACCTGGTCGCCGGCGATCTCCCTGGGCTATGTGATCGCAAGGTCCTTGCAAGGACCTCACGATCACATGGACGGCATAGCCGTCCATAGCAATGCCAGCAGGGGGTAGTCCCCTGCTGCCTGAAAAAGATAAAATAAAAAAGTTAATGATACAGTTTAAAATAAAATATATACTTATTATATATGATCTAAGTATATATATATATATATATATACATACACACATATACACTGTCTAAGTGTATTTTTTATAAATATATATTAATATCAAAATACACGTACAATATTGATTAAATATATATAATTTTCATTATATATATATATATAAATAAATGTGTTAAAATTTAAATTTAAAAAGTGTGTAAATTCGTTCTAACTGTATTTTAAAATGAATATATATATTGATATCAAAATACATGTAGAACGAAATATATATATATATATATATATATATATATATATATATATATATATATATATATATATATATATATACATACATACACACACACACACACACACACACACCTATAAATAAAAATGATTTTAAAAAACTATATATTATATATACACACAGACACCTAAATAATAATTCTACATATATTTATGTAATAATTTTACATAATTAGGTAATTTTATTAATTACAATTTGCGGGACCTGCCTGACAACCCAGGCCAAAAGTCCAGGGAATTTACTTTGCTAGCACTATATTTAACTGTAACTTTCCAAGAGACCATAAAACATGTACATGTGGGGTACTGTTCTACTTGGAAGACTTCACTGAACACAAATATTATAGTTTCAAAACAGTAAAATGTATTACGACTACGATATTGTCAGTGAATGACATTTTTAGCATTTTTTACACACAAATGGCACTTACACGGACCATATAATTGTTGTGATCCGTTTTACTGTTTTGAAACACTAATATTTGTGTGCAAAGTCTCCCGAGTAGAACAGTACCCCTCATGTACAGCTTTTATGGGGTTTTCAAAAGTTACAGAGTCAAATATAAGACTTGCGTTTCAGTTTTTTTCACATCGAAATTTGCCAGGTTGGTTATGTTGCCTTTGAGACCGTACAGTAGCCCAGGAATGAAAATTACCCCCATGATGGCATACCATATGCAATAGTAGACAAACCAAGGTATTGCAAATGGGGTATGTCCAGTCTTTTTTAGTAGCCACTTAGTAACTATTTCTCACCCCCGGCCGGTAACCCGCACACCAAGGAGGCCCACCGGCTGGCCCATGCACAAATGGCCACCCGGTGGGCTTCTGTCAGCAGGGGTCTGGTCGCGCGCTGAGGAGCTTTAACAGCGCGAGCGGGACCCATGCTTTTCGGCAGCAGGCTGGGAGGAAGGGACGGCCGTGCATCACTTCCTCCCACAAAGAGAGGAGCGCGCGGGAAAGAAGAGTAGGCAGAGTGGAGGGGGGCTGGTCGGCCGAGAGAGCCAGACCCCACCTCCCCAACACCTTCAGCCACCAGCAGGAAAGGTAGGAAACTGGAGGGTGGGTTTTAAAGTGTAAATTTGGTGTGTGTTCGTATGCTTGTGTGTGTGTGTCAGCATATCTGTATGTGTCAGTATGTCTGTGTGTGAGTGTGTCAGTATGTCTGTGTGTGAGTGTGTGTCAGTATGTCTGTGTATGTGTCAGCATGTCTGTGTGTGTCAGCGTTGGGGTGGAGGACGTGATTTCACGCCTATGGAGCGGGGACAGGGTCCAGGGGGCCCCAAGCAAATTCTTTGCCCAGGGTCCAGTCAATATTAAAGACGGCCCTGCATATACGCACATATACAACGATACAAAGCAATTACAGTAAAAATAACAAGCAGAATATGGCAGCATACACACCTAAATTTAAAAAAAAATAGGACCGCACGCTACGGGACATCACAATCCTATATCGGCACAGTGCTGCTAAAAGGTTGCCTACCCCTGGACTATAGTGTCCCTTTTAGAAAACACATTTTCAAAAAAATAAAAATTATCTGATGCTTTCCTATGGGGAGGTCCTAATGCGCTTGCAGCGTTCGTCGGAGGAGGCGGTGCCAATAGAAGATGGTGCGCTTCCAATTTTGCAACAAACTAGGAAAAAAAATTCCTTCTTGTATGTTATGTTTTTGGAAGTATTTATCCAATTGCCGTTTAAACATCTAGGGGAAGTAAAGGGACCCACTATAGAATCATTTTAATTTGATGGGGCATTGCAGCAGATTGACAGTTAAAATGTACACAAATTTGTACCTTTGTGAAAGTAGATACCATATGGTATATTTTGTGCCGTAACATACAGCCATTTTAGCACCAATTTATTTCAAATTTTATTGTATAATTTCATTTTAGTTTTTTTTGTATATATAATGCGATTTAGCGTTTTACTTGATATATACCTCTGTAAACAAAATCACTAAATTATGCTCAGCTATATTTTTTGCTTACAGAATGACCCCAGTTGCAAGCTTAATGACAGAGGCAATTGTACAAGTTCTGATCATAAAACCTTCAATTTGCTCTATAATTCTGTTGAACGGTAATGCTCCTCTTTCATATTAAATGCACCAACACATATAATTTTGTTCAGGAGAAAGGGATTTTATGTCACATCAAATATTTATATGTGAAACGTAACTCAATATGAATAAGATCTAAAAAGGTTAGAGAAATTAAGAACTTTTGTTATTTTTTGTGTGGCATTTTAACTGTGAATGTCATAACACTTGTAACAACTTTTACTGCAATAAAACCCATATGTGTTTAGTGAGGTCTTATGAGTACAATAATACTTCAGATGTACAGGTTTTAGATGGTTTGGAAAGTTACATGGTCAAATATAGGGCTGGTACATTTTAGGTTTATACATTGAAATTTGTCAGATTGGTTATGTTGCCGATGAGACCATATGGCACCCAGGAATGTGAATTACTCCCATCATGGAATACCATTTGCAAAAGTAGACAACCCAGGGTATTCTAAATGAGGTATATGTCCAGTCATTTTTTAGTAGTCACAAACACTGACCAAAGTTAGCGTTCATATTTTTTTTTTTGCATTATTTACAAAAGAAACTGCCCTTTCACTGATGAAATCATCAGCATTATATGTTTAACTGCTCTAAAACACTCATTTGTATTCAGTGAGGTCTCACGATTACAACAGCACCCCTCATGTGCAAGTTTTACAGTGTTTTGGAAAGTTATGGCTTGCCCATCTACACATTGAATTTGACAGATTAGTTATGTTGCCTATGAAACCATATGGCAGCCCAGTAATGAGATGCAAAACCCTGGCCAAGGTTTTTGCATGTTTCACACACAAACTGCACTTTCACTGATGATATCACCCATACATTTTTGTGTTCAGTGAAGTCTCCAGAGTTAAAAAGTACCCCCTATGTACAGGTTTTATGGTGTATTGTAAAGTTACAGGTTAAATATAGAGCTTGTAAATTCTCTGGACTTTCTATTCTATAATTATTAAAACCACATAATTATATAAAAAGATTACCTAAATATACACGTACATATATATCTCTAGTTACATTTTACAAGTATATTGATGTAATTTATGTAATTCTAGGTATTTTTTTTTAAATAATTTTTCTTTACATATATTTATATAGAGATATTTTATTTCATCCTAAGTGTATTTTGAGAGCCTGTAGTTGTGGGAGGGCTTGGGTCCCCTATAGAAGGTCTGCCAATCCTCTTTCACCTTACTGGTCTGACGAGTCTGAAACAATTACTTTCGGTTAATATACTGCCATTTTGGATTTTACCTGTATGGAGTCTCCTGGTCCGGTGCTCCCCAACCGTCGCTGGCATCCGCGCACTAACATTGGGTTAAAACCGTAAGTCTGACCCCTACCGTAAAGCAACGGCCGCAAACCTTGCTCGCTTTCACGGCAGGGGCTAAGTTCGTTTGAACCATGCGTTCGGCTTATACAATCAGTATAAGCTGTTCAGCTAATTTTCGTATGCATTTTTACATGTACGCATGTTTCCCATAACCAATTCATACAAACGCGACCGTTCGTTCACATATAACTGTATAAGCATTCGGTACTTTCATAGTGATACAGGCAGCACTTAAAGGGACACTCAAGTGCCACAAATTGTTTTCCTGGCACTGCAGGTCCCCTCTCCCTCCCACCCCCCCATCCCATGTTGCTGAAGGGGTGAAAACCACTTCAGTGACTTACCAGATGGTGGAGACTGACTGCACATGCGCGGCCGCCGGCGGGATGAGACCTAATGCGCATTAGACCTCCGCATAGGAAAGCACTGAAAATGCTTTCAGTGCTTTTCTATGGGGATTTTAGCGACGCTGGAGGTCCTCTAGACCAGGAAGTGCCCTCTAGACAGCCACCAGTGGAGGAGTTAACCCTGCAATGTAAATATTGCAGTTTATGAAAACTGCAATATTTACAGTTGCAGGGTTAAGGGTAATGGGACTTGGCACCCAGAACCCTCCAATGGGCAGAAGTGATCTGGGTGCCTGGAGTGTCCCTTTAAGGAAAGTATTTCATTCATATTATTTAGGTTTTACACACATATCCCGCTTTGTCTTTCGGTAGTTGCAGCCAGACACACAGCAAAATGCACGAATCTTACCTAATTAGCCAATATAACTTTTTGCCCCTACTGGTAAATTATATTACCCAGTCCTCAAGGCACACCTACCAGTCCAGGATTTAGGGATTACCCAGTTGTCTCTAAGGTGTTTTTTTTCTTCTTTGTAAAAACACCTTAGACACAACTGGGTAATCCCTAAATCCTGGACTGGTAGGTGTGCCTTGAGGACTGGGTAGGGAAACACTGGGTTAAAGTATAGGTGATGGAAGTCTGGATTTTATAAGCGGATATTCCTGACCTTTTTTCCCCCCACAGGTCAGGGAGTTCATGCTTATGGGATTTCTAACACATTATGATTACTGACAACTGTGTCAAATTATATTTGCTTTCTAGGTTGGTTGGAAATTTGATTGTTAGAATTATGCTATTGGCTAAATTATATGTGGTAATTTAGTAAGCATGTGAACTTTACTTTCTTAGGTTCCTGAACTTCAGACGGTAGCTTTACAAACACTAGAAACCCGTTATCATCCTTTGTCTTATTACTACCCTCGGCATAGTGTCTGGTATACCCTTGAATGGTTAAGGCAGTGGTTGAGTGACAGGCAACAGAGGGTTGTAGTTAATGGAATATATTCGAAGCTTGGACTTGTCACCAGTGGGGTACCTCAGGGATCTGTACTTGGACCCATTTTCTTTAATATTTTTATTAGTGATATTGCAGAAGGTCTGGATGGTAAGGTATGTCTTTTTGCTGATGATACTAAGATATGTAACAGGGTTGATGTTCCCGGAGGGATAAGCCAAATGATTTAGGTAAACTAGAAAAATGGTCAGAATTGTGGCAACTGACATTTAATGTGGATAAGTGCAAGATAACGCATCTTAGATGTAAAAAACCAAGGGCAGAGTACAGAATATTTGATAGAGTCCTAACCTCAACATCTGAGGAAAGGGATTTAGGGGTGATTATTTCTGATGACTTAAAGGTAGGCAGACAATGTAATAGAGCAGCAGGAAATGCTAGCAGAATGCTTGGTTGTATAGGGAGAGGTATTAGCAGTAGAAAGAGGGAAGTGCTCATGCCATTGTACAGAACACTGGTGAGACCTCACTTGGAGTATTGTACACAGTACTGGAGACCGTATCTTCAGAAGGATATTGATACCTTAGAGAGGGTTCAGAGAAGGGCTACTAAACTGGTTCATGGATTGCGGGATAAAACTTACCAGGAAAGGTTAAAGGATCTTAACATGTATAGCTTGGAGGAAAGACGAGACAGGGGGGATATGATAGAAACATTTATATACATAAAGGGAATCAACACAGTAAAGGAAGAGACTATGTTTAAAAGAAGAAAAACTACCACAACAAGAGGGCATAGTCTTAAATTAGAGGGACAAAGGTTTAAAATAATTTCAGGAAGTATTATTTTACTGAGAGGGTAGCGGATGCATGGAATAGCCTTCCAGCTGAAGTGGTAGAGGTTAACACAGTAAAGGAGTTTAAGCATGCGTGGGATAGGCATAAGGCTATCCTAACTATAAGATAAGGCTAGGGACTAATGAAAGTATTTAGAAAATTGGGCAGACTAGATGGGCCGAATGGTTCTTATCTGCCGTCACATTCTATGTTTCTATGGTAGGTTAATTTGATTTCGTGCCCACGATCTGGCCAGCTGGTACTATACGCACAGACGTTTATGTCATATTCATGTCCATAGGTCTCCGCACGATTCTATTGCCACCCGCTAATATATCTCTGCATAGACATCTCTCGTCCTGACTCAACACATCAGGTACTATGCCAGAACCCAGTGCTTTTCTAGTTTTAGAGTGGTACTGGTTTCAGGTTATGCAGCCCAACTAGGAACTATTTTCTGGTCTTCATCCATAGGCTAGTGGTCCCGCGAGGCCAACACCCATCCTCATACTCTGAGGCATACATGCCTCGGGCCAAAATCACAGTTAGCCGCTTCTCATGGTTGCATAGAGAGGGCCTCACCTGTCACTCCCATTCTATCATATGCTTTGTCACCGAGGCCAACATCCCACCACAACGTTTCGGTGGCCTCATACTTTCCCCTCGAGCCAACGCATAGGTAGTGCCTCTCAGGTCGCTTGGCAATTAGCAGGGACTCATCTGACACTTCACAAAGTATAATTGTTTCGCCGCTTGGTATCTAGCTAGCCTACTTCATTACAGGATAATGAATAAAGAACTATCACTACCCAGCACGCCCGCTAGGCCTAGTACCCCTGGCCTGGAACTGATGTTAATAGTCTTTCTTCCCTAAAATCATGGACCATCCCACGTCTCACAGCACAATTAAGAAGACGTTGCATCCCTTTCCCAGCTACCGCTAGGAAAGCATAATTGTTTAGACTATTAAACACCACTACCGATAACTGCGATGCAGGGGAAGGTCCTAGTGGGGCTCAATGACAGGCTTTTCAGGCTATGATGACGTCACTAATGTCATCCATCGGAACCATTATTGATAGGCTGGATAATTTGGAAGCAGGTTGTTCTACCCAGGCTCCTGCAAACCCAAATGTTTCCAGTCACCCACTCGCTGATGTTATGCCCGATAATTCTTTAGCATCTATTTCAGTCCTTGAATCTATTAACCCATTTGAACATGGTCCCATCTCACCTAAAAAAGAACATTCTGGAGGGCAAGGACGTCAACCTGGTCTCGCTGCTCATTGCCTACCATGATGTCCTAGAGAATATGACTTTTGCATATGGGGATATTTCTGTGGTTCTTAGGGCAAGAGATCCTCGGCTGAACAAAAAACTACGCTTCATAAGAGTCAAGTCCACGCCTAGGGAAAGTAAACTAAGCTTACAGTTTTCCGGTTGTAACCTTCATTTTTCCTACTCATATTGGTCTCACCAGGGCCGATGCAAGGATTTCTGCCGCCCTACATGAAGGGGTGGCCAAAGATCCATTTGGCCACCCCTTCATGTAACTCACTGACACACGCTGACAGACAGACACGCTGACAGACACACACACACACAGACAGACACACACACTGACAGACACACACACTGACAGACACACACACTGACAGACACACACACTGACAGACACACACACACTGACAGACACACACACACTGACAGACACACACACACTTCCTGTTAGTCCAGCCGGGTACAGGAAACGTGGTGGGGGGATAAGAAAGAGAGGAGAGAAAGAAAGAAATTGGGAGGGGGGAAAGGAATTACAGGAAGGGGAGAAGTAGGAGGGAGGTCGAGGAAATTGGGAGGGAGGTGGGAAGAAGGTGGTAGGGGGAGAAATTAGTAGGGGAGGAAACTAAATGGGAGGAAATAGAAATTGGGGGGAGAGAAGGAAATTGACATCCAATCACACACAATGCACCCCATGCACACAGAAAAAAACAATGCATTACACACACACACAAGCAATGCAACCCTTACACACAATGCATCCCTTACACACACAGAAACACACAATACATTCATTACACACACTCAATGCATCCCTTACATACACAGAAACACACCTTGCAGCCCTTACACATACAAACACAGATTCACACAATGCATTCCTTACACACATATATCAGGTCATCCCCTACACACTCCACCCCCTGTGAACAAACTCATTAGTGGAACATGAAGGTGGACCCTGGGACCCAGACCTTGAGCTTTGTAAAGGGCCCCCAAAAAAATGGAGCCGCTTCCCGTTCTCCCAGAACATTGATTTTTGTGACCACAATTACAAACAGCCTCCAGAGAGCCTGTTCTACACCAGACCAGTGGAGCCAGACTGCAGCTAGAGCCCATCATCATCATCCTCATCTGGTTGTAAGTAGGCAATCTAGTATATTATTCGTGGCACTAATCTCTAATTTACCTCACATTAACCCCGTAAGGACACATGACATGTCATGATTCCCTTTTATTCCAGAAGTTTGGTCCTTAAGGGGTTAAAGAAACACTATAGTCCCCAGAACCACTGCAGCTTAATGTAGTGGTTCTGGTGTCTATAGCCTGATCCTGCAGGCCTTTTAATGTAAACACGGCGGCACTGCCGCATTGGAGTTAGTTAACATGGCAGATCATATGGGTGGGGCATTGTGATGTCACATGGGGGTGCGGCGGCAAACTTTACTTTTGCCTAGGGCGGCAAAAATCCTTGCACCGGCCCTGTACACACACACTCCCTGACAGTCAAACACTCACCGCCATGGGGTCCAGTGTTGGGCAGCCTCTCACTCCTCCCGCCCGCTGTTTTGAACATGTTCCGTGTATCCCCAGAGGTGAGAGGAACTGGATATCTACTTACACAAGTTGGTGGATTTAGGATACAAGTACGGGGGATTTTCTTTTTATGACTATCACAAGTCGGTGTCAGCTAAAGCCGCGGCAACTCTGGCACAGTTTAACATTCAAACCGACTGGAGTCGTTTGAATACTAAGCTGTTCTGCAGGCTTTTCGCCGGCTTGAAGCCCCCAGCTTGTGCAGTTTGTTCATCCTCCTCCAATTCCCCCAACTTTTGCCCCTGCGAATCTGACCCATCCATATCCACCAACCCTGCACGTACCACTCTCGTTTCTTCCGTGGGTCAAAAGGACAAGTTGGGCAGACCCCTAGTTTTCTAGGGGAAATCACAGTTGTGCAACAATTTTAACGCTGGTACCTGCAATTACAGTGTCTGTATATTGTTGCACATCTGCTCTATATGTTTCAAGGCACATGCAAACTAAATGTGCCCCTCCAAGCTCTTTCCCAAGAAATGATTTACGGAGGTTAATCGGGCCAATCTAAGGAGGGGAAAGGGGGTATACATCGCCACTGGAGGCAACTTTTGTTAAACACTGTGAAATAAGAGTGCCTCTGCAGGCCTCATGGCATTATAACAACTTCATTTATATTAAGTATTTTTAGTGCCTGGAGTGTCCCTTAGAAGAAAGTGTAAAAAAAAAAAACCACTCCATGGCATTTTATACATTAGTACAATTTACACTCCCAGTTCTTTCCTACTATTTCCACAATGAGAGGAGGAGATAAAACTAGTTCCCCCCCCCCCCCAGTTTACAAATTTATCCATTTCAATTATTGTTTCAATATTCTGCTCTTACCCAATCAATTGTACAAAAATTTACAGCCTCTGCAAAGTTGAAGCCTTGGTTAAATCCACTATGATAAGCACGAGGAAATGTTATCACAAATTCTCCAGCACATTGGTTGGTACGATAAATCTGGAAATACAAGAGACAACCATACCAGTTGGTCAGCTTACATTTGCATATACATTAAATGTGTTAAATGGTTAATGGCATATCACAGTGATTATATAAGGTCTACTTTTAAAAGTACACCAAATCTCAAATAAGACCAAATAAAATATATGGGGGGAGGGAGAACATAAAACAGAAACGTTCAACACCATATTTAACAAACAAAATACTGAACCTGAGCACCCAGGACAATTGTCTGGTTAAGGCTAAAAGATTAGGAGGCAGATTACCCTGTCTTTGTGTGTCTCATTCCACAGTCTCATTCCCTCACAGTGCCTCATTTCTCCCACCAGCCCATCCATGCAACTCATTCCCACCCCAGCCCATGTGTGTCATTTAATTTCTCCCCCACCACAGGCTCTACATTTTTAGAAAATGAAGACATACTGGGGAAATTATTTGAAGGGTTATTAATTGAATAATTAAGGGATATATTGCAAATAACTCATGTCAAAATCAATATTGACAGACAAATCATGTCAAGGAAACTTGCATTCTATGAATAACTGAGCAGAAATATAGGACAATAGAAAGTAATATAGTAATAATGTAGTATCTTTTGTAACTGTCGAATTAGATAAGAGGAATAGCTCAATTTCCTGGAGCTTATGATCAGCTCTAGATATGTGTGTCCGGCCTATGGATATATTGATGGTCTAATTTCTTTGTTGAAAGAGGTTTCAGGCCGTAAGTCTCCTTCAGTGTGCTCTCTGTATAGTTGAAATAAAATTAATAAAAATGAGATATACCCGCATAAGGAGAGCAAAAAAAAAAAAAAAAAAAATAGGTTTTGCTCAATCCCAAAAAGTGTAGGTCAACTCTTTCATACCCAGGTAGATTTATGGAGGCAAGGGGACACACTGATATACATGTATATTCATCCAAAGATGCCTCAGGGCCGCAATGCCGAGACAAGGAAACCCCAGCTCGGGGTCAATCTGATAGTCTACAATGAGTGGAAACTCAAGGGACCTAACAAGATTTATCAGGTGAAGACCCAGGAAAGTAGCGAATGTTGCCCAGCAGGGTACAGGCTATAACCTCTACTTGGCAAACATTGTCCCCCGCTCGTAAAGGTAAAGGTGTTCCTTCATAGGCATACTAGTCATTGGCTTCAATCATTAAGGGGTAAAATAAATTAATTTTTCTTTCCAACAGCAGCTTTGCATACCAAAACCTTTAATAAAGGCAGAGAACTAAACTTAGGGAGACAGTGACTGGAGAGGTTGAAAGCGTTGCATTATGGTTGTCCCCCCCATAATCAGGGACAGACTGCATCCCATATTTTAGAAAATAAACTTTCACAGCAAAACTCATCTCTGAGAATCAGAAGCATTTCATTTTTAGATATAAGGAGTGTAGAATAAAAAAAAAACAAAACAAAAAAAAAAAAAGGGTGTGAGAGTAAATTTGTAGTAGTCTTTGCTAATTTATTAATAAAGCTCGTTTTCCACCGAAATCTTATAATTTTGTTTTTTTTGGGAGGCAGCTGACATGTTTGTAGCATTCCTTCCATTTTCACTATGCAATATCGCAATGCTATTTGGAATGCAAATATAACAATGCAAGCATGAATAGCAGACAAACATGTTATAAATGAACACATACCGGCACACCATGTGCCATCAGAGTATTGGGATTCATGATGGTAACTAGTTGATGGAGGAGGTCAGGTTGTGAAATGAATAGTTCTGGTGCCAGTTCCCTCATCACATCTTCCAGCTGTTCTGCAGCATAACCAGGTGCTCCATACCAAGTCTTTGGCTCACCCCTACACCACAATTTAAATAAAAAAATTATTAAACACCAATGTGACACTAACTTAAGCACATTCTTCCACTGTAGCAGCTAGAATTTAGTTCTCACCAGTGCAGATAGTTAATAGAGTAGCTCCAGTGATCTTCAATGTGCCAGCAAAATGACGAGAAGCACATCCCCACATAAAGCCATGGCAACTTCATTCCACATATATCAGCTGTAATATGGCCTAAGACAGAGGGCTCCATCACAGGCATATTGTTCAGATTCCATCCACAGTCTAGGTATTCCTAAAGGAGGGATATATGAATATTAATTAAGAAATACATGTTTTCCAACTTCTCAAATTCCCTCCTCCTTGATATTACTGATAACTTACCTCTTCTTCAGGTTTTACAATAAATTTGCCATCTCGTACAGGAAATCCACTACCAAATTCTTTAGAGGCAATATCAGCTCCATATTCAACAGTCACATCTTCCTCTATAGTGCATACAAGACGCCAGAACTCCTTCTCTACTAGCTCTGTGGGTACCATCTGTTAAGAGTTTTTAGAAAGGTGATCTACGCTGCCAAACCCATCTTTAGGTTATGGTTATGTTTTTATAACAAGACAAATACTTACATGCACAGGCATGTTGAAATAATCAGACTTGAAGTTATCAGCCATCTCTCCAAACATATGTAGAGTGTAATCTCTTGACGCCTGTTCAAACCCAAATGCTTCCTGAGGTTTTCTGCATTCCTGAAACAATAGACACGAGAACTATAAACAGAGTATACATCAAATAGGAGTGGAAGAGAAAAGTAACATTAAAGAGAAAAGAAAGATTGGAAATTATAAGAGAAAGAAAAAGGGAGATTATTGCACTTAATAGCTGTTGTGTGTTATGAAAAATCAAAACGAATTGAGGGATTGGTGACAAGACAAAGCACAAGTTCAGAAAAGTTTAAAATGTTTTCAGAAACCCTCAGTGACCGTATTTTACCTGGAATACAAAGGTCAGAATTGTGTAGCACTTATACAATTTTTATTTTAACCCCTTAAGGACGTAGTCAGTTGCACAAATTCTGATCAAAATAAAACTTAAACAAAACCTGGAATTTGCGCTATGTGTCTGTTCAACCATAATTCACATCTCATTAAGTGCACCCACACATATTATATTACATTTTGTTCAGGAGAAACAAGGCTTTCATTTCATATCAAATATTTATTTATGAAGCATAATTTAATATAAATACAATTTTAAAATACTTTGAGAAACTAAGAAATTTAATTTTTCAAGTTCTGCATGGCATTTTAACTGTTAAAGCGGCAAAGTCATGCCGAACTTACCTTTCCCCAATCGATTCCTCTTCTCTCCCCCTCTCAGGATCTGTTTTTCATTTCTTCCTGTCTGCTCTAGTTTTCTTTAAAACTTAAGAAAAAGTATTATTTCTCTTATGGAGGTTTCCTACGGGGTGACCAGCGGAGGAGCAAAGTGTGCTTCGTTTCCAGTGGTCACAGCACTTTTCCCACAATCCTTACCTTTCCTCCCTGTTCCCACGATGCTTCCTGTCACTTAGACAGGACGCCGGCAAAACTGCCAAATTGCGTTCTAACATTTTCTCTATTTGTGTTAGAACGCAGTTCGGGACTTTGTTCGTATCGGAATTTCATTCGAATGATAATTGGGGGGGGAGACACACTTACTGTCCCCACCCCTGCGCGGTGGATGGGGGCCCTAAATAAGGATAAGGGGGGGGGGGAACCTACTGTTCTCCCCCCCGGCCCCCATCCCTGAGCTGTGGGTGGTGGCCCTATATAAGAATGGTGGAAGGGAACCTACTTTCCTCCTCCTCCTCCCCCCCCCTGAGCAGTGGGTGGGGGCCCTAAAAAGCAATAAGGGGGGGAGGGGGAAGACCTACGGTCCTCCCCCCTGAGTGGTGGGTGGGGGCCCTAAAAAACAATAAGGGGGGCACAGTAGGCCCCCACCCCTGAGTGGCGGGTGGGGGCCCTAAATTAATTTCTCCCCCCACCAAAATCAAGGTGACTAGGGGTCCCAAGCCCCTAGTCACCCCCCCCACATCATCTTTTTTCTAAAATCTTAATTTTTCAGCCCCAAAAAAGGCCAAACAAAAAGCCATCATACCCGAACTTAAAATAAAATAAAAAACCAGACCAACTGTTTGCAAAAAAAAATCCCACCGAAAAATAAATAAAACAGACGCTGTGTAAAATGACAAAGAGCACTCTGATTGGCGTAAACCAACCAATCAGAGTGTTCTTAGCCTAATTGCAGGGTGGGGAAAGGCTTTATAAGCCTACCCCAACCCTGCAGAGCTCAGTCTGCATGAAGCCCTCCATGGGTGAAGATGGATTTTTTTTTGCGCTCTGGTTTTATTTTATTTTAAGTTCGACGGGTATGATGGCTTTTTATTTGGCCTTTTTGGGGGCTGAATTATAACCTTAATCCTAATCCTACCTTTATCAATAGTGTTAAAATGATTCCCCCTGCTATATTCAGCAAGGGATGCCCGTGCTGACCCTAATCCTAATCTGAACCCTAATTTGAAACATAATCCCAATACTACAATTAATAATAAACCTGATAATAAATCTAGTACTTATTCTAAACTGAATAATAATCCTTAATTTAATCTTAATCCCAAAGGTTTTACTCTACTAATATCAGTAGTGATATTAGTAAAGGGATTTTAAACAAAAACAGACAGTGGTACGTTGCTGCCATCTACTGGCTAGTTTCAGTATTGCAGTCTCCTATCTCTTACTTTGAAGACATTATGCCCAATGCAATGCGATCTGTGCTGGGCAACGGAAAATGCCTAGCACTGATCAGAATGGCATTGGGGCATAGAGGATGACACTGCAGGGTCAGGTCAGACCCTGGGGGTCTCCCAAGCACCAAATCACTTGAGAGAATGACTAGCTGAGCTTGATCGCTCAGCTGCAGTGTTCTTTGTGGATTTAAAGGGCTACATGCAGTGCTGACTTTCAGCACTGCATGCAGCTCGTCAAAAATTCTGGGGCCACTAAAAATGGCCCCAGCTGAAAGAGGGAAGCCCCATGTATCTACCAGGATTCCTGGTGTGAGCAGAGATTTAACCCTGCTCACACTACATTGCTGTCTATGGGGATTTAAATCCCCATTTAAACAGCTGCATGCCGATCTCACTTTGAGCTCTGCATGCAGCTCAGCTGTCAGTCTAGGGACATTAAAAACGACCCCAGCTGACAGAGGGGAGCCCCAGGTTTCTAAGGATACCTGGGTTTCCTGCTGTGAGCAGGGATTTAACCCTGCTTACACCACAATTTAGATATAGGTATTTAAATGCCTATTTAAGCAGATACGTGCCGTGCTGACTTACAGCACTGCATGTAGCTCATCAAAAAAGCTGGGGTCACTAAAAATGTCCCCAGCTGATAGAAGGGAGCCCCGGGTTTCCATTGATACCTGGAATTCTCTTGTGTGAGCAGGGATTAAACCCTGATCACACCAAATTGTAATAGTGGGGATTTAAAACCCCATTTAAATGCTTGTTTGCAGCGCTCACTTTGAGCTCTGCAAACAGAGCATCGGTCAGTCTGGGGCCACTAATTCTGGCCCCAGGTGATAGAGGGGAGCCCCAGGAATCAAATGACCATAGAACCTGTTGGAAAAATACTGCATGACGAAAATCTTCCGTCCTTAAGGGTAGGATCAGCATGACGGAAAAGGGTTTAAAGACAGGTCAGTCATGTCAAACTGACTAAATTGCACTCTATGAAGAAAGAAATTGAAATGTAGAGCAGGTTGTTGCAGTGGATCTGGACTACTTTGATTTTGCCAAGGCATTTGATATGAATCCACATAAAAGGTTACTCTACAAATAAAGTAGTTGGTCTAGATGAAAAATCCTGTTCTTGAATAGAAAATTTGCTTAAACATAGAGTGCAGAAAATACTTGTAAGTTTTCCAAGTTGGACCAAAGTTGTAACCTTAGGCTTTTGTCTGGGTTTTGACCTGGGTCCAATATAAAAAGTAATTTCAAAGCCAGAGAACGACCTACCATTTTATCCCTCCCTTTGTTACGCCTCTCCACCCAAGCTGCAGGTTGGAGTCTGCCTTTAAAACTCAGGCAGTCCTTCTGGAGCCAATTGTGGCAATCTGCAGCATGTGATAACAGTCAGCCTGGCTTTGCGATCATGGTTAAAATTTCATGATTTGTAACACTTGCTTGAGATATGGTCTCTGCCACTCTCTTCTCCTCACTTTGATCTAAGGTGAGGGAGTCAGATAGATCATCTCTCAGTAAAGTTTGACCCCCCATGTGACATCACAATGCCCCACCCATATGATCTGCCATGTTAACTAACGCCAGTGCTGCAGTGCCGCCGTGTTTACATTAAAAGGCCTGCAGGGACAGGCTATAGACACCAGAACCACTACATTAAGTTGCAGTGGTTCTGGGACTATAGTGTTTCTTTAATGTGAGGTAAATTAGAGATTAGTGCCACGAATAATATACTAGATTGCCTACTTACAACCAGATGAGGATGATGGTGGGCTCTAGCTGCAGTCTGGCTCCACTGGTCTGGTGTAGAACAGGCTCCACTGGTCTGGTGTAGAACAGGTCACAAAAAAAATCAATGTTTTGGGAGAACGGGAAGCAGCTCCATTTTTTGGGGGCCCTTTACACAGCTCAAGGTCTGGGTCCCAGGGTCCACCTTCATGTTCCACCAATGAGTTTGTTCACAGGGGGTGGAGTGTGTAGGGGATGTCCTGATGTGTGTGTAGCGGATGCATTGTGTGAATCTGTGTTTGTATGTGTAAGGGCTGCAAGGTGTGTTTCTGTGTATGTACGGGATGCAGTGTGTGCGTCTGTAAGGGGTGCATTGAGTGTGTGTGTGTAATTCATTGTGTTTGTGTGTGCAAGGGGCACATTGTGTGTGAGAGATGGATGTCAGTTTCTTTCTCCCCCCCACCCCTACCTCTGTTGTAGCGTGGCCGAGCTCTGTATGGTTCGCGGGTACAGGGAGCTTTTGTTTCCTGTACTCGGCCGGACTAAAAGGAAGTGCACACTCAGTGTTAGTCTGGCCGGGTACAGAAGACAGATGCTCCCTGTACCCGCGGACCATACAGGGCTCGGCCACGCTACAGTGAGGGAGTAACAGGAGGGAGCGCTGAGCGTTTCCCTCCTGTCAGCCCCTCTCCTCATGCGGCGCCCTCATGGACGCACCAGCCCGGGCAAAGCTGCAGCCACCTGAGGCTCATTACAGAGCGCCGGGGCGGCTGCAGCATGGGGGGGCCGGCGCTCCTGCCTAGTCCGGCTAACAGGTAGCGCCGGCCCTTATTATACGGAGAAGGAGATGTACGCCATTCTTGCAGGCTAAGAAAGCAACACAGTCACAGCCCCTGATAGTCATCCCGGGATGGTGCCCCATCACCATCTACAAGAAAGAGCTTAGGACACCCAGTGCTACAGGAAAACTGGGTTCCCCCAAGCTTGACGGCCCACAAAATACCCCCCCCCCCCATTCGTGGTTACACCTGACAAAAACAGTAGATGTTTGTGAGCCAGTAAACTACTTTAGCTTCTTTATCTCAGACAACATATTTGAGCTGATGGTTGAGCAAACCAATCAGTTTGCCAGCCAGTACCTTTCTGCAAATCCAGGGTCACATTACAGTAGAAAGAAAGAAAAAAAATGATTTGGGGCTTTAACCCTAGTAATGGATATTGTGAAAAAGTCAAACATCAAGTTCTACTGGCACAAGCACCACATCCTGGCTACCACTCTTTTTCCCAGAGGTTATGAAGAGGGATTGCTACGAGCAAATGCTGTGATTCCTCTATATTAACAATAATGCACTATGTGCCCCTAGAAATGACCAATTATATAACAGGTTCTACATAATTTTGACCCTTATCTAACTCCCATCTGACAAATTTCCCCAAAAGTATATCCCAGACCAAAATATTTGTATTGACAAATCCCTGATGAAATTTCAATGTAGGCTGCTTTTTCAAACAATATCACACATTGAAGTGGTCACAATATGGCATAAAAATGTATAAATTATGTGAATCTACTACTGGCTATACATGGGCATTTTCAGAGTTATCAAGGAAAGGACAGCTATATTGACTCACCAGGATGCCCTGAATTTGTAGGCACAAATGGCAAGATTGTGTGAGATCTGATCCTTCCCTTGTTAAATAAGGGTTATAAACTATGTGTTGATAATGATTATACAAGTATTTTAAAATTTATTTTGCTTTGAAACCCTGGCATGTGGCTTAAAAATTGGTTTCTCCCAAACCCTGACAAGCAGCAGAAGCAGTAGAAGCTCTACTTCAGGATGAGGTGCTGGCTTTTAGGATAAGAAAAATATGTATACATGTTGTCTACAATGCACGGCGAAAGTACAGTGCCCGTGTGTCAGAGGAAGGGGGGGACTGATGTGAATCACGTAACCAGAACCCCGCCCAAAGGGACAAGCATGCCCAAAAAGCAGGCGTGTCTGCACAAATACCTAGATCTTTAGTTTGGCATGAATGCACATTAGGCTGCCATCCAATCATGCAAGATGGCCAACCAAGTTCATACTGTGCACCCTGAGCTTGGCATAAATGCGCCCTATGATGCACTCTCTCTCTACGCTTTCTAAGGACTGTCCCCTAGCATTGCTCCTCTCCTAACCTTCTTGCTACCAGGCTGAAGTTCCTCTTATACAGTCTGGGACAGAGAAAAAGTGTATAAGAAAGGGGACATGCCACAGTGTTTTAGATACTGAAGCAGCAAGAGCAGTTGCATAGTGTGCTAAGTCAGCTTTACCTTAATTTCATTTTCAGCCAGTCCACACCAGTTTTCTTCCCCTAAATCCCTTTTAAGTTTCCATACTTAACGCAAGAGCATGTGAAGAGTAGTTAAGAAAAAAAAAAAAAAAAATCAAATCAGTGGGCCTATTTCATAGGCTTGGATGTGCAGCTCCATCAGCCCCTATGTTAATCCGACCCAGACTACAGCAAGTATAGAGGGAAGGGAGTAGACTTGGCTGATCAACATCTATAGCCTTATCTGGTGAACTAAATAGTAGGACCTGGAATTATAAACCGTTTCAATTCCAATGTGCAAATTCCAGAAAAGTAGCCATAGGTTAAAACATTTGCCAGATATGCTGTTTACCCAGTCCTACCAAATCTCCCCCTTTGGAATTAGGAGATGTACTAACGACTTTGTGGCAAACACTTTCCTTCTTGAATCCCCCACACCCTGTATATAGTCATCCCAGACTACAAGAAATGAGTCCCATAGGACTTCAGTTATTACTGCCCTTCCTGCACATCTGCACAACAGACTGTTTTAGAATCTACCATATAGAGCTGAACTAATGAATCACTGTGTATGTGATTTTATCATTTTGTTAGCTTTTTTTTTTTTCTTCTCGGTTTCTGAAGTCTGCTTCTTCTGATTACTCATTGTTAGCTGCCTGTACTGCCTTATTGGATTTTTATCCAGACTACTCTCACTTCTGGGTTCCTCTGACCTTGCCCAGGCATTATAAAGTGGCTACACCAAATAACTAAAAACTAAACTTAGAATACTTGTTAAATGGTATGCCATCATGGGGACAATTTTATTCCACTTTTAAGAGTTGAAAAGAAGAAATATATTTGGCCCCATAGATTTAACAAAAAAAACAAAAAACCTGAAAACTGGTAAGTGGGGTTACTCATATTTGCGAGACAATGTGCAATAAAAATATTGAGGCTTTTATCAGGATTATTACATTTCCTGTGAAAATGGAATTCATGTGTGTGAAAAAACACACAAGAAAATATAACCAATAAATGGGTCCAGGATTTGTGATAAAGTGGCAAGACCAAAAATCTCAAAATATGCCATCTGAAATACTCTGCGTCACCCTCTTTTGAAAATTGTATTTCATAATGGTGTAAATGTCATTACCCAGGCTGTCAAACGCTCTCTGACAAATTTCAATGTTTAAAAATTGAAGTGGGAAAGTGTATATTTCGGTTTACCTTCCAGGGATAACAAACATATATGTATATATATTCATTCATTTTTTTTATGGAATATCCCACAAATTCACTCACAATTGCACACACACTTTGACAGAGTGAGTTTGGGATCTCAGATCTATTTGTTTGTGTTTTTAGTACTGAAACCGTGATGATTGACAGGTGTTCTGTGTATTCACCTGTCAATAATGTGGGTGGACACAACCCTTTCCGTGCAGGTCAACTCACTTTTGGGTGGAGCCAATGAAGTGATTGAGTCACTGGCCTGCCCCCTTTATTCCTCTCGCACTGGGGTTCTGATACTGGGACTGCCTTCATTGGGAGAGAGATAGAGAATATATATATATATACATACACACATACATACATACATACATACATACACATATACATATATATATATATATATATATACACACACACACACACACACACATATACATACATACACATATACACACACACACATACATACATACATACACTGAACATTCATTTTTTAAGCACTACAAACTAAAATTGACTGATCTTGAATCCATGATTGTGACAATATTTTCTCATTTACTGTCTACATTTAAGTTTGTAATTTTATTTTCTATTTAGTTTGACTAATATTCCCTCCCTCCAACAGTAAGTTCAATTTTAATATTAAGTTTGGTTTCTCATTTAATAAACATTATTAGAGCATATGATTTGAATAATATCTTGTTTAAATTCTAGCTTAAAGGAGTATTTCAAATTATATTTTGCGTTTGTAATTTTGGGAAGATCAATTTCCTCTAGATAACTAATTATCCTTTGTCAAATCGGTTTGACATGTTATATAAATCCTAATAACATTCTTTAAAGGCCTTGGCTATATTTTCGGATTCCTATATTTTATCTTAGTCAATACATATTTTATTATTCCCTACGTTCCTTTTTAATTTTGTTAACTATTTTGAAATCATTATTGTTATAATAAAAATGTACTTTCAACCTCTCAAAATTTTTATGTATTCTTTCTAATTCTATAGAATTTTTTTTTTTAATTCACTTAAACGTTTCATCAGTTAAATGTTTATTTTTTCTTGATAGTTTAGAATATTCTGTGTATAACTCCGCTCTAGATGCACCTTTTTGTTTATTTATCTTACTTTTAAGAATTAGCAAATATCCTGTTGACACAGCTTTGAAATCACACCATATCGTTGTATAAGACATACCTTCTGTACTATTTTCATTTAAATAGAATAAATTTTTAACCCCTTCAGGACGGAGTCAATACTACACGTTCTGATCAATACAAAATGTAAACAAACCTGGAATTTGCACTATAAATCTGTTCAACCGTAATTCACCTCTTTCATATGTGCCAACACTTATTATATATCATTTTATTCAGGAGAAGCAGGGCTTTAATTTCTCATTAACTATTCATATATGAAACAATTTAACAAATTAAAAATGTGAGAAATTAAGATTAAAAAAAAAAAAAAAATTGGAGTTTCACCTGACATTTTAGCTGTAAATGTCATAATACTGTTCGCTTTAACTGCAATAAAATGCACATATTTGTATTCAGCAATGTCTCACAAGTAAAACAGTACCCCCCATTAGCAGGTTTTGTGGAGTTTTGGAAAGTTACAGGGTCAAATATAACACATTCCATTTTGTATTTTTTTTTCACATTAAAATTTGCCAGATTAGTAATGTTACCTTTGAGACCATGTGGTAGCCCAGGAATGAGAATTACCCCCATGATGGCATACCATTTGCAAAAGTACACAACCCAAGGTATTGCAAGTGGGATTTGTACAGTCTTTTTTAGCAGCCACTTAGTCACAGTTCTATATCCTCACCCATTTCGAATAGGTCATTGGTAAACTAGCTTCTTCGTGTATTTTTTTTCTTTTATCCACTCTTCCAACTCTTGGATCGGTAAAACTGTGTCTTTCCAAAACACTAATATTGATTATGAAGGTCTCTTATATTTTGTTGTTTAAGTGGAATTAGTGCTATAGCAAACTTCTTTCTTCACAATCTTATATAAGGTGATATGTTGAGGTTTTTAAATCTTTCTTCTTTACTCTCTTGTTTTACATGCTTGAATTACTTGTTTTAATTCATAAGAGAAAAAGGTGTCTCTCGGTATAGAATCAGGCATATTTTGTGGTTTCTTCACTCTGTACATTTTGTCAATCACCATATATTAATTTCCCAGGTTGATATCTAGGGCAGTGAAAAAAATCCAATAAGAATTATTTCATTTTATGATGAGTGAGTCTTGGAGATGTTTTTTATTTGAATATTCTTCATTCTATGTCGATCTTCCAGTATCTTTATTTTTTGTTCCAGTGCTTTCATTTCCATTTTTTCCTGCGCTTCTGAGACCATACTGAAATACCATCTGATCATAATTTTCGTCCACCCTTGTTAATTTCATCGCTATTTCTTCTATTTGTTTTTTTAGTTGATTTGAAGTATTTTGAATCTGTTTTAAAAATTTCTGTTTGATTTTCTAGATTAAATTTGATATATTCTTGTAAATTAGACAGAATTTCTTCTCTCTTCCACTAAAGAGAGACTCTTTCAAAGTTGAGCTGTCTATTATTATTGCCATTTATATAGCGCCAACAGATTCCGTAGCGCTTTATAATATTATGAGAGGGGAGATATAACTATAAATAGGTCAATTACAAGAAAACTAACAGGAACAATAGGTTGAAGAGGACCCTGCTCAAACAAGCTTACACTCTACAGGAGGTGGGGTATAAAACACATTAGGACAGGATATGGCAATTAAATAAGGTTGGAGTGAAGCAGAGCTGGAGGAGAGAGTAAAGTGCTGCCCTTTAGGAGAGAACAAGAGACAGGTATGTAAGGTAGAGGTTACTCTGGGAGGCCATAAGCTTTCCTAATGAGATGGGTTTTAAGGCACTTCTTAAACAATTGAAGACTAGTGGAGAGTCTGATGGTGGTAGGCAGGCTATTCCGTAGGAAGGGAGCCGCTCGCGAGAAGTCCTGCAAGCGTGAGTTGGCCGTACGAGTACAAGCAGAGGACAGGAGGTGGTCACGGGCAGAGCGGAGAGACCGAGAAGGGGCATACCTATGGATCTGTGAAGAGATATAAAAGGGGCTGGAATTGTTCAGTGATTTATAGGTATGGGTTAGCACTTTAAATAGGATACAGGAAGCCAATGTAAGGACTGACACAGGGGTGAGGTGTGAGAGGACCGACTAGAGAGGGAAAATCAGTCTGGCGGCAGCATTCATTACAGACTGTAGTGGGGCAATACGGCTTTTGAGAAGACCAATTAGGAGAGGGTTACAAATAATTCAAGCGAGAAATTACTAGAGCATGGACAAGCTCCTTGGTAGGCGGATGTGTTTTTAAGATGGAATCTACAGGATTTGTCAACATACTGGATGTGAGGCTCAACGATGAGGCAGACCTTAAACATGCTTCTGTAGTACCTATCCTGAAGAAAAAAAGAAAAAAAAAAAAACATCTCTTGACCCGTCCTCCCCCTCTATTGTCCCATATACCTGCTCCCTTTTTCCTCAAAGCGTCTAAAAAGACTTGTCTTTACCCGTAAGTCTCACTTCCTCAATTCCAACGCTCTCCTTGACCCTCTTTAATTTAGGCTTTCGCCCTCTCCACTCTACTGAGACTGCTCTTATCAAAGTTGCTAATGACCTAATCGCAGCTAAATACAAAGGCCACTACTCCATACTAATTCTTCTTGACCTCTTTGCTGCCTTTGACACAGTTGATCATGCTCTCCTTCAATCACTCAGTCTCTGTGACTCTGTCCTCTCGTGGCTTTCCTCTTATTTAGTTTCCACTTAGAGCAATTTACAGGAAATTTTCAATTGTATGGCAAGTATTTAACTGGGTATATGTACAACTCACAAAAAGAAATGAGTGTAACTAGCTCCTTGCTAGTACATTACCATACTATCATTGGCTTGCGTTTGCTTTTTCACTGAATCAGGACAGTCGTTTTATTAGAAGCCTGTGGCACCTTGTATTACACGATCATCCCATAAACTAAGCCACCACGCTCGTCAGTGTTCTTGCTCCCAACTCTGCCTCCTTTTATTTTGTTTCCTTATTTCGTTTTATAAAGTCTCTCTCTATTTCTGCCTGTTATCTGGTTTCGCAGCCGTCCAAACTTCAGTCATATATTTGTAATCATTACTGAAATCATCAACATAATTTCCATAACCTATGTGTCATTTCTGCAGCAGGTGTTCATTTAACACAATGAATGGATTAAATAGTTTGCTTTCAAATGCATGTACAGATTATTTCAGGTTTGCTAAATCATGTTAAAAATGTTAAGTTTCAAAAATATAGGGTTGTAAGTTGCAAAAGATGTTGCAGTAAAGGCAGAAATCTGTAAAAATCATAGAATAGACAGACTGAGAATTTCTGAGTTTCAAGTAACTGTGCATGACTTAATTTCTAAAAATGTGAAAATGTATTTGCTTTCCTGATGGTATTAACGTTTTCAGACTGTGAGCATACATTTTAAAACATTTACTGAAAACAAATCACTTCAGACATTATTATTATATTCCTAAATATGACATTTGTTGATGAAAGTCTTTTTAAAAGTTTCATGTTTGGGGGGGTGGGACAGACCACCAAGCAAGCTGAGGGAGCTCCTCAGATTGTCCTGTGACATAAGCTCATAAACAGAGAAATATTTAACTTGAGCAGCTAAATTTGACTAATGATTTATGGAGACAGCATTGACAACCTCCTAGACAGACTTAGCAAGCTTTGCGCAGCGTTTTGTGGGGCCTGAAGCGCATTGCGGCCTGCTATCCGATCTGGGGCGAGAGACACGGCCGATCTCCTGCCTCATTTTCTATATGACCACGGTCTGTGCCACGTTTCGCCCACCTTAGATCTTATCCCATCCTCGCTGGGATTGCAAACACAGCTCTTACAAAGAATACCTGTGTGATCTGCAACACTCCCGATCCGAGGCCTGGCTACGCAAGATAGCCGACGCACATGGTCCGGTTCTGCAGGGCCAACTACACCTGACTCGCTTACCTCTAAAATTCATGGTTACACTGGATGCAGTCTTCAAGCTTTTCTGGGCGAAAATGGAGGCCCGCTCGAGAGTGATTGCACTCTGACAATACAGGAGACTCAGAGGCGGCATTGAGAGGAGCTGCAGAGGCCCCTGCTGTGCAAGGTGGTTCCCGACGTAGCGGCAACCGAATTCGTACGTCCACCTGGGCAGAGACTCATTGGGAGTATGGCACCAACACAACATCCCCGCAGATAGAGGGCCGCTAGATGCCACCGGAGATTGTGTCCACGATACAGACTGAGAACCTTACACTGCTTCCCACACTGGAGGAAATGGGATGTTCTGCAGCCACAAACTTGTTAGGAAAACCACAGAGAATCGCTCTGACCTTACACCTCCTGTAGAGGACTTTTGTATGTGACTGCTGGACGATCCACTACACAACAGCATTCACCTGAAGCTGCACCTCCCCTCCGGGCTGACATATCAGTCCTCCAGGGTGGGCATTAGCTGACTGACGCAAACAGCCATGGGGACTTGCATTACTCACTGTTATAAAGCAATGCCCGACCGACTAAACCTGTGGTTAATAACTCCAAGTTGAATTTTTAATTTTAAGATTCTGGTTTTGTGTTCTTTTTCCCCCCACAGATATTCTTTTAATGAAATAGCAAGGCATACCAGACCACACCAGCCTACCTATCAGGCATTCCTCTTGCTGATGTAGATATATTTTAGCTAAGGATAGGCATGCTAGTTCACTCAGTGCCTTAAAACCTGCTCTCATTATATGCTCTGAAGCCGGGAATAATACCCAGCAGCTACAGAATTACCATAGTTTAATGTGTTACCTTACTTTCTTTTCTTTGATTTGTCATGTCAGCCTACACAGTATGTCTCAATTACTCTTATTGCATTCACGATATCAGACATTGCTTGCATTAACCTGTTTATTACTTAAAAATGTGCAGTTCAATTACATGCCACAGTATTAGGTCTTTTGAAATGCCTGTGTTTGCTGTCGTGGCATCACAAGCTTGTCTATCATACTTTTGCACAACAAAAATAAAGAATAAAAAAAAAAAAATTCATGTTTGATATCTTTGAAACCAAGATTTTGTAAGAATCACCTATGTACAAAAATGTTTAAGAGTTTATACCTGTGCCAAACATTTTGGACATCTCCAATCTCCTTTCGGAACATCATGAAGTGGGGGAATGAGGCAAAATGTATGATAACTATCATCGCATCCATCACACAAAAGAAGACGGTCCTCATCACTACCACTCCCACAGATAAGACATACATATAAATCAACCTAAGGAAGTAACACAAATTAATATATACTTTGACAGTATAATACCAAATTACTTTTAAAGTCTATGCCAGTGTCATGTATTGTACTCACAGGGCTTTTTGATTTATTTGAACGAACTTTTGCCTTCTCAACCACATATTCTGCTTGCTCCTCTTTCACAATCCCTTGTGTTTCTGCTAATGGAAAAACAAAAACATCTACAAATTTAAGTACTAAAAAGATAACATACCCTCATTTTAATTGCAGCAGCAATGTAGAACACAGAATTACAGTTATCCTGTTATCTCACTCACGTTTTTCTTGTCTAAACGTTGTTGATCCCATCCTACGGCGCAGTGTACGTGCCCTTAGCTCAGTGGCTGTTCCCTCCTCAGTTTTAATGGTAGCAGACTTAAAGACCATAATAAGACGGATTAGTCAATGTGGAAAAAAAAAAACAACAACTTTTTTTACCGATACATATTTGACAACACTCAAAGGAACACCATAGCATTAGGAATAGAAACCTATATATTCCGCCTGCAGTGACGTCATCACGATGAATGTCCCAATTCAATGCTCTTCATAAAGTAGCACTGGGGACCTGGTGTGCATGTCACGTGAGCGCTGCACGCACGTCCAATCAAATGCTTCTCATTGAAAGCATTAATTTCAATGCTTTCCTATGAACTGCATTTGGTCACGTGACAGATTTTCCCTCTGTTGCAAATGAAGTACTTGTAGTTGCAGTTTTACATTGCATAGTTAACACCACAGGGCCATTTTGCACATTGAGATGGTGTGGTCTGGATGCATTTAATGGAACAAAGAAAATCAATAGGAAATGGAGATTCTGAAGAATGTACTAAAATTTGAATTTTAAAACCTTCTCACCTCAGCTTTCATGCGTTTGGCCCTTCTGGCTGGGGTGCATTTTTCTGACAGCAAGACAGACTGTCTCTGTAAGATATCATGAGGTATGTATTCTTTGTCCTTGACACAGGGTGTCATAAAACCATGCTTCTGAAATGAATATACATGTGAAAGATAAAACAAGTTGTAAAACTCTGAATGGAAATAATTAAGTACATATTGTGGTATGAATTTATGTTCGATAAGAATATACTGAAGCGATATTAAACAAAACCCATATTGTCACTACTTTCTCTAATTACTGCCACTTACATGAGTGCAACTGGTACCACTTTTGTCAAATGTAACCTCAAACTAAAAGTTCAACATTCTTATTCATTGTAGTCATTGATTCGTTTTAATTGAGGGGTGGGGCGAGGGAGAAGGGGTGGGGCGGGAGAAGGGTGGGAAAGGAGAAGGGGGAAAGGGAGGGGAAAGGAGAAGGGGGAAAGGAGAAGGGGGAAAGGAGAAGGGGGGGAAAGGAGAAGGGGGGAAAGGGAGAAGGGGGGAAAGGAGAAGGGGGGAAAGGAGAAGGGGGAAAGGAGAAGGGGGAAAGGAGAAGGGGAAGGAGAGGGGGGAAGGAGAGGGGGAAGGAGAGGGGGGGGAAAGGAGAGGGGGGGAGGGGGGAAAGGAGGGGGGGAAAGGAGAGGGGGAAAGGAGAGGGGGGAGGAGAGGGGGGGGAAAGGAGAGGGGGGAGAAAGGAGAGGGGGGGAAAGGAGAGGGGGGGGGGAAGGAGAGGGGGGGGAAGAGAGGAAGAGAGGGAGAGGGGGGGGGAGAGGGGGAAGAGGGGGGGAAGAGAGGGGGAAGAGAGGAAGAGAGGGGGAAGAGAGAGGGGGGGAAGAGAGAGGGGGAAGAGAGGGGGGAAGAGAGAGGGGGGAAGAGAGAGGGGGGAGAGAGGGGAAGAGAGAGGGGGAAGAGAGAGGGGAAGAGAGAGGGGGAAGAGAGAGGGGAAGAGAGAGGGGGAAGAGAGAGGGGGGAAGAGAGAGGGGGGAAGAGAGAGAGAGAGGGGGAAGAGAGAGGGGGAAGAGAGAGGGGGAAGAGAGAGGGGGAAGAGAGAGGGGGGAAGAGAGAGGGGGGGAAGAGAGGGGGGAAGAGAGAGGGGGGAAGAGAGAGGGGGGAAGAGAGAGGGGGGAAGAGAGAGGGGGGAATCTATAAAAATTAGACTATATTGAAGATAGTGGCATATGTTGAATCTGCTAGATAAAACCAGAACACCATACTGCTTACTGTAAAATAATATTTTATACACACTTGATTAAAAATGTAGTTTTCCATGGAGAGACAGACATTTCAGGAGCTTAACTCCTTAAAAATTGCCTTGTCCTCGCTTTTGATGTTTCTTAAAGAGTTCGGTCAGGTCAGATGCCGTCTCTTCCTCAGTCTCTTCCTAAATTGGAAGGACTCTAGGTGTGCATACAAGTATCAACCTCCAATTCGACGGGGAAGGTTCCACAGCAGACAAATCCTAACGTGTTTCAAAGTCTACTTGCTCAGATGCATTCTATCCAAGTGCAATTAAAATAAATCAGATCTCAACCAAATATGACAGCTCATATATTCTATAAATGAATAAAAGCAACCAGAAATATTTACATACATTGAAGCAAAAACAAAACTAGTAAAAAGAATGGAAGCAACGCCCAGCACCAAATAAAGACAACACATAACTAATTTATAGAAGATAAATCTCCGTTATAATCACAATAACAATACCTGCCCTCTGGAAACAAACATGTACACCAACTAAGGAACAATGGCTTGATAAGATTAAAGAGATTCCAACTGCAGAAGCGATTCAGGCGTCTATTCTGGGTAACACCACAAAACATTTAAATGCTTGGTACCATAGTTAAAACATTTAGCGCAGTGTAACAAGATAAATACATAAGATAAATAAATACAGAGGTACCTCAAAATTTAGGAGGTGGCGATGAGCAGAAAATTGTGACAATTCTTTCTTCCAACTATTCTTATAAATCTGACTATTTCATCTCCAATTTCAATCTGTATCTTATTTCACTTTTTTTTGTTCCTTTTCATAGTCCTTTCTTAATCAAGAAAAACTGCAACATTCTAGAAAATCTAATTACTTCTAAATTGACATACGACCCAAAGTCAATAAAATAAACAAAACAATTTAACAAGATTAAAGTGTGATACCAACTGAGCCGTTTCCTTCTTTTGAGGAACCAATGATTTAGTTTAGGCCTTCTTCTGTTTTGAGAGATACATTTACTACAGTGATTTCCTGACTTAATATGGACAAAAAAAGTATACGATTTCATCTAACATATAAGGAATTCTAAACATTAGATAACTCTTTACAGGAAGTATTTAGAAAAGTTGTGTAAGTTCCATGCAGGGAGGTGTGACTAGGGCTGCATAAACAAAGGGATCCTAAATAGAGAATTGAGAAATGAGATTGCAGGTGCATGACCTATACACTAAAGTGTCCCTTTAAGTTAGCAGGCTGTTATTGGGATTAACTTTAGGGGTAATGTTTAGTCAAAATCTGTTTTTGATGTTTACACGGATTAAAACATAAAATTGTCTACTCCAGCCTGGGATTGCTTTTTATCTTTGCTTTATGGCTTTAACCCCTTAAGGACACCTGACATGTCATGATTCCCCTTTTATTCCAGAAGTTTGGTCCTTAAAGGGTTAAAGGGACACTATAGTCACCAGAACAACTACATTTTAAGGTAGTTCTGCTGAGTATAATCGCTCCCTTCAGACATTTTTATGCCAACACTGCCTTTTCAAAGAAAAAGCAGTGTTTACATTGCCCCTAGGGACACCACCAAGTGGCCAATCCTTAGATGCACAGTAAGCAGCCCTGCCGTTCAGCGTCCCCACGCTCTGCATGGAGATACTGAATTTTCCTCATAGAGATGTAATGATTCAGTTGCATCTCTATGAGGAAGTGCTGATTGGCCAAAACGGTGTTTGGCCCCACCCTTGTTGATTTTAGCCAATCCAATGCTTTCCCCAGGGGCGGAAAGCAGGGACGGAACTACAAGCGCAGTTGGTGCAATGACACTATGGCAGAGTAGAGTTTAGAAGCCCGCTCTTGAGAGGAGGGAGTGTGCTGGATTCTGTATGCTGTATAACTTGGCCCCAGCATTGTATGCATGTTTAGGCTGGTTTAATACATACACATACCTAACAGGTGTCCCTACTTAAGATCCAATTCCCCCTCTCTCTTTTCTACCCTAATGTTCCACTTTTCTAGGAGCTCTATTTTGTTGGTCTGATTGAGTGTATAGAACAGAGCTCCACAGCAATAATAAGGGTCTTCAAAACATAATGAATGTGGGGGCGGAGCCTAGCAACGGACCGGAGCGGACGCACATTGCCTGGGCTCCGTGGTACCGCACGGCAATCCGGCAACATCGGAGGCATCGCGCATTAATCCCGGCCACACAATCAGCCACAGACCGCAGGGAACCCCACTGCGACCACCGATGCCGTTTCTCCTGACGCCCGGCTCAAAAAAGACGCCGAGGCGGCAAGGCCTACCGGGCGGGGAGGCAGCCTCAACCCAGCACGGGAGAACACTGGCCCTGGAGTGTCCCAGACTTTGAGGACTGGTACCCCAGCACACACAGCTCAGGTGAGATGGGGCGCAGAACGCAGAAACTGCCCCAAAACCGCAGCGCGACATAGGCCAAATGTTACAGGCCCCAGGCGCAGTAAAGGCACAGACCCCCCGTGAAACATCCCCGGTACCATCAGAGGAGGGAGAACCGCTAGACAGCCCACACCTTAATCCCCAACATCCCCACACACACGTGGATGCCAGAAGCCAGCGCACCGGCCTCAAAACAAGATATACAGGCTATGCTGACAGGCCTGCAACAGAACTTAAGACAAATGTGGGAAGCGGACCTGGCAGTGCTTAAACTAGACGTGCACGCAGTGTCCACGCGCACTCAGGCGTAGAAGAGGAGGTAAAGGGACTAAGAGAGAATTACCAAGAACTGGGGGAGAAGGTGCGACACCTTCAAGCTGCACAAGCGACAATGTCCAGGCAAGTTACCCTCCTAGATGACAGAGGGCGCCGAAAAAACAAAAATTCGAGGGGTACCTGAATCAATACCGCTGGAAGAGTTGCCACACTTCACCAGACGCCTTGTGGCCACACTCCTGCCGACTAGACAATCCAAAACGTTCCAGTTCGACAGGGTTTACAGGATAGCCAAATCCCCACAAGCACCCAACTCAGCCCCACGGGATATAATATTGAGATGCCAATCAATGTTGGACAAACTGGGGCTAATGGCAGCTATCCAAGGGAAGACACCTCTTGACTTTGAAGACAGCAAACTCTTTCTTTCAGGACTTGAGCAGGGCCACACTGATATGGCGCAAAAGTATGCAACCAATCACCAAACAACTCCATGCCGCAGGAGTCGCCTATAGATGGGCAACACCAGGAACTCTCTGGATCACTAAAGATGACAAGCACTACAGGGCCACCGACCACACAGAGGGCCCAGCACTGATGACCGCATTGGGAATATCGAACCTCGCAGCGACCTCAGCGACACAGCCAGATCATCGACCAGGGACAACGAGCACAGATTCATCCGCAACCCCTGGAACAAGCAGAGGCCCGAAAACCAAAACCTGAACGAACTGCCTCACCGATGGCCTCATAGGCCGTCAGAGTGTGGGAGAACTACATATAACTTAAATGAACAGTCTTATTAACTTAAAATATTTAAACTAATTAAAGTTAATAAGACTGTTCATTTAAGTTATGTGTAGTTCTCCCACACTCTGACATCCATTACAGTGCTAAAAAGGCCCACCAGAGCCAAGCACACCAGCTCCGATTGTCGTGATACATTAATTCCAATGCTGGGAGGTATGTACACCAAGAGTAATTACCCGTGGTAAAGATGTGTTGGCACCCGCAAATTTGAAAAACAAATATGACAATGTTTTACAGAGTTTACATTCGAATGTAAAGGCAGAATATTTAAAAAGCTATTTATTATTCATAAATGTGAGAATATGCAAAAAAAAAAAAAAAAAGCGGGGGAGGGGAACCCTGAAGTGGTAAAGTCGAGAAATAATGCAGGATAAACCGACTAGTTAAATATTAAAATAAATTAATGTGCATACAATAAAACCCCTTCACTAAAACATGTGCACATGCATAATCCTACATTGACAAATTCATAAAACAACAATATACAAAATAGCAATGAAATTCAATACATAACTAGCAGCTTCAATGTGTAGCAGCTTTTAAAAGTTCAAGTGAAAAGTCTCTTTATACTGATCTAATCCAGGTTTAAATAAATAAATAAAAAGGTTTTAAAGGACCACTCTAGGCACCCAGACCACTTCAGTTTATTGAAGTGGTCTGGGTGCCATGTCCTTCTAGGGTTAACCCATTTTTATTTTTTTATATAAACATAGCAGTTTCAGAGAAACTGCTATGTTTATCAATGGGTTAAGCCTTCCTCCAAATCCTCTAGTGGCTGTCTCATTGACAGCCGCTAGAGGCGCATGCGTGATTCTCACTGTGATTATGAATGCTTTCCTATGCGACCGGCTGAATGCGCACGCAGCTCTTGCCGCGCATGCGCATTCAGCCGACGGGGCGGATCGGAGGAGGAGAGGAGGCAGAGAGCTCCCCGCCCAGCACTGGAAAAAGGTAAGTTTTTACCACTTTCCCCCTTCCAGAGCCGGGCGGGAGGGGGACCCTGAGGGTGGGGGCACCCTGCGGGCACTATAGTGCCAGGAAAACGAGTATGTTTTCCTGGCACTATAGTGGTCCTTTAATACCCACATTAGGTACTTGTTGCAGTGTAAAGAGTGAAAGTGATTATCTTCCCAGTGATAGGACCGGTCGGTAATCTGTTCTTTAGTCAGTGTCGCTGCCTTGTTCAAGCTCATGAAGGTCTGTGGAATGGAGTCCTTCCAGGTCTTGTGAAACAACTGCACATGTTTTATTTAAAGGGATCCTATAGTGACAGGAAAACATTTTTTTTCCAGGTACTATAGGTTGATTAGGTCCCCCCTCACTCGGCCTCTTCAGCCACTTACCTGAATCCAGCGCCGATGTCCCTTGGTGCTGGGTCCAGCTCTGCCCATGCTCCTCCGCCAAAGTCAGCCGGCGGGGTAACCTAGTGCGCATACGCGGCAATGGCCGCGTGCATTAGACCTCCCCATAACAAAGCATTATTCAATGCTTTCCTATGGGGAAAATCTGACACTGGAGGTCCCTGAGGATGTCCAGCATCAGACTACCGACCAAAGGTCGGTTTGGATTCCGGAAGAACCCCTAGTGGCTGTCTGGCACACAGACTTAGAGCTGCAATGTAAACATGAAGTGGTCTGGGTGCCTATAGTGTCCCTTTAAGGGATTTTAAGGATTTGTTTTATTATTGAATACACAGTATTAATTTCAATAAATAGTTTATTTTAATATTTAACTAGTCTGTTTATCCTGCATTATTTTTTTTGTGCACTTGCATTTTATGAATTGTGATTACTTTATTAGTAGGTTATAGATTATCCTACTGAGGATTGCTGCCACTTTTTAATTTAGTTTTTTTGCTCTATTTATTTTGTTGTGCTCACACCATATTCTCCTTTTTTCAAACAGGTCAAGTTTATTCTTTGCAATTATAAATCACTGAAATGGAACTCAAAATACATGAAGATTTAAAAAAAAAAAAAAAAAATTCACTCTCTATACACTCTTAGATTGATTAATCTGGCATTTAAAAAAAAGTATTTGAAAGTATGAGACCATGTTCAAATTCCACCATAGCAACAAAACATACCTTTTCCACTTCCTTATCATCCAAGATATCAAATTGTTTTCCGCATGAATCTGGAGCCTAATGTGCAAGAAAAGAGGTTAACTGACATGAGAATTTCGCAAAAGCATTGTGCTGTTAGATAGTGTGTGTTGGAGCTACATAGCTTTAGAATACCCCATGCATATTAACATTTTTACATGTAGAGCATGGATGTAACTGAATTTTTGGATTAAAATCTTGATTTTTGTTAATCAGACAAGCACAATCCATACAACGCCTTCACAACTGCCAGACTAGAAACATTGGGTGATATATTTACTAAGGTTTTTTTTTTTTGCTTTGTTCATGTAGCCATTTTATTTCTAAAATTGCCTTCATTTGCATTGTGACACAATCTACGTTTTGTTTTTTTTACTTATGTTCTAGGAAAATCCATTTATTTTGGAAGAATAAGTGCTTCTGGGAAAAAATCCTGTCCATTGGCATCCTCAAAATACAACACAGGCCAGGTGTGTGCATGTATGGAGTTGGACTGTGATTTCACAAAATATTTTAACAATTTAAATTTTTGGTTTTATAAATATACCGGTTTAGACCACGAGAACACAGTCATAGGAGTTTCTCTAATTTCTGGAATGTTCACCTTTGAATGAAAACAGAAAATTAAAATGGCATGCGTTACCTTTTCATAAGAGGAGGTTTTATTTTAAATATATTAAAGCAGGGATGGAACTACAAGAGGAGGGAGTGTGCTGGATACTGTATGCTGTATAACTTGCCCCCAGCAGCACTCTTATAATGTATGCATGTTTAGGTGGATGCAGTCATCCTGGTTTAATACATACACATACCTAACAGGTGTCCCTACTTAAGATCCAATTCCCCCTCTCTCTTTTCTACCCTAATGTTCCACTTTTCTAGGAGCTCTATATTGTTGGTCTGATGGAGTATGGAACAGGAGTTCCACAGCAATAATAAGTGTCTTTAAAACATAATGAATGTGTTTAGAAATCAGTCTATGCAAATAATATACATTGGAATCCCCCCAAGATGTTTTTTATTTCAGTTTCTTTTAACCCCTTAGTGACCAGACCGTTTTTCAATTTTCTTACAGTCATAATTTACTATAAAAAAAATTTTTTTTTATAAAACTCTGATGAAAAATAACACACTTTTTCTAAGTTTGACCCCCAAAATCTGTTACGCATCTAAAACTGCTAGAAAACACCCATGCTAAATAGTTTATAAATTTTGTCCTTAGTTTAGAACTACCCAATGTGAACATGTTCTTAGCTTTCTTTTTGCAAGTAATAGGGCAATAAGTACAAGTAGCAAATCCCTGAATAACCCTTCATATGTGTGTGTATATATATATATAATTATTTTATTTTTTTTTAAAAGAAAACAACCTAAGGTATTAAGCTAGGGTTTTTTTGACTCTTCATTTTACTTCAATCTATGCCACACCTTTAAAAAAAAAATTGGTGATTTTTGTGACACACACAGCAATTTAAGAATACAAGTACCAAGAACTTTAAGAGTTACTGCCAAAGAACACCCCAATATGTGTTTAGCAACATCTCCTGAAGACAGTAATGCCAACCATGTACAGGTGTGTCGGGTACTCTGGGAGCTAAAAGACCTTATTTGGAGCGTGCGCATTCCAGTTTTCCAACTTGGAATTTTTACAGCTGGTCATCATGCACCCATGTCCTATTTGGGACATTTCTGAAGCCGGTGAATGTAACTTTACCCTATCAAACCATATATATTTCAAAAGTAGACACCCTAGGGTATTTCAAATGTTGGTATTTTAACACTTTCCATGCACTAATTCTACCACCAGTCTTTGTCAAACTTTTGGGTAGTTATTTTTTTGTGTTATTTTTCTCTCACATTGTACTTTAGGCATGGGTTCTCAGTTCCTGTTGGGTGTGTTACTAACAAAGAACACCCGAATATGTGTTCAGCAACATCTCCAGAGTACAGTGATACCACCCATTGCATAGGTTTGCTGGGTTGTTTTGGGGGTGAAATGCCAAACTTCTGACATGTTTTTTTTCAAATTTGACATATCTTCTTCTCAGGAGGTGGATTTTATACAGCCTGTCAAACAGTAAGGGGCTCAATAGGGGGGCAAAAGGCTGTTGTCAATGAAGTGCATGAAATGTAGAATCATTTCATACCTCTTCCTTGACATACACTGGGAGTAAATGGGGGTACAGCAGATGGGGCTACTGCTCCAGTAGGAGCGGATGGAGGGCTTCTTTATGATGCCCACCAGCATAGTTGATGCCCAGAATTTTTTTATTTTTTATTTATTATTATGGCACATCTATGGGGGCCCATTGCTGCTTTGCCAAAATCAGGGTCGGAGTCAGACAGACGTGTCAGACTCCAACGCAAGGATGGCATACGCCTCCTCAGCGCTATACAACCTCTGTGACATGATCACAATCACTACTTAGTAAACTGTCACAAAAAAAAAAAATTAACCCCTAACAAAATGCAAAGACCGCAAAATAAGTGCTGCTGTGCAAGAGCCAGTGATTTATAGTGATGATAGGGGTTAATGGCTCTGAAGAGACTTTGGGTCTCACAATTTTACAAATCCCTACCTAAAACTAACGAAATATCTCTCTCTCACTAAAACACAAGTGAAAAAAGGGAGGGAGATCCACACTAATCAGAGTCATTATTTACTAATATTGACCGGACCAGACAAATGGGGATCATAATAAATATTATAGAGGAACATTTTCTATTCAAGATAGATTATAGTGCAAAGGTGATTCAGCACGATTAGTTATGGGCATTAGACTATATTTTGGTTAATTATATTAGTTAAATTCAGTTGTGGCTTCAGAGAGAACATGCACTATTTCACAGTGGAGGCACCCTCAGGGAACTATAGTGCCAGGAAGAAGAAGAAGAAAAAAAAAAAAAAAAGTGTTTTCCTGGCACTGTAGTGGTCCTTTAAAGTATATTGCAGATCCTTTGGCAATGGTCTCTTATAAGGACCAACAGCAGGGTAATAGTGGGAAGAGCTTTACCTGGTGACTGCATTGAGCTAAGCAGTGAACATTTTTTTTATCCATTTACCATCCATATGTACCAAGCATATCATCCACCAAAAAGCATTCTTTGACAATTCTTTATTATTGAACAGAATGCAAAGGGGAAATAATAAAAATGGCATAGGTGTCTATTCCTGGATCACCTGACTAGGAGTGAGACAATATCAGATTTGGGTAAAAATGTATTTCGACCTTAAAACTAAAAAAGATTCATAGAAACCAAAATTAATTTACTCTGCACCCGAACAAAAACTTCATTTAAGAAAACGTATTTTCTAGTAGATTCATACAGACATGGATTAAGAGGATTTTGATTCATAGTTACCAATTTGTTTGTGGAAAAAACATTTCTGCACAAAACTAAAAAATATCAAGGTAGATATTATGCATGCAAAATACTCACCAGCAAGTTGGTACCAGATTGGAACATGTTAAATGGGTAAAGAATGCGTTCAAAGTGGCCTCTGATATGGGACCCTACTGCTTTTCCTGCAGCAAAGCCCATTCTTGTTGCGATTTTAGTCCATTTCCTATCCCTGCAAACTACTTCAAAGCCTCCTTCTTCAACAACAAACTACAGAAAAGAGATTAAGTAATTAAACATGAATCAGACTATGGAGCCACTGAAAGATCATTCATTAAGGTAAAATGGTAGCACAGATTAGGAAAAATACATGAATAGAAATGAATGTGGTCTTAATAGCAGCAGTATTTTACATTGATTCATTAACAGATACAGAATTCTCCATGCATTATACGTACCTGCATAGTTGAAATTATCACAATTATAAAATAGGTGTGATAGTTGGTACTTAACGTGAAAATATATTAACAACTCACAAACGGGAAAGAAGGGAATTGGACCGGTGCGAAAACGATGGGCGGGGAGGGGTGCACAAGGGGGGTTTACACGCCGGGTCTACATGCCTTTAAATTTATGGTGTCGGGACCCAGGAGTGTTTTCGAAAAGGTTCACAGCAGTATCACAGAGAGGCTATAGTTCCTGCTGGGACCCGACCACACTCCCGATGACCCACCTCAGGGTGGTGATCTGCTTGCCCGTCACTAGGGCAGCAAGAGGAGGCCACAGTTTGAGTTAAAACGGTTACTGTTAACTGTGACCTACAGCCATCTCAGCAGGCTAACAGACAAGGCGTCTTCGACTTTCCCAGAGGTCTGTGTCCGCTGTATAGGTGGGGGGGGGCATCTTGCGCTCCGGAGTCCCGGGGCCGGGGATCCCTGCCTTCCTGACGCCGGTGCCTCCGCTCCCCATCAGGACCGTTTCCCAGGGCGGCACTCATGCAACCGCGCTACACCTGGAAGGGGTATATACCACCGCCCAGAGCTACTTGCCATCTCACTCTGCTCTCTCTATTCCTGGTTGGGTTTTACTCACCGGTGTCTCTCCTTCCCCTCTACAGGTCGGGGTGACCCGGGCGCCCACGGGGCCTGGTAGGGATACCTTAGCAACATGGCTCTGTACGGGCCAAAATACACCTCAACCCCACTGAACTTCCTCTCGCTAATGCCAAGGGTTTAACTCCCCTGAAAAGAGGTCACACGCACTACGCCATGACAGATCCCAAGGGCCGATATGTTTTCGTTAGGGACCGAATCCTAGACAAAACCTACACCTGTGCCAATATTTATGTCCCATATATACAAGACAAGACAAAATTTATTCGGGTTACGCTCCGAGCACTGCAAGACTTTATGACCGGTTGTCTGGTTCTCGGAGGAGACTTTAATATTGCCATACAACCTACAATGGATGCATCTAGAGGCCACTCATTTACACCCCCAGCCACACTGCTCAAAATCCGCAAACTCCTACACCAATACAGATTTACGGACTGCTGGAGGGCGATACATCCAACAGACAGGGATATGTTCTATTCGACCCCGACCGACTGTTACATGCGCATAGACTATTTCTTCCTCCTATACTACCAATACCACCTGCCATGAATATGGGACTCCTCCATACGAGGGGGAAATGGGGTCTGACCACGCGCCACTCACAATAAAACTGACATCACTATATAAACCGAAGACATGGCAGCTCCATGAAAACCTCCTCTCTAACCCGCAGGTGGCCCAAGAAGTCCAACGAGCTTTGACAAACTACTTCACCGAGAACCCACCACAAGATACATCCCCCCTTCTGACCTGGGAGGCACACAAGTGTGTAATACGGGGTATCCTTATCTCGCAAAGCTCTGCTATAAAAAAGGCAAGGGAACACACGATACGAGAATTAACCAACAAAATAGAGAACCTGACGCATGCACACAAACTAACACTAGACAGCACACTCTTGAGAGAACTAACAATATCGCGCAAGGAATTATCACAGGTCCTGCGACAATCATACTCTAGAGCTCTTCAACACACAAAATCATTCTCCCATGGGGAAGGAGATAAATGCGGTAAGCTGCTTGCAAGAATGATAAATGAAAGACGCTCCACAACGTATATTGCGCGAATGCGTAATGCCTCGGAACAAATAGCCACAGTAGTGAAATTATTTATACGGACCTATATACGCTTCCCTTACACACCTCCCAGGTGGAACCGCAGACAAGTACAACGTCCATAAGCTCCTATCTCACTAGGAACGCGAGAACCGCGTTTTCGCGGACGCAACAGAGGCATTAGAGGCATCTCTGATGGAAGGGGAACTGGCCCTCGCCATCAAAAACCACTACGCTCTGAAATCTATGAAGACCTCACACCATTTGGTCAGGAACTGGAACCCATGCCCCATAGCGTCTCCAGCTTATATTCGATGATACAACAACAGCAGGGACTCCCCCCACCCCCTTTCATGTCCAAATGGAAACCTGCCAATGGGGAAACACTCAAGGAGAAGCATTGGCACAAGATCTGCGACCTGGTGCACCACTGCGCAATTGCAAGTAAAACTCAGGAAACGGCCTATAAGGTTCTCACGCAATGGTACCTGAAACCAGAACGCCTGCAGAGAATGCACACGGATACCGATGGCCTCTGCTGGATGTGCGGAAGGGAAGTGGGATCCTTCTTACATATATGGTAGGAATGCCCATCATAGTACCGTTCTTGAAAGAAATTGCCTCCATAGTGGCCCTGTTCACAAATACCTACCTTCTGCACCACACGACATCCCCCACATCCGGCTACAAACGCTCCCTGACCATTCGCATCCTTAACATCGCAAAACATAATACCCTTGTACTGGAAAAGGGACACAGCCCCAACGCTGACCCTTTGGTATACCAAAATGGAAGAGTTACGGATCATGGAGGAGCTGTGGTACGTAGCCCAAGACCGAGCACAGAATCACAAGGACATATGGACACCCTGGCTGGTGCGTGCGGGCACAGAGGAGTTCCGGACCAGTTATCTGGGGGGGAAGGGGGAGGCTGGCTTGCCGCAGGGCGAGGGTCTCGCCAATGCTTATCAGATATAAGTTTTATTTTGAAAAAAAAATAAAGAAATGTACACACAAAAAAAAAAAAAAAAAGATGAAAAGCTCTATTTTGGACAGGTTAATCTAAAGAAAATGAGCAGCCATCCAGCTAGAGTGGTCTGGGTGCCTAGAGTGATCCTTTAAGTTAAACTTTTTAATGTTATGTGAATAAATAGGGCTAAAACAAAGGGGGGAAATTGTATTTTAAAGTGTCCCTCAAATAGAGAGAGGCAGTCAGAGATTTGCATGTCATCTGCATAGAAAATGACACTGGAAGCCAAAAGAGCTGATGAGTTTACAAAAAAAGAGTACAGTTATACTGCGTAGGCCGTGGACGCATTACACGGCGGCCGGGCACCCCAGTCACAGGTGTCCGCAGGGAGGCCGGGCCCACAGTTCCGTCACTGTTACAGCAGTAATTATGATACAGAAATTGCCAAAAAATTTTACAGTTCAAACTCACATACAGTATCTTAGATATATTATTTCCTACCTTGTTTAGCTGAAATAAATCTAGCAACTTCCGTTCAACATGAGGAATTTTCAAAGTACATCCTTGTAACTCCCAAAATCTGGCAATCTGGTCCAAAAAATTTAATTTTACCCTAGTCTGAGCCTAATGAAAAGAAAAGACAATTGTTTAGAGACCAATATAATCAACTAAGACATTACAAGGAGCATTATAGCGTTAGGAATACATGTTAAAAACCCTTTTTCCCCACTTAAAACACTTTCTGGTCAGGTCCTCTCATCCCGTGTCATCACAACAATGGTGTGACCTAATGCGCATGCACAGCAATTAATCAATGCTTTTCTATGGGGAATTTAAATACAGACATCCTCATACAATGTGTAAAGACATCCAACACCGTTTTATGGAGTAAAACTATGTTAGGGAGCAGGAAGCGCTTCTATTTGCTTTCTTGAAGATAGCCACTAGAACTGGAGGTAAAGTAAACTAAATGGTAGTGCAAACATTCAGGGCTGTTGGTTTTATATTGGTGCTCCAGTAAGGGGATGGGGAAGAGGAACATGAATCCTCCGGGATTAAAAAAAGCAAAAAGAGCCCAGGCACATCAAGTAATGTCAAACAAGGCTTGAAGACTCTATTCACAAGCCAAAATGTTGCTTCACCTTGTTAATAAAAACTGCTTTTGTGGGATATTACTTGGCATGTCTGAGCTTTCTTTGCTACTAGAGTTGGAGTTAATCCTCCAAAGTCTCTAACAAACGTTTTACATTGCAGGGTTTAACTGACAGTGGTGCTGCACTTGACCACTTCAATGAGATGAAGTGGTCTGAGTGCATAGAGGGTCCCTTTAAAGTGTACTTGTAATGAAACAAAAAATCTACTTTATGTCAAATGAAAGAGAATAATTTTTTATCTATATATTGTACTAGCAGAAATGGAGGCCCCCCTGTGGCCATTTGAAGCAAAGAAAGAAAAAACAGCAGCCCTTTCTTCTCCTCACCTCTTTTTGAGTTCAGTATGTGCATTCAACGAAAAGGGATCCTTATGGCCACATTTCTTTCCATGCCAGTTTGGGAATTGGGAGGCAACTTTGGAGTTGTTATGGGGCCTCCTGGCACCACAACAACTTCACTTAGATTAAGTTGTTTTAGTGCCTGGAGTGTCCCTTTAAATGTGGTGTCAGGCTGGTAGGCACCAATTACTAAAAAGAGATACTTTATCTTCTTGTACTGGTGAAGTATTTTTACTGAAAAAAAACATAATAGGCACCCAGACAATTTCATCTCAAAGAAGTGGTGTGGCAGCCATGTGCCTTCCAAGTTTTAACCCTGCAGCTAAAAACCTTCAGCATTGTTTTCTTTGCAGGGTTAACCTGCCTCTAGAGGATGTCAGTGCTTACATAAAATAGTGGAGTAAACTCCTCTATTTTAATTAGATGGTCCCACAGAGAATCTGATTGGCACTGCGTTTTTTTCCCAATACTTTCCTAAAAAGCATTGAATTGGCAGAGATCAACTCAATGATCTCAGCCAGAGACGCAGAGCTTCCACAAGAAGTAAACTACCTTTTTTAACCTTGGCAGCGCTGGAGCATTCACCTAAACAGTGACTAAAGCACTATAGCATTGGGAATACACTTTTGTATTCCTAACACTATAGTTTTCCTTCTAAGAATATTATAGGTATTACCCCATATGAAGCATATCTAGCATATGTAACATTAACTAAAGGCCACCAAACTCAAATTAACTTAAACATTTGGTGGGTATATTCCCACCACAAATCTCACATTCACAAAGAAAATAACCAGAATTAATGTAATTTAATTGCAACATTACAATTGCAACATTACCTCCAGTTCATTTAATCTTTGGATCCTTGGAGTAAAATGAAGTTTATCTACATCACATGCAAACGGAGGCTGCCAGTTCTATAATTGAAGAAAAAGAAGAAAAAAAATATATATATATATCAAAATGTTTGTATTCATTGGTTGCCAATATTATTAGAGAAGCACAGTGTTCAAAATATTGTTTACATAAACTCTTAATCCTTGCACCGTCAAGACAACATTGAGCAGTCATATCTTATATAATATACAATATACCTAAAAAAAAAAGAAAGAAAAAAAAAAAAAAAAGTTTATTTTAATTCTGAACAAGATCCGAGAATGCAAATTAGGTTAGGCTCAGAAATAACATAAGAAAGACAGAGTGCATGTATTAAAAATACAAGAGAGATGGGTTTCTTTTATCATCTTACATGTATGTATTGTATAATATATAATTTATTATGATTACAATAAAGAGGTTATAAACAATCAAAATAAATATTAGTACAATGATTTGAATAAGTAAAAGAAAATGGTGCAAAATATTTTTTATCTACAGGCCTCTTATTGAAATAAAAGTAGAAGTTCTTTGACTAGTGGCATTACTTATGATTGTATACTGTAATAGATTCATATAGGAAAAATTGGCACGTATTGGCTCCATGGTGAATGAACCTTCAACAAAACTAAAATTATGCAAAAGGAAAGCATGAAATGTAATCTAAGATGCTAAAAAAAAAAAAAAAGTACAGTATATTTAAAATAAAAATATGAAATCAAAATATTTAGCTCCTCCAAATCCCCCCCTCCTTTTAGAATAAAAGACCAAAAGCCCCAGAAAGTATACAAGCCCTTCCTGCTTGCTAGGCAACTTTTGGTCGTCAGATGACATAGAAGGAGGCTGAGCCCTGTCCTAGTGCCTATGGAGAACAGCACTGGAATTGGGTAAGTAATTAACCCTTTAGGGGAGGGAGGGAGAAGGGGTGGGGTAGGGAGACTTTTGCAGCTCCTGTGAAAAAGAAAGTGTTAAAAATATTTTATTTAACCCTTTCAGTGCTGATCACAGCATATTACGGTCATCAGCCTGATTAGGGCATTTAGTACTTTTGTAGTATATTTAAAAAAACAAATAAATTGGGGGGTCAAAAAAAAAATTCCTTTCAGTCGCAGCAACCCAAATCTCCCATAAACCTTTCCCCACTGCCGTGATCACTATGCTGTACAGTATATCTGTGTACAGTACTGTATCAGTAATCACTGTGATCAGAGGGCCCTCTGATCAGACTGACTTTTTTTTAGGGTTATTTTTATAGATCTAAAAATAACCCTTTCAGTGTACTGATTGCAGCTGCCTATACTGTGATCAGTACATTTATATTATTTTTTGAGAGCGGGTAGTAGGTGTTAGGCAGGTAGATAATTAATTACTCCCTTAGTATATAAATTCATTAAATTTGTCCCCCTAGAATGGCACGTCGCTACTCAGCCGAGGAGGCGTATGCCATTCTGGCAGGCAGTAATGGTGACACTCTGCAAGACAGTGACACTATCACTGCCTCTGAATGAGACCTCAAGTGATGGTACCCCACCACTCACAAGAGGACGCTCAGCAAGCCCAATGCCAGACGGAGACTGGGTGCCTCCAAACATTATGGCCCCAGAAATACCACCGTTCACCGTTACACCTGGCATCACTTTAACAGTGGACGACTGCGAGCCAATTCGTTTTTTTGAGCTCTTTATGTCAGACGATATATTTGAGCTCATGGCTCAGCAAACAAATTTGTTTGCCATGCAGTATCTCTGCACATCCGGGGTCCCATCATGGTTGCAGGAATATGTGGAGACCCATGGTTGTCGCAGAGATGAAGCGGTTTTGGGCTTTAACCCTAATGATGGGTACAGTTAAAAAGCCCAGTATCAGGTCCTACTAGAGCAAGCAATGCATCCTGGTTACCCATCTTTTCCCTGAGGTTATGCTGAGGGATCGCTACCTGCAACTGCTGCGATTCCTTCAATTTAATGATAACTCACTGTGTCCCCATAGAAACGACCCACTGTTTGACAAGCGCTATATAAAAATTTTTAAAAAAAAATAAAAATATCGGCCCTTTATCCAGCTCCTGTCAGACAAATTTTCTGAAAATGATGTCCCCGATAAAGATATTTCAATTGAAGAGTCCCTTATGAAACTTAAAGGTCGACTGCTATTTAAGCAATATATTCCATCTAAGCAGTCCCGTTAAATTTTATAAATTATGCGAATCCTGTACTGGTTACACATGGGCGTTTCGCATTTACCAGGGGAAGGATAGCCATCTTGACCCACCAGGTTCCCCCCCCTCCCCCGCCCTCCCCCCCAAGCCCTGGCAAGAGGCAGAAGCAGTAAAGGTTCGTCTTCAGCTCTCCGCCAGAATGAATTGCTTGCTCTTAGCTTCAGAAATAGGAAAGATGTATATATGCGGTCTACAATGCACAAATATTAGTGTTTCGAAACAGTAAAACGTAACACAACAATTATATAGTCAGTGTAAGTGCCATTTGTGTGTGAAAAATGCAAAAAATGTCACTTCCACTGACTATATCGTTGTAATACATTTTACTGTTTTGAAAAACTAATATTTGTGTTCAGCGAAGTCTTCCGAGTAAAACAGTACCCCCCATGTACAGGTTTTATGGTGTCTTGGAAAGTTACAGGGCTAAATATAGTGCTAGCAAATTAAATTCCCTAAACTTTCGGCCTGGGTTGTCAGGCAGGTCCTGCAAATTGTAATTAATAAAATGACCTAATTATGTAAAATTATTACATAAATATATACGTAGAATATATAACTTAAAAAAATATATATATTTTAATTTTTTTGATATATACGTATATCCTTATGCATATAGATATTTTGTCCTACATGTATTTTGATATCTATTATTTTTGTAATTTTTTTAACGTATTTACATATTTATTTTATAATATATTTAGTCAATATCATTGTACGTGTACTTTGATATGAATATATTATTAAAATACAATATATATACACACACATTATATATATATATATATATACACACACATATATATACACACACACACACACACACACACACACACATATACATACATACACTAAGTCTAAGTATATATTTAATTTTACACTGTCATTACAGGCACTCCCCCGGTAACAATGCTTTAGACGGCTATTTATTGCAATTTCGGGGACCTGTCTGACAACTCAGGCCGAAAGTCAAGAGAATTGAATTTGCTAGCACTGTATTCAACCCTGTAACTTTCCAAGACACCATAAAGCCTGTGTATAAGGGGTACTGTTTTACTCGGTAGACTTCGCTGAACTCCAATATTAGTGTTTCAAAACAGTAAAACCTATATCAGCGATGATATTGCCAGTGAAAGTGACTTTTGTTGCATTTTTCACACACAAACGGCACTTTTACTGATGATATCATTGTTGTAATAAGTTTTACAGTTTTGAAACAATAATGTGTTCAGCGAAGTCTCCTGAGTATAACAATAGCCGCCATACAGGTTTTAGAAACAGAGTCAAATATAAGGCCTTTTTTATATTGAAATTTGATAGATTGGTTATGTTGCCTTTGAGAGTGTATGGTAGCCCAGGAATGAAAATTACCCCCATGATGGCATACCATCAAAAGAAGATAACCCAAGGTATCGCAAATAGGCTATGTCCAGTCCTTTTTAGTAGCCACTTATGAATGCTAACTTTGGCCTATGTTTGTGACTAAGTGGTTATTAAAAAAAATAAATTAAAAAAAATAAAAATAAAAAGTGAACATACCCCATATTGAATACTTTTCAAAAATATATGGTTTGATGTGGGTATGTTACATTGGCCGGCTTTAAAAATGTCCCAAATAGGACATGGGTGCATGATGACCAGCTGTGAAAATTCCAAGTTGGAAAACTTTAACGCGCACCCTCCAAATAAGGTCTTTTAGTCCCCAGAGAACCCGACACACCTATACATGGGTGGTATCACTGTACTCAGGAGATCTTGCAGAACAAATATTGGGGTGTTGTTTGGCAGTAACCTTTAAAGTTCTCAATACATGTATTCTTAAATTGCTATGTGTGTCAAAATTTTTTTTTTTTTTTGGGTAAATTTTGCTTAGATTTGGTAGTAAAATGGTTGCATGAAAATCAAAATACCCCAAAAATACCTTAGCTTGTCTTCTTTAAAAAATATATATACACATGTGAAGGGTTATTCAGGGATTCCTGACAGATCAGTGTTACAATGTAACTTGCGTTAATTTTGGAAAAAAAAAAAAGTGGTTTGGAAATAGCAAAATGCTACTTGTACTTATTGCCCTATTACTTTACAAAAAAAAGAACATGCTAACATTGGGCATTTCTAAACTAAGGACAAAATTTAGAAACTATTTAGCATGGGTGTTTTTTGGCGGTTGTACATGCCTAACAGATTTTGGAGGTCAGAGTTCAAAAAAAAAAAAAAAAAAAAAATTATATATATATATTATTTTCATCATATTTATTATAAAATATAGTATGATGTAAAAAAAAAAATAAAAAAAAAAAATATATATATATATATTTTTTTTTTTTTTTTTTATTTGTTTTTGTTTTTTTTTTACATCATACTTTATACATTTTTATAATAAATTATATGATGAAAATAACGGTGTAGCGGATGGCATTGGGCTGTCCTCAGAATTATGTATATTCTTATGTTTTCGGTTTAATTTTGCCATGTGTATGTCAAGTGTATGCAGCATTCGACTGATTGTTCGGTAAAATCACTCCAGTTATTATGCGAGTGAAACTACCGAACAATCAAACCACCCCAGGAATAAGTGTGCCTCTAATTACCGTTCGCAACAATGTTGCAAACGGGTAATTGGCAATTCATGCAGTGTGTACTTTGTCCTCTGGGTGGCTGCCTTTCGGGAGACGAACACGTGGCGGCGGCCATCTTAAACTCCTGAACAGCGGTGTTTTGCCGTCCAGTGTCTGGAACCCAAATTGGACACTTGGTTAGGCAGACACCGCTGAGACCTCCATACTACCGAACGGTTCTCCGTTCGGTAGAAAGAACCCCACGAACAAGAGTATTTACCCGAATCCTCCCCAGTTCTCATAACCCAAGCCATTTGTGTGTTTCATTCCCTTTTCTTTGACCGACCGCAGGGCCAAAATGTATGGAACCCTTTTCGGCTGTTAACTCCAGCGCGGTCGTACTTTTTAAAACCTCCAGGAATTTCCCGAACCCCTGGTCCGATCTAGGAGATTTTTGGATATGTGTCTCATCCAGATCAGGGCTACCAGGGGATGTAATATTTAAAGGGGTACCCCTATGTTTAGGGGTACATCCAGAAAACAAGGGGAACTGTGTCCTGCATAATGGGATTGTGTGTCATACTAAGGGGAGGGGATGTGTGGGTGGTAACTCGTGTATGATTGGTGTATTGTGTAATTACTGTAAATCCCTCCCTTGCATGGGAGAAAGCTTTAAAAGAAGGTTGTGTGATTAAAAGTTCAGTTCTGCTCCTGATGCTGTGTGTCATCCAGTCATTGGGATTGATGTTGGGATATTATTGGATTGTCTTGCCTGCTGGAATTATTGCCTTTAATACTTGTTCCTGAGCCTCACTGGGATCTTGAGTGGAGATAACCTGTGGAATATCAGCTCTCTGCTACAAATGGTATCTTTAGAAAGACCATTTAATTGCGAGAAAAACGGTATATAATATGTGTGGGTACAGTAAATGAGTAAGAGGAAAATTACAGCTAAACACAAGCAGCAGAAATGTAAAAACAGCCCTGGTCCTTAACGGTAAGAAAATTTAAAAATGGTCTGGTCACTAAGGGGTTCAACTAGGAAGAGGGGGGATAAAACATCAATCCAATTGCCCCCCAAAACAAGGACAGAAGGTGCCTGTAGCAAGTGTATTAAAAAATGATAAGCTTAGTCATGTCTACAAATGCTCGCAGTTAAGGGAAAAGGGATTTATGAACTTGTGGCAATAATGGCAACTGAGAATGTAGATTTAGTGGCTGTTACTGAGAGAAAATTAGAAAAATGACTGGGACATAGAAATACCAGGGTAATCTTTATATAGAAAAGACAGGTAAGACAAGAAAGGGCCAGGGGTGGCCCTGTATGTGAAGGATAGCATAAAATCTAGGATAATACAAGTTAGTAAGGCGAACCTAGAGTCCATTAGGGTTACCTTAGAATTTGGTAATCACACAGTAACTCGTGTAGGTGTGATTTATAGGCCCCCAGGACAAATTGAAGAGTTAAACTAGTTGAGGAAATAGCTAAAATGACAATAAAGGGGGAAGTTATCATCATGGGTGACTTTAATCTTCCTGATGTGAACCGGAAAACCGAAAAAGCAGCTTGTGCCAGGAGCACACATTCTAAACTCCCTACTGGGATTGTCTCTAAAAACAAGTCGTTGAGGAACCAACTCGTAAAGAGGCCATACTAGATTTAGTATCAGATATTACTATAGGTGAAAGTTTAGGATCCAGTGATCATCAGTAAGTGTGGTTTAATATAAGAACAGTAACGGAGTCACACCATACAAAAACAAAAAAGTTTTAGACTTTAGAAAAACAGACTTTTATAAAATTAGAATGTGTAAAGGAGTCATTATCAGACTGGAGCATATTAAATGGAGTTCAAGAGAAATGGGATTATTTAAAAGTTGCATTGCTGAAGGCAGAAGAAATACAATAAAATAAAAAATAATAGAAAAAAAAAAAAAAAAACATTGTGGTACTCCGTAGATGTGGCCAAAAATAAAAAAAAAAACCCAACCTAAAAGTTAGCATTTGGTAATTATAAAAATAAAACCCAGAGTGAGGAAGATAGACAGATCTATAAGTTTAGGTTATAAGAGCTTCCAAATCACACACAGAAGAGAAAATTGCACAATCAGCAAAAAAAAAAAAAAAATAAAAGGAGGGGGGGACAACACTTTTTTTTTTTTTTTAAACATAAATGAGAAAAGGAAAGTAAAACAAGGATTAGTTAGATTGAAAAAAGACAGAACGTATGTAGAAGAGGATAAAGGTCTAGCTGACTGCCTCAATGAATATTTTTGTTGAGTATTTACAGATGAAAATGAAGGAAAGAGGCCTCAGTTAGGAAAAAGGGCAAATTAGTAATTTGTTACATGTGAGTTTACAGAGGAAGAGGTTCTATTTCAACTGTCAAAAGTAAAGACAAATACGTCAAAAGAGCTTAGTTGTGTACTAGCAAAACCATTAACAGTTTATTTAACCAATAATTAACAGGAGTAGTCCCAGAAGATTGGAAGTTAGTGACTGTTGTACCTATTCACAAGAAATGTAGTAGAGAGGCGTCTGGCAACTATAGGCCAGTAAGCCTTACTTCAGTAGTGGGGAAAGTGATGGAAACCATGTTAAAGGATACGATTGTTGTACATCTAAAAATCAGATAGATTTCAAGATCAGAGATAACATGGGTTTACTTCAGGGAGATCATGCCAAACTAATCTTTTTTTATTTTTTTTGATTGGGTAACTAAAATAATAGATCAGTGTGGTGCAGTAGACATTACTTACATAGATTTCAGTAAGGCTTTTGACACTGTTGCACATAGAAGGCTTATCAATAAACCGCAATCTTTAACCCCTTAAGGACTGGACTGTTTTTGCGATGTTGTACATTTGCGACCAGGCATATTTTTACACTTTTGTGGTGTTTGGCTGTAATTTTCTGCTCTCTCATTTACTGTTCCCATACAAATTATGTATTGTTTTTTTTCACGACAAAAGGGGCTTTCTTTACATACCATTATTTATATAATCTCATGTATTTTAATTTAAAAAAAAAAAAATATGAAAAATTGAAAAAAAAAGACATGTTTTTTGACTTTTACTTGAAAAATCTTTTACTCATCTACAAAAGCGAATGAAAAAAAACTGCTAAATAGATTCAAAATGTTGTCATGAGTTTAAAAATACCCAGTGTTTACGTGCTTTTTTTTGTATGTTATAGGGCTATAGGTACAAGTAGGATATTGCGGTTTCAAAACAAATTTTTAAAATTTATCAATAGTGACATTGTAACACTATTATCTGTCATAAATCTCTGAATAACACCCCACATGTACATATTTTTTTTTAAAGTAGACACCCCAGGGTATTCAATATGGGGTATGTCCAGTCTTTTTTAGTAGCCACTTAGTCGAAAACACTGACCAAAGTAATCATTCATATTTGATTGTGTGTGAAAAAAGTAAAAAAACTAAATTGAACGCTAATTTTGGCCAGTGTTTGTGACTAAGTGGTTACTAAAAAAGACTGGACAGACCCCATTTGCAATACCTTAGGTTGTCTTCTTTTACAAAGGTATGCCATCATGGGGGTAATTCTCATTCCTGGGCTACCATACGCTCTCAAAGGCAACGTAACCAACCTGGCCATTTTCAATGTAAAAATATTTGACCCTGTAACTTCCAAAAATGCTATAAAACCTGTACATGGGGGGTACTGTTTTACTCGGGAGACATCGCTAAACACAAATATTAGTGTTTAAAAACTGGAAAACGTATCACAAGAATATTATCAGTAAAAGTGATGTTTGTGTGTGAAAAATGCAAAAAAAGTCACTTTCACTGACAATATCATCGCTGTGATATGTTTTACTGTTTTGAATCACTAATATTTGTGTTCAGCGAAGTCTCCCGAGTAAAACAGTACCCCCCATGTACAGGTTTAGGGTGTCGTAGAACGTTACAGGGTAAAATACAGTGCTAGCAAATTAAATTCTCTAGACTTTCGGCCTGGGTTGGCAGGCAGGTCCCTCAACTTGCAATCAATAAAATTACTTAATTATGTAAAAATATTACATAAATACGCACGTAGAAGTTAAATATATATGCATATTTATATATTTGAAATCTACGTGTATATTTATATAATTATTTATGTAATTTTGCATATGGACATATGTATATTTCGTATTATTTTTATTTATTTATATATACATAGATATTTATACAAATTCATTCTAAGTGTATTTTGATATAAATATATATTAATTTTAAAATACAGTTAGAATAAAATTTCATATAGATATATAATTTTTCTTCAATTTTTATTTTAAAAAATTTAATTTAAATTACTTATTTATATTTTATATATATACATACATATACATACACACTCTCTCTCTCTATATATATATATATATATATATATATATATATATATATATATATATATATATATATATATATATATATATATATATATATATATATATATACACACACACACACACACACACACACGTGTGTAATTTAATAAGTGTATTTTTATATTAATATAAGTGCATATTAATATAAAAATACACTTAATATGACATATATGATATAGACATATTATATACACACACACACACACATTTTATAATTTTTTATTAATTTTTTTTTTTTTTTTCCACACTAGCAGGGAGACTGCCTGTCAGCACAGACAGTCCCCATGCAGGCAGACACATGGACACCTATTGTGACCATGTGATCGCTGTGTTGAGCGATCACATGGCCACAGGGGTCCTAATCCGGTGTGGGGAGACTGTCTGGGCTGCAGGCAGTTTCCCCACAACGGGAGCAACGCTGATCGCCACCGGGGGAACGACGGCGATCTGGTAAGTACATTGGACCGTTAGGACGGTTCAGGACCGTCATCGGTCGGCAATGGGAAAATGCCGATGATGGTCCTGAACCGTCCTCGGTCCTTAAGGGGTTAAAGGGAGACTCCAGGCACCCAGACCACTTCTGCCCATTACCCTTAACCCTGCAACTGTAATTATTGCAGTTTTATAAACTGCAATAATTACCTTGCAGGGTTAACACCTCCTCTAGTGGCTGTTTACTAGACAGCCACTAGAAGGCACTTCCGGGATTATAGCACATATTTTCACGCTATGTGAGGACCTCCAGCGTCGCTAAAAGACCCATAGGAAAGCATTGAAAGCATTTTCAATGCTTTTCGATGGGGAGGTCTAATGCACGTGTGCGGCATTGCCGCACATGCGCATTAGGTCTCCCTGGCCAGATGACGTGGTGACGTGGAGGAGCATGGGCAGACCAAGAAGCAGTGTCGAGGGACATAGTCACTGCCTCTGGTAAACGGGGTTGGGAGATGGGAGGGAGAGGAGACCTGCAGTGCCAGGAAAACGGATTCCTATGTTGTTGAATGGGTAAGGCAGTGGATGAGTGACAGGCAACAGAGCGTTGTAGTCAATAGTTTATATTCGAAGCATGGTCTTGTCACCAGTGGGGTACCTCAGGGATCTATGCTTGGACCCATTCTCTTCATATTGCAGAAGGTCTTGATGGTTAGGTATGTCTTTTTGCTGATGATACCAAGATATATAACAGGGTTGATGTTCCAGGAGGGATAAGCCAAATGGCAAATGATTTAGGTAAACTAAAAAAATGGTCAGAATTGTGGCAACTGACATTTAATGTGGATAAGTGCAAGATAATGCATGTTGGATGTAAAAACCCAAGGGCAGAATACTTGATAGAGTCCTAACCTAAACATCTGAGGAAAGTTATTTCTGATGACTTAAGGGTAGGCAGACCATGTAATAGAGCAGCAGGAAATGCTAGCAAAATGCTTGGTTGGTATAGGGAGAGGTATTAGCAGTAGAAAGAGGGAAGTGCTCATGCTTTTGTACGGAACAGTTGTGAGACCTCACTTGGAGTATTGTACGCAGTACTGGAGACCGTATCTTCAGAAGGATAATGATACCTTAGAGAGAGTTCAGAGAAGGGCTACTAAACTGGTTCATGGATTGCAGGATAAAACTTACCAGGAAAGGTTAAAGGATCTTAACATGTATAGCTTGGAAGAAAGACGAGATAGGAGGGATATGATAGAAACTTTAAATGCATAAAGGGAATCAACACAGTAAATGAGGAGACTATATTTAAAAGAAGAAAAACTACCACAACAAGAAGACAGTCTAAAATTAGAGGGGCAAAGGTTTAAAAATAATATCAGGAAGTATTACTTTACTGAGATGGTAGTGGATGCATGGAATAGCCTTCCAGCTGAAGTTGTAGTAAAGGAGTTTAACCCCTTAAGTACACATGACATGATTTGCTTTTATTCCAGAAGTTTTTATTCCTTAGGGGTTAAGCATGCGTGGGATAGACATAAGGCTATCCTTGCTATAACATAAGGCCAGGGACTAATGAAGTATTTAGAAAATTGTGCAGACTAGATGGGCCAAATTGTTCTTATCTGCCGTCACATTCTAGGTTTCTATCTGTATGGCATTTAATTGTTCATAAGCCAAAAGAAATTACCATCTTACAGGTTCGACAGCCCTTTCATAACTCCATGGAACTACCTAAACTGGAACGCCTATCCCATTGTGCCACGTATGAGGACACATCAAAAGTGCATGCACTATGTAAAATGTATTCAAGACAATAAAGGAAGGAGAAGAATAGTGATCATATTAGCTCTGTCAGTCATAAACCACTGCTTAACCCCTTAAAGGACCACTATAGTGCCAGGAAAACATACTCGTTTTCCTGGCACTATAGTGCCCTGAGGGTGCCCCCAACCCTCAGGGTCCCGCTCCCGCCGGGCTGGATGGCAAGGAAAGGGGTTAAACTTACCTTTTTTCCAGCACCGGGCGGGGAGCTCTCCTCCTCCTCTCCGCCTCTGATCCTCCTGTTCGGCTGAATGCGCATGCGCGGCAGGAGCTGCGTGCGCATTCAGCCAGTCTCATAGGAAAGCATTCATAATGCTTTCCTATGGACGCTGGCGTCTTCTCAGTGACAAGCACGCAAACGCCTCTAGCGGTTGTCAATGAGACAGCCACTAGAGGCTGGATTAACCCATTTATAAACATAGCAGTTTCTCTGAAACTGCTATGTTTATTTAAAAATAAAAATAAAAAAAAAGGGTTAATCCTAGAGGGACCTTGCACCCAGACCACTTCATTAAGCTGAAGTGGTCTGGGTGCCTAGAGTGGTCCTTTAAGGACCAAACTTCTGAAATAAAAAGGGAATCCTGACATGTCACACATGTCATGTGTCCTTAAGGGGTTAAAGGTGTTGTCATCAGTGTGTAATCTTCATTGGATTCTTCATGCATCTGTACCTTAAAAGGGACACTCTAGTCACCTGAACAACTTCAGCTTAATGAGGTTGTTCAGGCTCCCTGTAGCCTCTCATGTAAACACTGTATTTTCTCAGAAAATACAGTGTTTACATTGAAAGCTAGGAACACCTCCAGTTGCAGTCACTCATAGTGAACCAGAGGGACTTTGGAGTTGATGGAGGCATAACATGCCTCCATCCACTCAGATCTGCTGTCAGCAGAGCACAGGGCAGCACTGTGTACAGCATCCTGTGATTCAGTGTCTCCTCCCTTTGCATGCAGACACTGAACTTTCCTCATAGAGATTCATTGATTCAATTCATCTCTATGAGGAGATGCTGATTGGCCAGGGCTGTGTTTGAATCATGCTGGCTCTGCCCCTGATCTGCCTCTTTGTCAGTCTCAGCCAATCCTGTAGGAAGCACTGTGATTAGATCAGGCTACCACATGTCAGCAGACTGCTTGTTTTTCTGAGTCTAACAGCATGCAGGTTTACAGCTTCAGGCTTGAATACAGTAAGATTTTTACTATATTTATGGAGGCATGAGGGGCCCAGGGAGGCTAGATGGTGGTGTATAGGGTCAGGAATACATATTTGTGTTCCTGACCCTATAGTGATCCTTTAACACTGACCATGATTGTTGACCATGCAGTCAGAACCCCCCACCACCACCACCTTAGCCTCCTTAAAAGCAATTAAAACTCACCTTATTTCCAGCGCAAGGTAGGTCTGCCAGAGCTGGCCCCGCCCCCTTGGTGACAACAGAATTGCGGATTTTTAGCCAATCCAATGCTTTCCCCTGGCTAAAATCCACAAGGGGGAGAGGCCAAACCCCATTTTGGCCAATCAGCACCTCCTCATAGAGATAAATTAAATCAATGCATCTCTATGAAGAAAATTCAGCGTCCCCACTGAACGGCAGAGCTGCCTACTGTGCAGCACTGAGCCAGGAAGCACCTCCATTGGCCATCTGAGGAGTGGCCACTTGGAGTTGTCACTAGGGGCAATGTAAACATTGCCTTTTCTTAGAAAAGGAAGTGCTTGCATGAAAATGCCTGCATTTAATGATTATACTCACCAGAACAACTACATTAAAGGACCACTCTAGGCACCCAGACCACTTCAGCTTAATGAAGTGGTCTGGGTGCCAGGTCCAGCTAGGGTTAACCCATTTTTTAATAAACATAGCAGCTTCAGAGAAACTGCTATGTTTATGAATGGGTTAAGCCTTCCCCCTAATCCTCTAGTGGCTGTCTCATTGACAGCCACTAGAGGCGCTTGCGTGCTTCTCACTGTGATTTTCACAGTGAGAGCACGCCAGCGTCCATAGGAAAGCATTGTAAATGCTTTCCTATGCGACCGGCTGAATGCGAGCGCAGCTCTTGCCGCGCGTGCGCATTCAGCCGACGGGGCGGAACGGAGGAGGAGAGAAGGAGGAGAGCTCTGGAAAAAGGTAAGTTTAAACCCCTTTCCCCCTTCCAGAGCCGGGCGGGAGGGGGTACCTGAGGGTGGGAGCACCCTCAGGGCACTATAGTGCCAGGAAAACGAGTATGTTTTCCTGGCACTATAGTGGTCCTTTAAGCTGTAGTTGTTCTGGCGACTATTGTGTCCCTTTAACCATCAGCTAGATATACTGATGTGTGCAGACAGACAGTGTGTTTTCCAGAAGCTCCTGCCACCATACACCAAATTTGTTATCCTTGTATTAGTTCTGTTTATTTCTCAAAACCCATGAATAAAATAGGTTTTTCACCAGATTTCTACCAGACCTAGCTATTTAACCAGTGGTAACACAAACTCAAATTTTCTACAGCGGGATGCTTGCACAAAAGGACTTATCTGTGAAAGTTTCAGGTTTACATCTGGTTTCCTACCAGAGATAGAGAGGAATGAGAGAAAATGTTTAAAAAAAAAAAAAAAAATATTGCACTGATGCTGCTATAAAAATAAAATACATCAGAAATCTCAAACATGAAATGTTCTGCATGCACACTATGCTTATCTAGGTACAATCTAAAAAAATATTAAAGGGATACTATAGGCACCCAAACCACTTAATCTCAATGAAGTAGTCTGGGTGCCCCCTTGGTTTAATTCTGCGAGTGAAAACATTACACTTGTTTTCATTGCAGGGTGTAAAGGGCTCTCTCACTCAGAAAGAAACAAGATGCGCTTCTGTGAAACTATCAATCAAATGGCCTCAGAGAGACCATCTGATTCAGTGTGACATTTTGCTGAGTATGCACACTAGCATTGGCAAGATCAGGGATAGGCAACCTTCGGCACTCCAGATGTTGTGGACTACATCCCCATAGTGCTCTTACAAAGCATCATGGGAGGTGCAGTCCAAAACATCTGGGGTGCTGAAGGTTGCCTATGCCTAGATCATTGCTCTCAGCCAAGGAGGCAGAATTTCCCCGCAGAGACCTGCTCTACGAGGCAGAAAACAAAAGGAATATACCTCTTACGCTCCCTGCAGGTGGGGGGGGGGGGGGTCAGAGACCTAAATGTCCACAGGTCACGACTTAGTTAGGCATACACAACTGCATTCCTAACACTATAGTGATGAGACTTAAACCCATTGCATTATAATATGACACAAAAAGTTGGAACTTCCACCAATCTTGAGCATTTCATTGGGAGTTAAAGGACCACTATAGGCACCCAGACCACTTCAGATCAATGAAGTGGTCTGGGTGCCAGGTCCCCCTGGTTTTAACCCTGCAGCTGAAAACAACAGTTTCAGAGAAACTGCTATGTTTACATTGAGGGTTAATTCAGCCTCTAGTGGCTGTCTCCCTGACAACCACTAGAAGCTGCTTCCGCAATTCTCAGTGTGAAAAATCGCATTGAACTCACGTGGACATCCATAGGAAAGCATTGAGTAATGCTTTCCTATGGGCGGTTTGAATGAGCGCGCGTAGCTCTGGCCGCGCATGCGCATTCAGCTACACTTGGGAGCCGACGTCAGCAGGGGGACAAGAGGTCGCCAGCGCCGAGGGAGCCCGGTGCTGGATTAAGGTAAGTGGCTGAAGGGGTTTTAACCCCTTCAGCCCAGCGGGAGGTGGGGACCAAATAACTCTATATTGCCAGGAAAACGGGTTTGTTTTCCTGACACTATAGGATCCCTTTAAGCTCTTTGAAACATTTTGCAAAATTATCTATTTTGGTCCAAAGAGCTAGGGCAATTCTGAGATGAGATATTAAAAGTTTCTAAAAACAACTATATAATTAATTAATTATGGTTGTGCGCCATGACTCAAAGTTGGTCACTGTAGTTTAAAAGGAGTTTACGCACCTTCTTCCCTCGTTGTGACCAGCCTGCCTCAGAGCATTAATCTTCAAATTCCCCAACCCAATGCTTCCAATAGAAACATTCGAAGGCTAGTGTGCACGAGATGTGCCAATCGGCATTCCCTCATAGAGATACACTGATTTAAAGAAAAACCTAGCACGTTAGGAATACAAATATGTATTCCTAATGCTATAGAGCCCTATTCACCTAAACAGTGACTAGGGCCCCGTTCCGCGGCCAATAAATGGCTAACCTTTTATTAACTTAACAACCCAGCGCCAGGCTCCTTCGGCGCTGGTGACCTCTCCTCTCCCTCTGACGTCAGCTCCAGAGTGGATCCGAATGCGTGAGTGCCTCTAGTGGCTGTCAGGGAGACAGCCACTAGAGGCTGGATTAACCCTGCATTGTAAACAAAGCAGTTTATCTGAAACTGCTATGTTTTTGGCTGCAGGGTTAAAACTAGGGGGACCTGGCACCCAGACCACTTCATTGAGCTGAAGTGGTCTGGGTACCTATAGTGGTCCTTTTATGCATCTTTACAGGAAGCGTTTAGCATCTTCACTTTCTGCATTGAGATAAAATGTCGGACTAGCAGTCTTTGCAGGACTGAAACCAGGAAGCCCCTTAGTGGCTGTCAGAGTGACAGAGGCCACTAGGAGGCTTAAGGCAGCGTTTATATTGACGTGCTTGCAGGGACACACTATGTGCACCCAAAACCAGCTGTAGTGGTTCTGTTGACTATAGCATTTCTTCCAACTGTCCCTATTTTGGGCTCAAGTATCTCTGTCCCTCTTTTCTAAGAGCTTCATATTATTTGTGTATACCAATGCGCCTTCAAACTATACTAAATGTATACCTACAAACATTTTAAATGTACAAATAGAGAAGCTTTAACTTTAGGTGCGTTATTGTGGTGTGGCCAATGGTTGGAGCGGTTCTGAGAAATTTTAGGTGACTTACTAATGAACTAAAATGTAAGATTAAGAACAATGTAGCTTATTTACACTGTATTCTAAACAAATATTACTGGGAGTACAATTATTCCTGGGGGACTAATACACTCAGATACACCAACAGTATGGTTCTCGTAAAAAAACAAAAAAAAAACAAACCAAAGACATTTGCATAGAAAAGATTGGCAGGGTAATTTGCACCTGAAAAAAAAAAAGGGGCTGTGATGCATCTTTCCTTTCCTAAATTGGGATACTTGGGATGTATGTAAAATGTTTTCAGTCAGTCTGAGTAAAAAGGATATATTGCATAAAGTATAGTTTGTAAGTCATGTACAATTTCTCAGAACAACCCCACCCCTGGCTAAACCCCTAAAATTAAAGTGTGCCTTTTTGTCCATCTAAAAATGTTAGAAACTATATTAGTGTCCCTTTAAATTAAACCTGTCGTTACAGAACTTCACTATAGCCTTTTTACTTGTGAGTGCAGGGATACATTCAGTCCAAATAAAAAAAGGCTTCTTATTAATGCTTTGTTTTTTCCCCTAATAATCTTAAACCCCAATATTTTGTTCCACAGAGCTTCAGAATACTTCAAATTACATAGTTTGCCTGGTTTTCGTGTTACGGTGCAAACATTATATTAGAGTGGGAAAGAGACCAGAAGGAAAGAGTTTAATGGGGTACTGTCACAAGATGCCTTGCTGTGTCAGCGACTGTTCAGTTCGCTTTCACCATTATGCCCCCTCTCTCTGTACACAAAGGATTCGGGGGCGGCCTTGGACGCCATATTGAATACAAACTGTCTTTTCATGAGGTGTTCTAACCAAAGAACACAACATTAGTAGTTTGTGTATAAGAATAGGAGTGTGCACGTACACACACTTCCGGGACAATTTAGACACCTTTGGTGAAAGCCCTTGAGGTCGAAACACACTTTTCTTTATTTTTTAATTAAAAAGAAAGGAGGAAAAAAAAGTTTCAGTGGAGCATAGAGCTCTGTAGACACAGCACAGTGATAAATATATAGTTCTAGTAGGGATCTAGTATGGATAACTCGATTTCCACCTTGAGCACCATTTTATTTTTTATTTTTAAATAACTCCTTCCACGGTCTCCTGCAATGTCGCTAGTCCCCGAGTCGGTTATGAAGTCTAAATACAAACGTTAATTTCATTTTCTTTCCAGATAAGGATTATTTTTATTATTCTAGATAATTTGCAACGCTGACACTGTGGTGCCAATAGATACTTTTACGTGCATAACAACTGCCTTTGGTGTTTAAATAAAAACTCCGACTAAGACATCGTACACAGCCGTTTACTTACCGGCGGTGGGCGAACTTTACATATCCCGCATTGCTCTGCGATCGGTCGGATTTTATTAATAAAGGCGAAGGGGTCAGCGAATTCCTCTTGAGTGGGCTCGAACACCGGGCATTCAGGCGGAGGAAGGAACTCCATGGTCTCGGCCTCCCGACCTTTATGCTGATATTATATTATAGCAGACTACACAGAAATCAACAAACACAATGACAGACAAAGCCCCCACCCCCCCCAAAAAAAAAACAACGTGCTGGAATACGGCTGCTTATGGCAGGAGAATCGTAACAAGCCAAACGATGGACCGAAGATGTGTGCTGCGACTGTGTAAATGGATGTCCATGCGCAATGAGAGGAGGAGGGGGGGGTGAAAAAAAAGTCCCAGTTAATTATCAGGTCACGTATGGTAATCCCTGTAATTTACCGTTTGGATGTTCTCATACATTGTAACATATTATAGTTTTGTTCTAAATACGATTGCACTATAGCTAGTTAAGAATTATTAATTTGTTGTCGACCCCTCCCCCCGACCAATGTATTAGTTAATTTATCATTTAAGGGAACGTATGGGATTTCTTAGTGTGTTTATTCCGATAAAAATAAACATATGTGTGTGTATATATATATAAAAAATTTAATTACCAGCTCTCCTTAACACATTCTTGTTACAAAGGTATACATTTTTAGATTTCTAAATTACACGTGGACATTTTACGATGTTTATTTTTTTTCCTTTTCTTCCAGTTTATTCCATAAATCATGAACTGTCAGGAATTGACCAAGGCATTTTGAAACTTTAGGTCACAATAATTGAGCTGGAAATAAATATGAAATCCGGGAGATTAAATAAATTAAGTGAATTTCTGTGTGTGTGTGTGTGTGTGCGTGTATATATATATATAGTAAATCATTTCAGTGAAGGTGACCAATTTTGTCAGAAACATGCCATATGAGAACAAGTAAAGCAGATAGAACCATTTAGTCTTCTGCCATTGTACAATCTAGTGAAGAGTTGCATCGAATGTAGGATCTGTTCCTCTGTTTACATGGGCGGAAGGATCTGTGCACAGCTGACTGCCACACCATTGTTGGGACTTTTTTTTTTAAAGAGCCTAAATCTAAATCAGGATTGACGAATGGTTTCGGCAATGTCACGTTCAATTTTAATGTATATGTCAGTGTATCAAAAAATGTATGTAAAATAAAATAAACACAAGATTTATAAGGCAGCAATCCACAATGAGGGACTAATAACTGGAAGCCAAACATAAAAGATATAGTGGATGTGCATACACTATATATTTTTTGGTATATGATAGTGGAATGCACTTTCACCAACTAGTATGTCAGCAACCATTTGCGACATATATTAGTTATGAAGGCCAGCTTGGTGGATGGTTCAATTTGTACTAGAAAATATTAATGGGTTTATTCAGTAAACCGAGAATTCTGAAGTGACAGCAGGGTATATGCAAAATTTACATTAAAAATGTCTGAGCTGGAAAATTGAATTGCAAAACATATACAAATATTGACCAAAATTATGCGATTTTTTTTTTTTTTTCATTTCACTATGTAAAAATAAGCCCTTTAAGTTTGAGTATGTCATACTTTTTATTGTGCATAATATTTTATAAATATCTGCATAAAATATAAAGAGATGTATCAATAGCATGTCATACTGTTAACCCTTTCAAGCAGTCTTGCCGGAGCATGTAACATTGTACAGACAGTGTAAATGGCTGCTGCAAGAGTTTTGGATAGACTGTATAGTGTACTGACTTTGTACCGAATATATATCAGAGGTCCTAACACTCAATGTGCCCAAAAGTGTGTTCTAATGCTAGGGGGCCCACGGGATCTTGTCATCTGCATCTCAGGCACGTACAGACCTACATAGCGGTGTGAAATGGATTAGCGCATTGCCATGGATTACCACAGGAACATTCTGATTTATTACCAAGTGCCTGCCTGAAAGGCGCCGTGGAGGTGTATACCAGATATGCAACCCACTAGACCACCAGTAATCAACTACCCTCTCTTCGGCTTAAGGTAAACAAGAGGGGGAATAGAATACATATTTTTGGGGGGGGACTGGGGGGAAGGCGTATATATATATATATATTTTTTACTTAAACCCTATGTGACAATACGGACTACTGGAGCAGCCTGTCCACCAAAATGGTTTTTCGCTGCGACTAGGGTCAAGTCAACAAGTGTATCACCACCAAAATGCTGGTGAAGCGAGGCTAAAGGAGCAGTAGTTGAAAACAGGTAGCGAGTTGTAGATATAGTATCCTCTACTTACTGGAGAAGGAATCAAGTATTGTTCCTTCTGCCTCAGCATCACCTGCCAACCTAGGTAGGAACTCACCCCTCCTCTTAACAAAGCAGGTTCAAAGAAGGCAGGTATCGACCCCTCTGCAAGTTGTCATTCCAGGCATTTATCAACCCTTCTGCCTGTCCTCCTTTTCAAAGACAGGTATTGACCCCTGTGCCTGTTCTAGGCAGGTATTGTTCTCCCCTGCCTTGATGTCTCTGGACACTGTCTCCTAGGCCAAGTGATTATCTCAATGCTGGCAGATCTAAAGACATTGCCATAGCCCTCCCCAGGAAGGCACACCAAACACTGTGAAGACTACTTTCTGATCGGTCACCAGTGACAGGGAATAGTGCAAACTGCATACAGATGCATGACACTGTCAGGGTATTTATATCGGCAGACATCTTGTGCTAAGATAGAAATTAAAAGTGTATATGCTGAGTCACTTTTGAACAGAGCAGACTCCATTTTGTTATTTCCAAGCTAACAAAAGACACAAGATTTCTATCTGTAAAACTAACCACTTTCCCAGAGCTAAAGGAATGCATAGTATATACAAACCAAGTGATAAGGAGAACGGGGGTTGGACAGACTGTCTAAAATGTTAATGGAATAGATGCATAGACATTTGTGGCAGAGGAGATTAAATAATACAATTTTACTTTCTATATGTACAAGATCCCATTGTAAGTTACGAGTCAAAACTCAGAATTGCAGACACATAGTCTGGACAAAACTTAAAGAAACTCTTTGAAGTGAAAGGAAACGTAAGTTATGGCCACGATAAAGATAAAGCCAAAATGACGTCAAAATAGCCACCAAGAAAAGTTAACTCTTTCCTGGATAGGTATGTTTAGTGGGACAAGACTGCCCTCTATAGACCAAATACCTAAATTGCGATCCCTAGGTAACCACACCTCTAGTGTTGCTATTGGTTTACCAACTAGTGAATTTTCCCTTTAAAAGTTAAGACAAAGAGAGGAAGAGGTAGACGAGGAATGCAAGGGTATGCAAAGAAAGCAAAGAAGTGAGCAATGGGGAGCAATGACACTCTAGGACACTCAGAAATTCCTACACACCTCCATGCAGAGAGACATCCAAATAAGTTCCTGAGACTAACTACCAATCGGATGAAATATCTACTCAACTGGTAATTATACTGGTTTCGTTTAATTAATTAAATTAATTAAAATGTACTAATAGCATGATATATGACTGGATAAATCACGGTCAGATTTCCATATTAAGAAATCTTAGTTAACTAAAGAATATATAGTTATAAACATTCCATTCTCCAGGTGGAATTAAGAATAATTATATATTAAGGTGATATTATCACGTGTTAGCATACCGCTGTTTTTATCCAGGTGTATTGATTTGCTCTAATATAAGATAAGATATCTTTTTAGACAAATTAAATTCTGCTTATATAACATGGTAGATTCTCTTATTGGATGGTTCCAGGAAATGACTAATGAACTGGTTTAAATGTTATTTTATTTAAAATTACATAAGAATAGATCTTAATTACTTAGGAGATATAGCCAGCATTGAAAGGGTTATTCAGTTAACCTAACTGTTAGCCAGGGGTTTATGGCCCTTCGCTGTGAAAAGCTTCACTTTCAGTCTGTGAAAGATACCTCATAAATCGTGTAAGTCTTGACAGAAAATGCTGTTTAGCCATTGAAACGTGTATAGCCATTCCTTTGTATTGCATACCATTTTATACTGGATATTCATTGATTATTGTCACGCATGTTACATATTATTATTATTATTATTCATTAATTGTTAATATAAAATAAATCTATTTTTATAACATTGTGATATTATTTATATGAAATACATTCCACTTAACACGATAACGATCTTTGGGATCTGAGAATTGAATTAGTGAGCAATTCTCACTGTTTACTATTATTATCCCATAAATATCCCCACAACACAAACAGGCAGGACACAGGGTTTCTAATGAAACTACCATACGACTACATATGGCCTTTGGTGACTTATTCTTAAAGGGATTCTATAGATACAAACCTGTATTTCTAACACTATAGTGCTCCCTTCCTCTCCCAGCAAATAGAGGGTTAAATAACCCTTTTTTAACTTGCCCAATTCCAGCACCTCTTCTGATGTCATCCGACAAGGGAGACTTAATGCGCATGCCTCAATCATTTCCTATGGGAATATCACTAATGCGCTTGATGTCCTCATGCAGAGCGTTATCATTATCATTTAAGAGACTCAGAGTCCACTAGAATACAGGAAGTGCCTCTAGTGGCTGCAGGGCCGTCTTTAATATGGATTGGACCCTGGGCAAACATTTGCTTGGGCCCCCTGAACCCGGTCGTCCCCTCCCTGGCATGCAATCATGCCCCCCACCCCAACGCAGAGGCGGACGTAAAGTAGAGAGGGCTCTGGTGCATGAATTATTTTGGGCAAGAGGGGGCAAAAGGTAGATCCCCATCTGTCATGCAACTCCAACAATGCTTTGACAGCTGGGGTGCTACCATTTTCCCATGCATGCAAGGTTATATTTAGCACTGAGCAGTATTTGTGTGTTTGAGTGTAAGCATGTTTTTGTATGGAGTATGTTTGTGTGAATGTAGGGGTGTGTTTGTATGTGGAGATGGCATTTAAATGCAAGTATGCATTTATGTGTAGTGTTGGTTTATGAATACACTGGTGTGTTTATATATAATATTGTTGTTTAACCCCTTAAGGACACAGCTTCAGAAGCTTGTCTTACGCTTAATGACACAAGCAATTTTTGCATTTTCTTGCTGTATGTGTTCAACTGCAATTTGCATCTCTCTCGTTTATTGCACCGACACATATTATATACTGTTTTTTAAAGGACATAAAGGGCTTTAATTTGATGTAACATATATATATATAAATGCTTATTTATTATTTAAAAAATACAGAAAAATGCAAAAAAAAGAAAAATTTTGTGTTTTTTGTACAGTTTTTGCAATAATAATGTGTGCCTAATTAGTGCAGGTTAAAGAAAGTAATTAAAAATAAATTTATTTAGTTGTTCTGATTTACAAAATATATAATGTGTCTGGGATTTAAAGTTTTTTTTGGTAGTTACAGGTCATAAAGCACAAGGAGTAAAATAAACTTTTAATGTAGAGCGATTTTAGAATTTTGTATGTTTGTCTTGTAAGCTTAATAGCCATAAAAGAAAACAAAATTGCCACACAAAAGTATATATTTATATAAAGTAGACATCACAGGCTATTGTCCTAAGGTTTTTTTGACACTTTCTAAGTAGCCATTTCACCGCCAATCTCTGCTAAATATTGGAGTAAAATTTAGTTTTTTGGAGTTTTTGGCACACAAACTTATAACAAAGAACTTCCCATGTATATTTTGTAAAGTTGGTGTGTGCTATTCCTGTACAAAGTTTTATTTTGTGTTCAGTTACTTCTGCTGAGTACAACGATACCCCCATTGTATGTCTTTGGCACTATTTCGTGAAGCTACAGTGCCATATAGGAGACCTGTCCGTTTCAACATTTACAGTAGAATTTTGAGAGGCGGATTTAATGGGCCTATGCTTCAATTTGGGGTATTATAGCAGTTTGACTGTTCAAAAAAAACCCACAAAGGCCTACCATTTATAAAAGTAGACACTCCAGGGTATCTCATATGGTGCATATTGTGCCTTAACATGCCCCCATTTTTTCACCAATATATGCCAAAGTATGTGGTAAAAAATAATTTTGGGCATTTTTTACATACGGATTACATTTTTGCTGGGCATTTTGTACATTTCATATGTGCCACTAAGTTCAAACCCCCCAAATTATGCTCAGCTAAGTCTTCTGAGTAAAACAATATGCCCAATGTATGACCTAGACACTATTTTGTGAAGTTACACTGCTATAAAAGAGACGTAACAAGTTAAGGTTTTTAAGTGTGAATTTTCATGGAGGGTTTTGATGCGTCCGTGCCCACTTGAGCAGGCTACATATTACAACTACACCATAAAGGCATACCATTTCTTAAAGAACACATCCCAGGGTATTTCAAAAGGCATATTTTGAACCTTAGCGTGGGATAATTTTTCCGCTAGCTTGTACCAAGTGTAATGGTAATAAGCGTTTTTTTGCCTTTTTGACACACAAAGTAAATTTGCGCAGTACATTTTGCAAATCTTATGTGTGCTACGACTGTATAATACTTCATATGTTGCTCAGCTATGTCGGCTGAGTACATCAATACCCCCGTATGTACCTTTGCCAGGTATATGTGGACATCGGAGGGGCACATTTGGGACACAGCCATTCCAGTTCATTTCAAACTTTAAATTTTTACACTGTTCCCATGTCCCATTTTAGAGTATTTTACCAGGCTATATAATCCAAATACCCCATAAAGCCATACCATTTCTTAAAGAAGACATCCCGGGGTAATTCAAAAGGCATATTTTGAACCTTAGCGTGGGATAATTTTTCCGCTAGCTTGTACCAAGTGTAGTGGTAATAAGCATTTTTTCTGCCTTTTTGACACACAAAGTGAGTTTGCGCAGTATATTTTGCAAACCTTATGTGTACTACGACTGTATACTACTTCATATGTTGCTCAGCTATGTCGGCTGAGTACATCAATACCCCCGTATGTACCTTTGCCAGGTTTATGTGGACATTGAAGGGGCACATTTGAGACACAGCCATTCCATTTTTTTTAAACTTTGAATTTTTACGCTGTGTCCATGTCCCATTTTAGAGTATTTTAAAAGGCTATATAATCCAATTACACCATAAAGGCATACCATTTCTTAAAGAAGACATCCCGGGGTAATTCAAAAGGCATATTTTGAACCTTAGCGTGGGATAATTTTTCCGCTAGCTTGTACCAAGTGTAGTGGTAATAAGCATTTTTTCTGCCTTTTTGACACACAAAGTGAGTTTGCGCAGTATATTTTGCAAACCTTATGTGTACTACGACTGTATACTACTTCATATGTTGTTCAGCTATGTCGCTGAGTACAGCAATACCCCCGTATGTACCTTTGCCAGGTATATGTGGACATTGAAGGGGCACATTTGAGACACAGCCATTCCAGTTTTTTCCAAACTTTGAATTTTTACGCTGTGTCCATGTCCCATTTTAGAGTATTTTACAAGGCTATATCATCCAATTACACCATAAAGGCATATCATTTCTTAAAGAAGACATCCCAGGGTAATTCAAAAGGCATATTTTGAACCTTAGCGTGGGATAATATTTCCGCTAGCTTGTACCAAGTGTAGTGGTAATGAGCATTTTTAAATGTATTTTTTTACTTTGTAAAACTTTTTTTACTTTGTAAAACTTTTTTACTTTGTAAAACCCATTTTTAAACTTTTTTTTTACTTATTAAATGTTTTACACTATCTTAACTTTTTTTACACTTTTAATTTTTTTTCTAAACTTTTCTTTTACCGTTAACCCCTAACTAGCAGTAAGCAGCACTAACCGTAAATTCCCCATTTTCCCATAACTCCCACCCACCCCAGCTAACAAAATATTTAATTATAAAATATTTAAATTAATTAATTAAATAAATGGAACCCCTGAGGGTTAAAAAAAATAAATAAAAGTTAATCCTCAGGGGTTAAAAAAATTAGATCACAGTATAATACTGTGATCTGTATTTTAATCACTGTAGGCAGTGATCAGCTGGCAGGGAAGGGGTTAATTTTTATTTAGACTGGGTAAAGGGGGTGGTATTTTTTTTTTTTTTACTTAAACGTTACTAAAACATTTAAAAAAAAAAATTTTTTTACCTTTTTAAAGCTTATTTTAAAACTTTTTTTAACGTTAACCCCTAGTTAGCCTAACACCAAATTCCCCAATTCCCCACTAACTTCCACCCATCCCAGCTAGCTAAATATATAATTTTTAATATTTAAATTAATAAAATAAATTTAACCCCTGAGGGTTAAAAAAATAATAATTAACCCTCAGGGGTTAAAAAAAAAAAAAATCAGATGACATTAAAATGTATACCCTGCCAATTGATCACTGTAGTCAGTGATCAATTGGCAGGGAAGGGGTTAATTTTATTAAAACAGGGGCAGGGGGGGTGGGATTTAACTTTAATTTTTTTTTTTTTTACACAGGGAAGCAGATCAGCACTGATCCGTCTCCCTGCACTTCACACAGAACCCGGAAGTGCAGGGAGGCGGAAGGTGAGTATGTGGAGCACATGTGCTCGCTCTGACATGCTGTCAGAGCGAGCACCGGTGCTGGGGCAGCCCGATCGGGTGCTCCCGGTCTGCCTCTAATGCAGAGGCAGACCGGAGCACCGTTAACCCCGCGATTGCCGCGATCGCGGCGATCTGGGGTTAACTTAAGAAAATGACGGAAATTTTCCGTCAACGGTCCTTAACTGAAGGACAAGGTTGACGGAAAATTTCCGTCCACGGTCGGGAAGGGGTTAAAAAAAGAGGTGTGTTTATATGTAGTGTTGAAGTTTGAATGCAGGTGTGTATTTGCGTGTAGTGTTGAATGCTGAGATGTATGCACAAATACACATGCACTGTCGCAAACACACACACACTGTGATACACATACACACACAGAAACACTTGCAGATACACAGATATACACAATCATACAGATGCAGCTATACAGACACATTTACACATACTGACACACACACACAACCTGGCACACACATGCAGATACACTAACAACATACAGATACACAGACACACACAATGACAACATACAGACACACAGATACATAACCTGACAAATGCAGATACAAACACTGACACACATGCAGATACACACATTGGCTACATACAGATACATGCACAGGTATACACACTGGCACACACACACAGATACATACATACTGACAACATACAGATACATACCGACACACACACACACACAGACACTGTGACAGACATACTGACACTGTGACAGACAGACATACTGACACATACACAGACATACTGACTGGCACACCAACATACATATAGACACACAAACTGACACACACAGACATACAAACTGACACACACAGACATACAAACTGACACACACAGACATACAAACTGACACACAGACATATACTGACTGACACAGACATACTGACACACACAGACATACTGACACACACACAGACATACTGACACACACAGACATATAAACTGACGCACACACAGACATATAAACTGACGCACACACAGACATATAAACTGACGCACACACAGACAGACAGTCTTCAGTTTTCTACCTTTGAAAGAGGCTTCCTTCCCTGGGGTCCAGTGTGCTGGCTGGGGTAGTTGGGAGTCTGGCTCTTCTTGCTCCCCCTCCTCATTGGATGCTGGCTCAGCAGCCTCCTGCGCGGCCCGATATCTTTGAGGTGGGAGGAAGTGATTCGCGGACGTCACTTCCTCCCATGCAGCCGTTAAGCAAGGACCCGGTCGCGCTGTTAAAGGGCCACAGCGCCGACCGGACCCCTGCTGGAACATGCTCACTGGGTGGCCCTAAAGGTATGGGCTACCCGGGGGGGGCCCCTTAGTGTGCGGGCCCTGGTGCAGCCGCAATACTAGCACCGCGGGCCCATTAGGTAGGGAAATATTTTTAAAAAACACATTTTTATTGCAGGCGACGGGGCCCACGGGGCTTTGGGCCCCCCATGAGTAACTGGGCCCAGGGCAGCTGCCCCGTTTGCCCCTCCTTAAAGATGGCCCTGAGTGGCTGTCTGATAGACAGTCACTGGAGGCAGTCTTAGTCCTGCAAGGTAATTATTCCAGTTTATCTAAAACTACACTGTTTAACATTGTAGTTCTAAGGGGGATAAAGACACTGCATGCAGACCACTTCAATGAGATCAAGTATTCAGGGTGACTATAGTGTCCTTCTAATCATATGGTAAAACATTTAAATACAAATATACATAACACTGGAGAACATGCAATCATAATTGATACATCAATAATATAATACAAGTAACACTTTCAAACACAATTAAAAGCAAATATTTATATATGTAAGTGCTTATTTGGTTGTACTAATTTGCATAGAAACATTATGTAAATTTGCACATTTTCATTCGGTCAACAGAGGGTGCTGTAGAGTAATGACACTAACATTGCATAATTGATTAACTGTTACCATCACATACCAACCTATAAACCCCTATCCCCTCACCAAACTACTAAAACCTTTTCCTTCTCAAACACTACAGCCCTAATTAAAACCTTCCCACACACACACTGGATCCATGAGTAGGCAACCCTCCGCACTCCAGATAATGTGGACTGCATCTCCCATAATGCTCTTACAGCTATAATTCTGGCAAAGCATCATGGAAGATGTAGTTCAAAACATAGATATTGCAGAATAGGGATACCCACCTCTGCGCTACAGCCGCTGCACACATACACTTACACTGCAGCCCCAATTTGACCATACACAGTACAGTCATTATCATTCCCACACACTAGAGCTGCTATTCCCCCCACATACACACATAAGCTACAGCAGTTATTCCCATCACACATACACACTATAGACGCTATCACCCACAAACTACAGCCCCTATTTCCCATCACATTCTACTGCTATTATCCCTCACACATTACAGGGTC
>OW240912.1:161153328-161245321 GCA_933207985.1 Pelobates cultripes
TTGGGCGCTACCACTAAAGGATAAACCCTAAGATCTGACAGCAGCGGCTCCGCATACGGTCCCGCCATCCGCCCCAAGCGAACCTCATGAAGTAGCTTTTCCCGTACTACGTCATGATGTTCACCCACAGAACGTAAATTACAAAAACGAGGAACTACCAACCATTTCCGGAATGGTATGATAAAACCCCTCGTGAACCCTTCATGCAATAATCAGGCATCATCCTGGTTACCGTACTTGCGTAGCCATGGGAGCATCGCGCCGACTTTCACTGGCGAGCGCCCCAGAGGAAGCAGATGGCGCTGCTGCACCACCCGCATTCCCTGCTGCAGCGGGCTTACCCTGCTTAAAACACCGGTTGAATCCATGTGCCACCCTGCATCCGGAGATTTCGTGCCTAAAACAGCATGCGGTGCCCCACTTACACTGGCCCTCATTAAAGAGCCAGCAGAATCCCTTCCGCTGAGCAGCCTTGCCCACCAGCCCCCATTTTCTTCCCCTTTGCACCTTAACAGCCCTCAGGGGGCTGTTCCCTGTTCCCAGCAGCGCCCACCGCAGACAAGGGGCCTACTGCAGCCACCATTCTCGAAGTCTTGCCAGCCACCGGCTGGCGTTCGCGGCATGCGGCCGCCCCCGAGCTGCGTCCATTACCTCCTCGAGCCCAAGACTGACCACCACCACTCGCTGTACTGCCTCCTGGCTTGCCTGCTGAAGGGCTTTGACCCCTCACTACTTTAGTACCGGTCTCCAGGCTTAGACGTTGCGGCGGCCTAGTCTGCCGGGATGTCCTGTGCGCCTGCGCCATGGAAGGTCCCGCCATATCCGGTGCCGCTCCCAGTCCCTGCTCCCTCCATGCCACTCCATGCTGATGAACCGCTGCCCTGACACCATCCAGGATTGCCGCCATACCCCTCTCAGCTGCAAAGGAATCCATCTGAAATAGAAATAAGAAGAAATCCCAACCAAACAGACAGCAACAGCTACCAAAAGGTAAAGGATTTCAAATTAAAATGGAACCTAAACTTAAAAATGTCCGATATTTATATGAGGAATCCTAGGCCGCTCCCCCTAATTGACATCTACCAATCAAACCACCCCTTCTTCCATATGCCTGCCTCCTAGCTCTGTCAAGGCCCATTCCACCTAGCTTGCTGTTCCATGGGCTTCATTCCCCTCCCTTTCTACCACCCACTGTGAGGTCCCTCCTGTCTATTGCCGAAATAGAATTGTTTTTAATATCCTCCCTCCTTCCTCCCCACTCCCTCCCTCACAGGCTCAAAGCACGTGAATACATGCTGAGCTGGCAAAATAGTCCAGTCACAAACTTCTCTATGAGAACCCTGTGATTAGACCTCATGCAGCTGTTCTGATGTCACAAACAGGCGTGGAAACTGGTGCTGGGAGTTTCTCCCAGTGCTGGATTTCATGTAATCTAATTTTATTATATAATCTAATTTTATAGTTAAGGACAAAGAGGAGCTAAAGTCTAATGCACAAGAGGGCATTATACATTGAAAAACTGAGAATGAAAAAAAGGGTCAGAGTAACCCTTTAAACCTCTCCCTTCTGTTCTACATTTGTGCCTTCCTCCACCTCACATCCCCCATCTGCTTCTCGCTATTCATCCTGTTCTCCTATTTGGGCCTGCCACTCCCATTTCTTCTAACTTGTATCTCCACATCTACTTGTGCTCTTTTACATGTGTCTCTCACCCTATTTCTCCCCACTTGTCTCCCCCCCATGTACCACTTTTCACCCTTCTCCACCATTTATGTCTTTCTGTTACATTTGATGATCTAGTCCTAAACCCCTATTCCTTGTGTGTCTTGTTATACCATTTGTTTGTCTATTCACCATCTCCTACCTCTTGTGTTTCTCCACCTATTACCCCTTCCTGTGTCATCCTACCTACCCAGCTTGTGCTATGCGGGTAAGACCACTAACAACTTAATTTTTTTATTCAATTAATTTAATTCTAAAAAGAATAATTCTACTAAAGTTACATTGACCTACTTCTTAAAGGAACAAATGAACAAAACTGTATTCCTAACACTAAGTGCCCTCAGCCACCCCCCTTTACCTTGGCCACAAATAATGGATTAAAACCCCTGTTTTCACTTACCTGCCAGAGAAGGTATGGTTAGGGCTAAATAAAAGACAGAGAATCAGAGAATTGAGCAGTGACACTGCAGAGGCACAACCTATACACCAAAACTACATCATTAAGCTAAAGTTGTTTTGGTGCTTATAGAGTCCCTTTAACGCATGGGTGCGCAAAAGGTAGATCCCCAGATATTTTAAAACGACAGCTTACATGATGCATTGTCATTCTAAAATATACTAAAGGCATGCAAAGCTTCATGGGAGTTGTAGTTTCACAACATCTGGGGTCTACCTTTTGGGCACCCCTGCTTTAAAGGAACACTAAAGTGTTAGAAATACAAAGCTGAATTCCAAACACTATAGTGTTCCTCTGCCCCTGTGACCCCCACCCACATCCCCCTGCTGCTTTCAAAGGGTTAGAAAACCCTTTGAATACTCACTTTATTCGAGTTGGCTCCTTTCTCCGCCTCCTCTGATGTCATTGGGAGAAGGAGCTTAATGTGCATGAATCAATGCTTTCCTATGAAGATTTAGAAGGCATTTGACATCCTCATGCAAAGCGTGAGGACGTCTAGCATCATTTCACAGAGTTAAACTCTGTGAAACAGCAGGAACTGCCTCTAGTGGCTGTCTGTGAGGCGGCCACTAGGGGCAGTCTTAAACTTGCAATGAAAATATTGCAGTTTTTCTAAAACTGCATGTTTTCCACTGCAGGGTTAAGGGGACAGGGACTCTGTACCCAGACCACTACATTGAAATGAAGTAGTTTGAGTGACTTTCTCCATCATTGTTCTCATGTAATTTTAGCGTTTTTTTAAAATAAATACAATTTTTTTTTAAAAACTATGCTTAAGGGAAAGTAAAGATATTTTAGATGGGGAGATGGTTTTGTAAGATGCAACTGGGTTTTGGCTTATTTCAGCCAACTACAAGTTAGAATTATGTAGACGTGTAAAAATTCATTTTGAGTGTTTTTGTCTGAATCAAATACGTTTATAATTCACATCCAAACAAAATGATCCAACCATGATTTACCTGTGAAATCTTATGCATTGACTCCACAGGTAAATCCCAAATTGATCAGTTTTGTTCAGATGTGGATTAAAAAGGAATTTTATTAGGACGAACTGCTACAAACATATTTTTGTGCAAGTCTAGAATTTATCATCTTTTTCATATACTATAGTTGAAGATTATACTAGCTTTAGTGTACTAATAATCTTAATTTTAGTAATGACAGGAGGCGAATATTTGCATATCTTTCTTTACTGTAAACTCCAGCAGCATAGAAACAGTAACAACCAATCAGAGAAAAGATATGGTGCCCATAAGAGGCCCTGTCTATGACATCACTTCCTCTTTCTTTGGTGTGAACAGTAAATAACAATAAAACTTAAAACAAATTACGGTAACAGTTCAACAGCATGATGGGGAAAAATAACTCCGGTAGTTCCTTGATGTAACGATGTGGGAGATGAGCCTTTGTCCCGAATAGAAGATGTGTACACTGCAAGACAAGGAAAAGAGTGAAAGGTCTCTGGCGTAATAACTTGTCCGCATATCTTAAAACATAATAATCCTGCCATAACACAAGACTGTCCGAAAGGTTCAAGTAATATACCCGATAAAATTACTGTAATAGGAAGAACTATAGATATACATGATGTACATAGATATAAGGTTACTACATTCCATCCTATACCAACCCCTAAACACTGTTAGGTACGGAATGTACTCACCTATGGTACATGTCTTCCTGAACCTATGAGGCCTTCTGTTCCGTTGATGAAATAAAGGGGGGGTCCAATAGGGTGGGAAATATTCGCCTCCTGTCATTACTAAAATTAAGATTATTAGTACACTAAAGCTAGTATAATCTTCAATTTTACCACATGACAGGAGGCTTCATATTTGCATTTTTAAAGCTTGGAATTGATGAGTCTGAAGGAAGCATGAGCTGTTTGACGGAAATAGAACGTCCTGAAAGTACTTTCCCGTGACCAGTCTGCTCAGCGCATAATGTCGATTAGAGAGGCGCCCGCCGTTAAGGCTTGGGAGGCTGCCGCCCCTCTGACCGAATGTGCGCCGAAGTGAGGTTCAACGCCTGCTAACGATAGTAGCCAGCGGACCCATCTAGCCAGTGTAGTCGTGGACACCGGTCCATGAGGCTTTACATAGGAAATCAAAAGTTGACCCGTCGAACTGGTTCGATGGGGAGCTGTTGTTTCCGTATACCTCATAAGCGTCCTGACAACGCACAGTTTGGGATCTGAGCCAAAGTACGGGTACGATATCGAGGTGGAATCCGATTTGGTCTGTCTTGATATGGAGAATATAACTCCTTCTGGAGTGATGGAGAACCCGTCCACGTCGAATGCTCTGTCTGATACTCGTCGGAACGAGACGAGACATAGTAAGAGGGTCAGTTTGGCTGAAAGTTGTTTCAGTGACAGATAGGGGTTATCTGGCCATGCCCTAAGAAAATCCAGTACTACGTCTACCTGCCAGAGGTTAGAATATTTGGGCGCTGGCGGTCTTGTTAGTTTAGCGCCCCGTAGAAGACGGCATATCAGTGGGTCCTGACCCACTGGTCTGCCTTGTATCGGGACGTGTGCCGCCGATATGGCTGATCTGATCACGTTGAGGGACCTATACGATCGTCCCAGCGAGAATAGATGAGCTAGGTAGTTAAGGATCAGCGGGATAGGGGCATTAAAGGGATCGGAGTCCCTTTCCACACACCAATTACTCCAGGCTGCCCATGCAGCCATATAGCACTTCATGGTGCCTGGGGCCCAAGAGTCCCATAGGAGGTCCTTAGTTGATTGTGATAGGCCGTGGACTGACCAGGAGCCCCTGAAATCGTCCAAGCTACTAGTTCTAGTTGTCCTTCCAGGACGAGGGGGTGTGGTTCTCCTCGAGGTCCCGTCAGAAGTCGTGGGAAGGCAGGAAGTAGTAGGGGGTGTCCGTGGGACATCTCCAGCAGGTCTGGGAACCACGGTTGACTCTGCCAAAGGGGGGTTATCAGTAGCAGCGATAGTTTGCGGGTGCGTGTGTATCGCAGTACCCGAGGTATCATGGAGAATGTGGGAAGGCGTAAGCCCCTAGAATGGGCCAGTCCTGCAGGAATGCGTCTGCCGCTTCGCTCTTCGGATCTGGAAGCCAACTGTAGTATCTCGGCAGTTGGTTGGTCCTGGAGGCGAACAAGTCTATTGTTAGTGGGTATGTCCCTCGTCGTAATTCTTGGAATATCTCCCTGTTGAGTTTCCAATCGCTGGTGTCTCGCCAGTGGCGTGAGAACCAATCCGCCGTCAGGTTGGCGATTCCAGGTAGGTATTCCGCCTGCAGCGTGATGTTTCGCCGTAGGCAGAAGCTGTAGATGTCCTTCGTGGCCTCCGTCAATGCTCGAGACCTCGCTCCGCCTAGGCGGTTGATGTACTGTACCGCCGAAATGTTGTCCATGCGGAGCAGAATACAGCAGTTCGATTTGTCCTTGGCCAGGCTTGCGGATGGCGAAGGATCCTGCAATCAGTTCCAGGCAGTTGATGTGTAGGTTGGTCTCCTCCTCTTGCCACGGGCCTCCCGTGGAGGCGTCCGCGCAGTGAGCTCCCCATCCCCATAAGCTGGCGTCCGATTCTACGACGAAGTCCGGGGAGGAGCCGAAGATAGCCTTTCCATTCCAGGCTTGCATGTGTAGCAACCACCATCGAAGTTCCGTCCTCACTTCCGTCGACAGTGGGATCCATTGGTCGTACGAGTGTCCGGTGCGGAGGTATACCGCCTTCAGCCGTTGCATGGCCCTGTAGTGGAGTGGGCCTGGGAAAATCGCTTGTATGGAGGAGGAAAGGAGTCCCACAATCCGAGCGAGCATCCTGAGCGGTATTGTGTCCATCCTCAGAACCCGTCTGATTTCTTTCCTTATCGATGCTATCTTCGTCGAGGGAAGGCGTAGTACGCAGTCCTTCGATTCGATATCGAAGCCGAGGAACTGAACCGATTGGGAAGGAGAGAGAGACGATTTTTGTCTGTTCACTACGAAACCTAAAGATTCCAGCAAGTGAACGACAAACTTCGTCTGCAATCGTAGTCTGGAGGCTGATTCGCAGAAAATTAGCAAATCGTCCAGGTATACGAGACATCTTATGCCCCGGGTTCGTATGTGCGCCATCACTGGTCTCAGGAGCTTCGTGAAGCACCACGGGGCTGAGCTGAGGCCGAACGGCAGACATGTGAACTGGCATATCCGTCCTCTCCATAGGAAGCGGAGGAAACGTCGGCAGTGTACGCTTACTGGAACGGACAGGTATGCGTCTTTGAGGTCCAGACGTGTAAACCAGTCGTTCTTGATGAGGAGGTCTTGCAGAAGGTGGATTCCTTCCATCTTGAAATGCCTGTACACCACAAATGAGTTCAGTTGTCGGAGATTGATAACTGGTCTGTAGTCGCCTGTTTTCTTCTTGACCAGGAAAATGTTGCTTATAAATCCTCCCCCTTCTGGTGCGTATTGTACTGCGCCTTTCCTGAAGAGCGTGTGGATCTCTTCGTCCACCAAACGTTCTTGTTCCTTTGACAGGTGAATCGGAGGAGGGGGGTTGGGTTGTATGGGTTTTGTGAAGAAGTCTATGACGAATCCTTGTACCGTCTGTAGGACCCAGGTGTCTTTGGTGATCAGCTCCCAGTTCTGAAAGAAAAGGGACAGGCTGCCTGCTATAAAATGTGAAACATTTTGGTATGTAGGTGGACTCACCAGTGGAGAAGCGGCCGCGTCCCCGACCTCTGAATCCTCTAGACCTCCCTGTCCCTCGGAACGAAGAGGGCCTTTGCGTCGTAGATGGGAAGAAACTCTGGGTCTGCGGGAGTGATCTGGAACCGGAGGTCCAAAAACGGCTGGTGGCTCGGTTCCGCTGCCGACCAGCCCTTCCAAAAACACCCCTTGTAGTCGGGGTATGCAAAACTTGCTTGAGCGAGGTTTGGGCCTTATTCAAGGTGGTGAAAAGGTTTACGTGCTTGGTGGAAGGGGGGCTCAGAGCCTTTCGCTGTCGTTTTACTTTGGACATCTCTGAGCCCGAAGCCTCCATCCGTTCTGGGGGACTCATGTCGCCCTGACTTTGGGGTAGAGCTTTCAAGAGGGCTTTTTCTACCGATGCCGCCACTGCGGCATTAATCATAGCCTGGAAATCCTGACTATTTTGTGTGTCTTCCATGATTTGTAGTATGTTTTTCTCGGCCTGTTGGGCGATAATGAAAGTCAGTGGAGGCAGTGGGGAGAGTCAGTACATGTAGTGACAGACTCCTGGTACAACTGGGGGTCGCCCAGTTGGTAAAATTGAGTTTAGAGGCGTATAGTATATGGGCTGTCGCCTAATAGAGGCCGCCTGATATGAGCTCAGTGGTGGTGTATAGTTAGGGTTCGCCACAGTTGTACACCAGAGCTGTATGCACGTTAGGTAGCAATTAGGGCTAAATGTCGGTTGAGGGTAGGTCCTCGTGCATATATTCGGGGTTCACCCCGGGTGGTGTGCCGTGGTAACCAGAGGACACCCACATAAGTAATGGTCAGTGACCTTGCATGCATATCTGGGGGGTCACCCCAGGTGGTGTGCCATGAAAAAATACCCAGAGGACACATCAATTTGCACCATCAGGTACAGTAATATAGTGTAACCCTTGGAGGGTGTTGCAATTTAATATGCCCTTGGAGGGCACAGCAGTACTGTATGACCCTGTAGAGGGTATGTAATAATATGTCTCTTGTGATTATATAGCAGTGGTACAGATGTATTCAGTTTGTTGCATGCAATGTATACACATATGCCCAGTGTAGTGGGCAACAGGGGGTTAAATCCTGGGAAATCCTTCCTACCGCATAGAGTAAATGAAAAGTATATATGGTGGTCACTTGTAGGGGCAATGGAGGTGTGGAGCGGTGATCGGGTGATTCCCGATCCGCTTTACTGAAGAGAGAGGCGGCCGCCGAGGATCTCGCGAGATCCAAGATGGCCGCCGACCGCGTGTGCACTCGCTCCCGGCCGCGGTTGGAGGGCGCGGCGGGGGAAAAAACTAAAAACTACCCGTCCCCACGAAGTCCCCGAGCATGAAGAGGGTAGGTCCGCGTGGCGAGCACGGCACCGGCAGCCATGACGCCCGCGGAGCTACAGACCAAATAGGAAATACGATAGATATATATATATATATATATATATATATATATATATATATATATATATATATATATATGTATGTATATGTATATATATATATATATATATATATATAATATATAGGAGGTATAAGGAGGGGAAGCAGAGAGACAGTAGAAGAAGGCCAGAAGTAGTAGGATATAAATAGAAGGTATAAGACATTAACAAAAAACAATAAAATCATAACAAGCCACAGAGGGTAAGAGTACTCTGACCTGTAGGCTGGAGCAGCAAAGAAAGAGGAAGTGATGTCATAGACAGGGCCTTTTATGGGCACCATATCTTTTCTCTGATTGGTTGTTACTGTTTCTATGCCGCTGGAGTTTACAGTAAAGAAAGATTATGCAAATATGAAGCCTCCTGTCATGTGGTAAAATTGAGCATTGCAACTGCAGGGCTAGGCTCTATACACCAAAACTGCTTCATTAACCTAAAGTTGTTTTGGTGATTATAGTGTCCCTTTAACCCTATACTTACACTACCTATCTTTAAACCTTAAACTGTATTAACCTTAAAGGACCACTATAGTGCCAGGAAAACATACTCGTTTTCCTGGCACTATAGTGCCCTGAGGGTGCCCCCACCCTCAGGGACCCCCTCCCGTTCGGCTCTGGAAAGGGGAAAAGGGGTAAAACGTACCTTTTTTTTTCCTCCGTTCCTCCCCGTCAGCTGAATGCGCACGCGCGGCAAGAGCTGCGCGCGCATTCAGCCGGTCACATAGGAAAGCATTATCAATGCTTTCCTATGGACGCTTGCATGCTCTCACTGTGATTTTCACAGTGAGAAGCACTCAAGCACCTCTAGCGGCTGTCAATGAGACAGCCGCTAGAGGCTTTGGGGGAAGGCTTAACCCAATTATAAACATAGCAGTTTCTCTGAAACTGCTATGTTTATAAAAAAAAAATGGGTTAACCCTAGCTGGACCAGGCACCCAGACCACTTCATTAAGCTGAAGTGGTCTGGGTGCCTAGAGTGGTCCTTTAACCCATCATTAAAGACACAATCGCATTAGGAATCAAAACCTGTATTCTTAATGCTTTAATGCCCCTGTACATTTTTGGAGTAAGAGAGAGACAAAGTGGCTGTAGGGGGAGTAAGAGAGACACAAAGGGGCTGGGGGAAAAGTAAGAGAGACAAGGAGGGGCTGTAAAAAGGAATAAAATACAAAATGGTTCCAGACATTCCCGGTTAAGAGGCACACATGTAGACGCATTTTGGGGAGAGTGCAAAATTAATCTTTGCCTGCACAGCCAAAAATCTTTGCATCTGCCCTGTGTGTAGCTATTCTGTGAATTCAACCTTGTGGACTGCTTTCTGCATCAGCTCCTGGCCTGTGATTTATAGTGGAGTTCTTGTGTCCTCAGTAGAAGGTTATCTGCGCTCTTGTTTGTAAATGTGTCTTTCCTATTATTTTTCCCTTATTTATTTTATCTCCTTTGGTGTAGCACTATATATGCTATTTTTACATGTAAATGCTACTGTGGATCTAACATTGATGATATATCATTGTGTATGGGTATAACCACATGTGGACTTTTTTTTTTTTTGCTTGTTTTTTTGTTTTTAAATTCTTAATTTTATTGTGCTTGTTGTGTACAGGCGACCTGCATTGCCACGACAGCGGATGCAAGCGTTCCATTATTCATAATATAACATTCACGTGGCAAATACTTTTCATGCACATTTTGGTATTATTACTAGCAGAATTTAGTTAAGCTGCGTACTAATTAGCAGTGCAATAAAACAGGTTATCTTAAACAGGGCTAAGAGTGGCTCACAGACCAGTTTGTGTACTGGAGGTTGTGTGCCATTAGGATAATATGCAAGGCGTTTTTAGGAGCATGCATAACAGTATTTTGCAAACCTGCCTATTCTCTCATAATTAACCATGTGGAACACATTAGGTCTGAAGGTTTTATCATAAAAACTTTAGGAAACAGTGGCTAATCAACTCACCTAAACTATACCGACTGCCCCTCTTTGGAAGGTCATCGGTAGAATCCTATGTTGTCACGGAGCAGTTATCGCTATGAGTCTCTTGGGATCAGCGAGTGTAGGACATTTTTGTGGCTAAAGCACAAGAGGCGAAACATCCCTTTTAACATGTAACTTAGTGCTGAGATCGGGAGGAGAAAGGGGTACGTATACCCCAGAGCCAGCGGGTGAGGGTTTGGTGAGACATGTCTCAAGGGACAGCTATCTGCCTACACATTGTGCATGCTTATGTACCTAATTATCTAATAAACAGTGCAACATATTAAGAAGTAACTTGGATAAAAGCAGTACTGCAAGCATTGCGTGGTAGTGTAGGACATTCAAGTTGTCTCCGTGGTGGCGTTGTTGCTCCGTTGGGTAGCCGGGACAAAAGGGCGGATAGTGGCCAGGTCCTATGTCTGCGACTTTGGCTTAGGTGCTGGTGGTTGCGTCCCCATCTCCGCGGGGGGGAGACCAAGTGGTTGAAGAATGGAGCCCATTTCGGATATGTCGGCAACTCTAAGAGTCCCAGTCTCGTTAGGTATCAAAAGGCTTTGTGGTGCTCCCCATCTGTAGGGTCTCCTATGTTGCATCAGCACTTTGGTAAGTGGTCTCAGGGATCTCCACCATGTCATTGTGGCCCTGGAGATGTCCGGGTAGAATAATAAGAAATGTCCCTCAAATTAAGGAGTGGTGTTGCGGACCACTGACAGGAAGGCTTGCTTGTCCGGTCCATGCTGAAAACGCACTATTACTGCCCTGCTGGTTTGCTGGGAGTTCGCCTGCGGTTGTGGTAGCCTGTAGCACCCCTGCAGCAACATGACTTTGGCTTGTTTTGGCGCGAATAAGCTGGATAGCAGTCTTCGGATGAGGTGGGGGATTTCTGCGGTTGCAACGCATTATTTTAACATTATTGTTCCATCGCCTACGATCTTCCATTGCTGCAACTTGGTGCTAGGTTTGGATCAAATCGTTCTATTAATGCAGGCCTCGTGTGCTGATTTGTGTCATGTAGTCTCACCGACACCCCATGAATTTCCTCTTTAAATGAATTGATATCTGCCGCGATATGTCGGCGTAGATCATCCAAGAGGGCTTTCAGTCGGTCTTCAGTGACTGGAGGGTTGTTTTGTGCCTTAGGCTTGCCTGCTCTCTGCGTCTCCACCATCATTTCCAGGTTGGAGGGTGAGTCTTCACTGGATGATCTGGACGGTGCGTCAGAGAGCGGCGCCATGACAGGTCTCAGCGATGCTTGCGGCCTCCATAAACGTTCACCGATATCGGCCGTAGTTGGGTGTTTTTCCGTCCAGAATTTTTTTCTTTTGCGCCCCATAGTCTTAAGAAGTTGGTTGGGCTGGTGTGGTAGGGTAAATTGGGCAGAAACAGCTTGTTTTTCCCCGGCTTGAACGGAGCTCTTGAGAGACACATCCGTTCTGTGCGGCTGCTGGCTCCGCCCCCAGGTAAACCATGTGGAGTTTTTAAAGGCACAAGGTACTTCATATATTTAGGGTTTGTGTATGCTGAAACTTTGTATATTAAGTCACAACTACACATAGTTACATAGGCTGAAAAGACATGTGTCCATCAAGTTCAGTTTTCCTCACATATGTTTTTTGCTTTTAAACCAGAAGGCAAAAAAACAGTTTGAGCACTTCCAATTTTGCAACAAACTAGGACAGGGATAGGTAACCTTTAGCACTCCAGATGTTGTGGACTGCATCCTCCATAATGCTGGTAAAGCATCATGGGAGGTGTAGTCCAAAACATCTGGAGTGCCGAAGGTTGCCTATGCCTGGACTAGGAAGAAAATTCCCTCTTGACCCAAGAATGGCAGACAGTTGTATCCTTGGATCAAGAAGCTATCATCCTACAGTTGAAAAATTATATAATTGAATATTATGTTTTTGCAACTATGCATCTAGTTCAGGGTTAGGCAACCTTCGGCACTCCAGATGTTGTGGACTACATTCCCTTACACCCATAATGTTGGCAAAGCATCATGGGAGGTGTATTCCAAAACATCTGCAGTGCGGAAGGGTGCCTATGATAAAACCACTTCAGGCAGAGAATTCAATTTCCTTATTGTTCTTACGGTAAAAATTTTTTCCTTTACCTTAGACTACATCTTTTTTTCTTCCAGTTTAAATGCATGACCTCATGTCCTATGTTAAGTCCTGCTTGTGAATAGATTTTCACACAATTGTTTGTATTGGCCACGGATATATTTGTATAATGTTATCAAATCCCATCTGAGGTAACTTTTTTTCCTTAACTAAAGAGGTTTAAATTTGTTAATCTTTCTTCTTAGCTAAAAAGTTCCATTCCTTTTATTATTTTTTTAGCCTGCCTCTACACTTTTTCTAGTGCCATATCCTTCTTTAGAAAAGGTTCCCCAAAATTGCACAGCATATTTCAGATGTGGTCTTACCAGTGATTTATAAAGAGGCAAAATTATATTCTCATCCCGAGAATTAATGCCCCTTTTCATGCATGACAAAACCTTACTGGCCTTAGCCACTGTTGATTGACATTGCACATGTTACCTAGTTTGTTGTCTATAACAATTCCCAAATCCTTCTCGTGTGTTATCCCTAATTTGCTTCCATTAAGGGTATTAGTTGCTTATGCATTCTTTATGCCGAGGTGCATTACTTTACATTTTTCTACAATTTAATCTGCCATTTGAGTGCCCAGTCCCTCAGAGTATCTAAATCTCTGCAGCAAAGTAATATCTTGCTCACATTGTTTTAATTTACAGAGTTTCATGTCAGCTGCAAACACTGAAACATGACTTTCAATGCTTTTTTTAAAGATGATTTTCAAACATGTTAAATAGACAGGGTTCCAGAACAGAACCTTGAGGGACACCACTTGCAACCTCTGTCCAGCTTGAAAATGTACCATTAATGATAGCTCTCTGTACTCTATTTTTAAGCCAATGTTCTACCCAAGAACAAGAATTTTCATCTAGACCAATTTCTTTGAGTTTGAACACTAATCTAGTGTGTGGAACCGTATCAAACGACTTGGTAAAATCCAAATAGATCAAATCCACTTGTGGAAAGATTTTGCAGATACACCTTACATATATCATATCTGAAAATTTGAAATTATATGGTTGTAGAGGCTTCAGAATCCATACGGCACCGTTAACATGTATTTAGATAGAATACATTCTCAAGACAAGGCTGGTTCTAGTAGTGCTTTGGCGTCACACAGTTGTACTTCAGATCATTTTTGCAGAATGTTGCCTAGTGGTGAATTTTTACTGTTGAGCAGAGAGTTTATTATATTATTTTATTTTATATTTATTTATAACTGTATACTTATTGAGAGTTTTTATTTAATTAAAACTGAAATATGCTCTTTGTACTTTTTTTATTGTGTTACTGGTATTCAGGCCTATCATCTCTTCATCTGCTTGTTGAGGAATCCAAAGCAAAACATTTCCCAGATAATGACCTCCTGCATCACTTGCAAGAAGTTGTGCAGGATGCAGAACGATATGGAGCACTTGCTCAGCAGCTGCTAAATGGGAAGCGGCACACAAGGTAACAAATACTGCTTTTGTCAAACTCTACTCTATATCACTTATACAGATCTTATTTATATATACCTACATTCTTCTCTTGTGTCAGATTTCGGTCAGGAGGTGGAAAATCATCAAACCAACTCACTGTTGCAGAATTCAGGTCCTTTGTAAAGCAGCTTAATTCTTTTCCTTGTATTATCAACCAAGCACCTCAACTCAAGGTACTGATGAGATGCTACCCCTAGCTTTACACCGCCACTCTTGTAACCTTTTCTAAATTTTTGTGCCTTGATTTGATTTCACATTTCATCTTTTAATTTTCTTCACGTACACTACATTTCATCGGTAATACATTTAACTCTCCTTCATTTATAACTATACACCCAAAGGATCTACAAACACGTGTCGATGAGTTCCAGTTGCGTAGCCACATACTGCTGACTGCTGAGATGCCTCGAGCAAGGGATCTGCAGCAGCTTCTTGACTCCAGTTTCCAGTTTGACCTTGATTTACCGTTGGAAAAACTTTGGGAACGTTTGGAACAGGCACGCTGGCTTGAAGAACAAGAGCATGCATGGCAGGAGCCAGGATCGCTTACAGTGGATGTTATGAGGAGGCTTATTGATTTGGGAGTAGGGCTGGCACCTCATCCACTTGTGGAGAAGGCAATGGCTAAGCTACAAGAGATGCTCACAATGTGTGAGCATTGGGATGACCGTTGTAAACGTTTGCTTAAAGCCAGGTTAGTGCCTCATTTTTAACTCCTTAAGGACCTAGACAAATTTGTATTTCACTTAAGGACGAAAGCAATTTTTGCTATGTGTTCAACTTTTTGCTATGTATGTTCAACTACAATATCAATCTTTCTCCATTATTGTACCAACACATACTGCGTATTATTTTTTTTAAAAGGACAAAAAGGAGCTTTAATTTGATGTGGCATATACATATAAATTCTCAATTTTTTTAAAAGCAAATACACAAAGGCACAAAAAAATCTAACCTGTATTTTGGTTAATTTTACGATCTCACATATTTAAATGATTCCATAAATTCATACCATTTGGTTGCCACCCTGTGGACTATTACATGATATTTTGAGCTTGAATGAAATGACCTTTTTGTCACATTTTTTCCCAAAATCTGTGATAAATTTAAATTTTTGCATGCATATTGTGTTTTTCAGCTTCATTTTTAATTATCATGTGTCCCACTGTAATAATATATTTGCTATACTTTGCAACATCACCTGAGTGCAACAATACCCCATCTGTATACCTTTGCAAATGAATAATCTATAGTTAAGCCTAAATCTTTGATCCTAAACCAAACCCTAATTATAAAGCAAATCCTAATCCCTGAATCTAATCATAAACCTCACCTTAATCCTTGCTAATCCTATCCCAAACCCTAATGATAACCATAATTATAATCTCAGTCCTAACCATTTAAAGTGTTAAATGTCAGTAGAAGAATTCCCTTAAAGCTTTCAGCAGAGGAATTCCCTTATTATTCCCAGTTATAGAGTTATGCTATTCAGGATTATTATTTTTTTTATTTTATTTTTTTGAAAGCCCACAGTTTGTTCAGAACATTAGGACCAGGTTTCTCTGAGAATTTCAGCCTGAAGAACAAGGTGCTTAGTAGCAAACAATGGACATTCTACTTTGTAATTCCCTTTAACAAAAATTTATTTTATTTTATTATATTTGTAATCACATTAGTCGTGTATTGTTGCGTTTGTACTAATAGTTCATATTTGCACAGTGACCTCCGTGTTTTTCTTTTCTTTTTTGTTCACCTTTTTCTTTCTTTCAGACCACGAAATCCACTCAGCTACTTGACGGCTACGCTGCTAGAAGTGGAGAAAATCACAGCATTTTTGCCTAGTGCTGAGTTACTAAAAGATGCTGTGCAAAGGGCTCAAGAATGGTTGCGGAAAGTGGATACACTGCAGGTCATTGATGATCCAGAGAAGTGAATAATACGAAAAGAGAATTAATTTTAAATATGCTTTTCTAAACTGGAAAATTCTATTTTCTTTTACTTATTTTTTGTTGTTGTTCAGGCTGGATGTAAAGTTCCTGTGCTGGACACTTTGGTGGAGTTGGTGACTCAAGGTCGTGCAATTCCTGTTGATTTAGACCCTTTGCCGAGGCTTGAATCCCTGGTGGAAGAAATACATGCGTGGACTGATTGTGCAACCAATACCTTTTTAACACCAAATTCACCATACTGTCTGCTTGAGGTGAGGCACAAAATGGAATTTCTTCTTGAGGTCAATTGAAGTCCAAAACCTTTAAGGCAATGACAATCTGGAGTTGCATAATTGCCAACAATTGAAAAAATTCCAGGGGCACTTGCAGGGAAATTCACTGACACTTTTGCAGTAAATAAAATACAGATAAAGGAACAGCACTCAAATTTTACAATGCTTCTTAAAATCACCTATCTCAGAAACCAGATATTGGGATTCAGTTACACCATATGGCCAAATTGTGTTAAGCCCACTACTTCACAGTGCCCCAATATCGATGGGTCCTACATTAATTTTTAACATGGGAGATTCGCATGCGAAATTGCAATACTTGCTTAAACTGCTACCAGAGACGTGTTTATTTATGCTTTTCTGTGGTCATCTCCTAAAGGGTACCTATAGTAGATGGGTGAGGTGCTCTGCCCAGTAGGAATCTGCTCTGGATTCCAGATCACCAGAGGGAAAAAAGGGAATTAGGTGCACACCTGGAATCTGCATTTCTAAGTAGGGGTGCTGCCATAAAGACCAAAATATATACAAAATACAGATAAAAGAACCGCACACACACAAAAATAAGAAAACAGTTTAAATTTTACAAGACTATTTAAAATCCCCTATCTTGACAAACAAATATGGGGATTCAGTTACACCATAATTCCACTATTAATTATGTCTGTTCCTTCTCCCCCTTCAAATGCTGTGGTATCATATTTTCACTACTGCAGTAATGCTAAAAATCACTGTCGTCCCACTCTTCCTCCTCCACCCAAGTTTCTTCTTGCTTAGTACCATGCAGCAGGATCGGTGATGGCCTCTGCCAGCAGCCCCGCACTGATTTCTGCATGGTGCTGCAGTCACACAGATGGCTCAGTGAGCCATTGGTACGATTTGAGCAAGGAAATCCCTCTGCCGATGTCAGAGGGAATCCATTGAGATGTGGCAATATGGGGTGGGATTAGGACAAGGATTAGAGGGTGATATTATAGGTAGGATGAATAAAAACTAATTTTGACCTAGATTTATGATAAAATGGTAAAGTGTCAAAATGCTCTCAACTATAGGGACACTATAGTCACTAGAACAACTGCAGCTTATTGTATTTGTTCTGGTGAGTATAGTCAGTCCCTTCAATCTTTTTGCAGTAAACACGTTTTTTTTTTGTTTTGTTTTTTTTTAGAGAAAATGCGATATTTACATTACAACCTAGGGACACTTCCACTGGCCACTCATCGGATGACTACTAGAGGTCATTCCTGGGGCAGAGACATTGTGTCTCCACCCTCTGCATGGAGACACTGAACTTTCCTCATAGAGATGCATTCATTCAATGCGTCTCTATAAGGAGATGCTTATTGGCCAGGGCTGTGTTTGGCTTGTGCTTGCTCTGCCACTGATCTGCCTCCTTGACAATCTGATGATGTCTGCCAAGAAGGCAGATCAGAGGCAGAGCCAGCAGCAGACTGTAATAAAGATAAGCTTTTACTATGTTTAAGGAGGCAAAGGGAGTTCAGGGGGCTACATCGTTTAACTCTATAGGGTCAGGAATACATGTTTTTGTTCCTGACCCTATAGTGTTCCTTTAATTATATAGGCCAGGGTATGCACTTTTTTATTACAAGTATAAATATATACTTTTGTGTAGCAGTTTTGGATTATTTTCTTTTCTTGTTTTATTATCCGTGTTGATCATTCTCTTAAGCTTCCAAGCTCTGTCTTTATTAACCCCTTAAGGACACTTGACATGTGTAACATGTCATGATTCCCTTTTATTCCAGAAGTTTGGTCCTTAAGGGGTTAAACAACATAGATAATAAATGGGCATTCAAGGCACCCTGCACACACCTAATCCTACGCAACCCCACCCATTGACAGCTCCCTTATCCCTGTGCCCCTCCTGCCCACAGACTGCTCGCCTGATCTTTGCTCTCCCAACAGCTCCCTCTATCCATGTATGTCTCCTACCCACTGACCGTTCACCTGATCCATGTGCCCACCTCCCATCTAGTTACAGCTTCCCTGATTCCTGGCTCCCCTTATTCATAGTTACATGGGCTAAAAAGAGACATGTGCATCAAGTTCAGTCTTTCTCACATCTGTTTTTTGCTGTTGGTCAAAAGAAGGCAAAAAAAAACCCAGTTTGAAGCACTTACAATTTTGCAACAAACTAAGAATAAAAATAAGTTTTTGACCCCAGAATAGCAGTCTGATGTATCCTTGGATCAAGAAGCTATTACCATACAGTTATTATATAAAATTTTATAATTGAATATTATGTTTTTGCAAGTATGCATTTAGTTGCTATTTAAACATCTGTACGGACTCTGATAAAACCACTTCTTCAGGTAGAGAAGTTCACATCCTTATTGTTCTTACAGTAAAAAAACCTTAAGCTAAATCTACTTTTTTTCCAGTCTAAACGCATAACCTTTGTGTCCTATGTAGTCCTGCTTGTGAATAGATTTCCAGACAATGGCTTTTATTGTCCCTGGATATATTTGTATAATGTTATGATATCCCCACTGAGGCGAAGTTTTTCTAAACTAAAGAGATTTAAATGTGTTAACCTTTCTTCATAGCTAAAATATTCCATTCCTTTTATTAATTTTGTAGCCCACCATAATATCCTTCTTTAGAAAAAGTGCCCAAAATCGCACAGCATATTTAAGATGTGATCTTACCAGTGATTTATAAAGAGGCAAAATGATATTCTCATCCCGAGATTGAATGCCCTTTTTCATGCATGACAATACCTTACTGGCCTTAGCCACTGCTGATTCACATTGCACATGGTTGCCTAGTTTGTTGTCTATAACAATTCCCAAATCCTTCTCGTGTGTTATCCCTAATTCGCTTCCATTAAGGGTCTAAGTTGCTTATGCATTCTTTATGCCGAAGTGCATTACTTTACATTTGTCATTTGAGTGCCTATTCCCTCATTCTATCTAATTCCATTTGCAGGAAAGTAATATCTTGCTCACATTGTACTACTTTTTGTGTCATCTGAAAACACTGAAACATGATTTTCAATGCTTTCTTCAAGATAATTTATAAATATGTTAAATAGTAGTGGTCCCAGAACAGAACCCTGAGGTACACTACTTACCACTTCTGTCCAGCTTGTAAATTTACTATTAATGATAACTCTCTGTACTCTATTTTTAAGACAATGTTCTACCCAAGAACAAGAATTTCAATCTAGACCGATTTCTTTGAGTTTGAGCACTAGGCTATTGTGTGGAACTGCATGAAACGCCATGGGTCCATCATACTCTAAAATTAACCCCAGATTGACACAATTATGACAGTCGTGGGGTTAATGTTTCTACAGTGTGTCTTCGTGTCTCAGGCACACTGCTGTGGGCAGTTTTACTTTCACAGCCGATGTGATCACTCTGACTGGCAGTCAGAGAGATCACATGTGCTGCAGGGAAACTCTCACTGTGAAGAAAAACAAGTTAGTTGTAAAATCCCACTCCCCCTCACTCATTTCAAATAAACTGTAACCCCTTCCCTGCCCTTTAATCACTGTTTACAGTGATCAAAATAAAGAGCATAGGATTTCACTGGGATCTGATTTTCTTTTTTTTTTTTTTAACCCCTCAAGGTTAACTTTTATTTTATTTTTATTTTTTTAACCCTCAGAGGTTAAATTTATTTAATTAGTTACTTAAATATTTGTAACATTTTTATTTATCTAGCTAGGGTGGGTAGAAGCTAGTGAAGAAATTAGAGGATTTAGTTAGACTAGTTAGAGGTTAACAGTAAAGAAAGTTTTTAAAAAGTTTAAACAAAGTTTTTTTTTTTTAAATAGTAAAAAAAGTTGTTAAAAGCTAAAAGTTTTTTAAAAAGTTAAAAAAACTTTTAAAAAGTAAAAAAAAGTAAAAAAAAAAAAAAAAAGGTAAAAACTGCATATTACCTCTTCACTTGGTACAGGCTAGCGAGAAAATGATCCTTTTGAAATACTCTGGGGTGTCTTCTTTAAGAAATAGTATGCCTTTGTGGGGTAGTTGTAATAATCAACCTACTAAAAAAACAAAACTCCAAAGTGGGGTATTGACAGAGCGTAAAAATTCAAAGTTTGAAAAAAACTTAAATGCCTGTGTCTCAAACGTGCCCCTTCAACGTCCACATATACCTGGCAAAGGTACATATGGGGGTATTGCTGTGCTCAGATGACATAGCTGAGCAATATAGGAAGTATTATAGACACATAGCACACATAAGGTTTGCAAAATATACAGTATAAACTCACTGTGTGTGTGTCAAATTACCACTACACTTGATACAAGCTAGCGGACAAATGATCCCACGATAAGGTTCAAAATATGCCTTTTAAAATACCCTTGGGTGTCTTCTTTACGAAATAGTTTGCCTTTTTGGGGTAGTTGGAATAAGCAACCTGCTAAAATATTGTGTTATTTATACTGCAGTTGCTTTGTAGCATTGTATTTGTGTGTGTGTGTGTGTGTGTGTGTGTGAGCTATTATATTGTATATGTTAATGAGTAGTTTGTGGTATCGTGTACATATGAATGTGGGCTGTGTATGGGGGCTGCTTGCAGAATTGTGTGTGGATATGTCACATTGTGTGTTTGGTGGGGTGTGTAGGTGTGGGCTGTTTGGAGTATTGCATGTGGGGTTTGTGCATATATGTGGATTGTAATTGGTGTTGCGTTTGTGCACATTGGGTGTGTGGGCTGTGCGTATTATTTGTATGAGGGGAGGGCTATTCTGCATTTCTGTGTATATCTAGCAATATGGGTGGCTTCTCTGGGGTCCAGTGGGGACCAGGCTGGCTGGGCAGGAACTGCAATAGCTGTTGTGGGCTGCTCAACTCCAGTGTGGATTTCCATTCACAAGTGCTGTAATGAAGTGATCTGAGATTACTTATTCTACGTGCTGCCCTGCATCCTTAACAGGTTAAATATATTTTTTGAGTTGTTTTTATATATATATTTATGACCTTTTCCATTTCACTTTGTCTGTTGTTCTAGGTACTTTGTCCTCGCTGTGATTTTAGAACATTTTCTTTAAAAAGAAAAATAAGGAAGATAAAGGATTTGACCAGTAATGGAGGGAGAAGAAAATATTCAAAACCAGATGAACTGAAGCAGCTAGAGAGAGCTCTGAATGAAAACAGTGATACTGCCAGTGCAGTAAGTTAATCTATGATCACCAAACTTAAGGTGTGTGAAAGACTGTGTTGACTTTGTAGTCCTTTAGTTTTCTTTCTGACATTTTCTTTTGCTTTTTCAATATGTGTCCTATTAGATGTCCACCTTGGATCAGGCCCGATTGCACGAAATGCAATCTTTGCACGCTTTGCGGGTTTGTAATGAGAACAGACTTCATTTCAACAAGGATCAAAACGATTGGAAGGTGTGTTTATGCCAAGGGCCTCCTGTTGCTCCTATGATCCAATGTGAGTTGTGCCGTGCCTGCTTCCATCTTAACTGCATTACATCCCCTCCACATGGACCAAAGGTCTGGCTGTGCCCTCAATGCCATCGCTCAAAGAAACCTCCGCTGGAGAAAATCCTGCCGCTACTGGCATCTTTACAGCGTTTGCGTGTACGGTTACCTGAGGGAGATGCTCTGCGTTACTTAATAGAGAGAACAGTCAACTGGCAACATCGGGCCCAATATATGTTATCATCTGGCAATCTAAAACCGGTGCAAGAAAAGGTCAGATCGAGCCACTTGTACAACAAGTGGCAGGCAACAGCTGGGCAAATGGAAGAAACGGACAAAGTAAGTATCATTGGTTGAGGTCGAGGAAATTAGCTCTAGGTTTAGTATTAATAAAGAACAAAAAAATATGCAAGGGTAATTTTGTTCTTGCTTGATCAATAAATCTGTGAATATGTTTGGAAAATATATTGTTCTGTTAACAAATGGAGTGTCCTTTTACTCAAATCAAAGTTGTCATGCAGGTGTCACAGAATGTTGGAGCCACTTCATTTTCTTTACCGCATGAGTGGGACAACAGAACTATTTATGTCCAGTCTCCCTTTTCTTCTGGACGAAACTGCATCCCCTTGACCTGTAAGTTTCTTATGCTGCTTTGATTTGTAAACTTGCATTGTAGGGCACTGTGAATGTATCATTTCTAAAATCTTTTACTGTTGGGGAATTCCAGATTTGGGCGATCTCACCCCTTGTGGGCATAAAGTTACACAGGGACATCATGTCGAAGTCCTGACAACACACTTTCTAAGGCTAGAGAGACGTGATACTTGGATATTGTTTTTTTTTTTCTTAACAAGTTTATTAACTTATTTTGCATTATCAGGAATTCAAAGTGAATTTAAAGTTTTAAGTCAAAATAGCAAAGCCAAAAACAAAGCTTTTTCAAAGTAATCTGTCTAAAATTTTAAATTCACTTTTCATTCCAAACAGTTCACATGCACTGTGGTTGCTATGGGTGGAGAGCAGAAGGACTGCCTGTGGGAGGACTATTCTTCTCTCCTGTCAATCAATTGATTCTCCATTTTGGCTTTGTTTGTTAAATAAATCATGACATAGTATGTTATTTGTTGTTGTTCATCTGAGATTTTATTGACCAAATTTTAAGACCTGTTCAAGACATAATCATCTATTCCTTAAGTGTAAAACCATAGAATTCAAAGAGGGTGTTTGTTCTTTAACATGACTATATTTGTGTGTGTGTGTATATATATATATATATATATGTGTATATATATGTGTATATATGTATTTGTGTAATATATATATATATATATATATATATATATATATATATATATATATATACATACACACATACAGTCCGTCAAAAAGAAAGTACTCTCTTAATTATATGGTTTTACATATCGGGACATAAGAAATCATCTGTTCATTGGCAGGTCTTAAATTTGGTAAATACAACCTCAGGTGCACAACACATGACTTATTACAGTGTCATGATTTATTTAACAAAATAAAGCCAAAATGGAGAAGCCATGTGTGTAAAATTAAGTACACAGATGCTACCGCTTTCATAGGAAATTAAGAGATGCTGCTAATCAATTGCCCATTGATTACTTGATCATCAGCAAGTGTGACCACATCTATAAAAGCTTACTTTTAGCAGTTTGCTGGTTTGGAGCTTTTAGGTGTGTGTGTTAGCACAATTACAAGCAGGAAATACATCAGCAATCAAACTGGGAAAGGTTATAAGGACATTTCCAAACAAATTAATGTCCATTATTCTACAATGGAAAAGACTATTCAAAAGTGGAAAACATTTTAAAGGGGGTTGCCAATCTTCCCAGGGTTGGACATCCCAGCAAATTCACCCCAAGACCAGACTGTGGCATGCTCGGAGAAATTACAACAACAAAAAAATCAGTCTCAGTCTCTACAGGCCTCAGTAAGCATGTTAAAAGTTCATGACAGTATACTTAGAAAAATATTGAAACCAGTGTGAAAATACATGGTGGTTTAATTATTTTTAGTGGTTGTATTTTATATAGCTGCTGCAAACACTCTATGGATACTCCACCCAATAACCCAACAGACAAATAGTATACCAAATACTAACCGTATATTTAGGTGATACACCTCTACCGAATATATAAAGTCCAAGTGCAGGTCTCAAATTTGACGATAGGGACTTAACCTCAAAATTGCAATGGTTGCAGATAAATGTAAGCAAACATAAACAAAAAAAAATTATAGTGTGGTGAGTTTATAACCAATATTGACACTCACTTTATTAGTGTCAATATGTGTTATAAACTCAATCAAATTTTTTTCTGTTTGTTTGCTTACATGTATCAGCAACCATTAAAATTTTGAGGGTAAGTCCCTATCTTCAAATTTGAGAGCTGCACTATATAATTAGAAAAATACTGAACAAGTATGATTTGTTTGAAAGGAATGCCAGGAGAAAGTGTATTCTATCTAATAAAGAACATGGTAGCACGGCTTAAGTTGCATCTGAAGACTTATGAAACTATGTCCTTTGGACAGACAAAATCAAAGTGGAGATGTTTGGCCCTAATGCACACCAGCAAATCTACAACAGAATGGCTGAAAAAAAATCAAGGTGTTGCAATGGCCCGGTCAAAGACCTCAACCTAGTTGAAGTGCTGTGGTGGGACCCTAAGAGAATGTCAACAAACCTCAATGAACTGAAGCAACGTTGTAAAGGAGAGACAAAATTCCTCCACAACAATGTGAGAGACTGATAGTTGTCACGTATACATCCTCTCCATATGCTATGCACAAAATAAATCCCCTTTCCAGGAATAGGAGAGATACTGCTCGGCAGTCCTATGCCATAAGGCCGGGGTTTTGCGGCATGCCGGTGGACGCCACCCGCTGCAGATCCACGCTGTTATGTAGCCCCACGTCTGCCCACGCTGGTGTCGACGTGCGGGTGACATCAAGGAGGACGCGCGCTCCTTTTGGGGTCAAAGGCCGGATACTGCCAATCAGATTCACAAGAGGGATATTTAAACTTACTCATTGCCCTGTCGTGGTTTCCCTTTGCTGGTTATCCAAAAGTGTGTTCCTGATAGTGTTTCTTTGGTTATTGACTTTGGCTTTGTTCTGACTTCCCTGAATTCTGGTATCCCTGACTATTGGCTATTCCTTGTAACTGTGTTTTCGTTCTTTGTTCCTGACCTCGGCTAGTATTTCGACTATTCTCTGGTATGTTGAGTCCGGCCTTTCCAAGGTCCAGTTAGACGTTGTCCTTATTCCTAAGTGTGATCAATTGTAATCCTGACAAAATTATGATAGAAGTCATACAGAAAATGATTGCTTCAAGTTATTACTGCCAAGTACAAGCTATCGAATCATAAGGTGTACTAAGTTTTTCACACGTGGTTCTTCCATTTTGGCTTTATTTTTGTTGAATAGACCATGACATAGTGTATTATATAATATATTGTTGTTCATCTGAGGTTGTATTTACCTCATTTTAAGACCTGCAAGAGAACAGATGATTATGTCCTTATATGTAAAACCATATTAAATTTTTTTAAAGTGGTGCTTCCAGAATGGTCTGCCCTCAGTAGGCCATCCTGCTTGATTAGTAGGCAACCTGGCGTGCATTCACACCTGGCTGAACTGCCAATGATTCAGTTGGACATGCTTACATTCTGGGCTTGTCTGCCCTTTTGGACGACGCCAGTGACAGGGCGGCAGGTGCTTATGGTCTCCTCAGCTGAACCTGTAAATCAACAGTGGATCTCTGTAAATATTCCCCTAAATCTGGAATGGAGCACAAATAATGATTGCTTCACTGGCCCGCTCCCTTTGACCGCTCCCTTTGCTGTCAGTTCTAAGACGTGAGAAAGTGTCCCATTAACATTGTGCTAAATGCAATTTCACTTACTGTTTAGGTATTCTTTGTCCACTCTTACTGTGATAAGGCACCAGCTAAACAACTCTGTACGTCTTCCACAGGGCATTTGTTACCATTTTTTTCTAAAGGTTTATTTTTTATGTCTGCGGTTGCTTTTCTGCAATAAAAATTCAATTTGTAGCAAGGCACTTTTTATTTAGCAATGTTTGGCATGAAATGTATTAGAAATTAATATAATCCTCACTTAGCTTCTCAATGGGGAAATGTATTCATCCAAGCCATAACAGCTGGAGCCAGTATTTTGGCAATGCGAGTGCCATTGTAAAGCGGCTTGACAAAGCCACTTGCATTGGTGGATCGACCTGTTGTGGCTAGGATGAATAATTTTCACAATTTAAATCTGGAGTGTATTCTTTCTGAAGAACATTTTTCCATAACAATATTACCAGTGGCGTACACACAATCCATGGGACCCCGGTGGGAAACTGATCCGTGGGCCCCCCCCCTTTCTCCCCCGATCCATGCCCCCACCATCCCTCCTGACACACACACAAACATACATACACACCTGCAGAGACACCTAGACACCTGCAGAGACACATACAGAGAAAATGTTTCCTACCTTGTGACTTTCCCTGGGGTCCAGTGGGGGTTTTAGCCTGATGGCTAAAACCTCCCCATCCTTCCTCCTGCGCTGGTCTTGATAGCTGGGAGGAGTGACCGGGGAGTTGCTTCCTCCCAGCTCTGTGATGTAATCACAGGGGGTCCAGTCGCTCTGTTGAAGCGCCCAGCGCTGATCAGGCCCCCTGAAAATCCATATCCATCGGGTGGCCCTGACAGCATGGGCCACCCGATGGACTCCTCCATATGCGGCCCTGGTGGTTTGCCGCAAAACGTGGCAACTGGTACCCAGTCGCAGGGCGGCCGGGCCCCTGGAGTGACGGGCCCGGTCACAACTGCGACCCCTGCAACCATACACAGCCCTGGCCAATTAGCATCTACTCATTGAAATGCATTGAATCAATGCATCTCTGAGGAAAGTTCAGTGTCTCCATGCAGAGGGTGAAGACACTAAAAAGCAGGAAGCACCTCTGGTAGCCATCTAATATTGTAGTTATATCAATATTTTAACACTCTTTGCCTACTTTAAAATTACTTAAGCACGTTTTACTGTAAAATCTTCTTCCTGTTCTAGTTTAAGCATGTGAACAAGCCTCAATTTATATATTAAATCATATAGTTAATTATTGTTGATACAACTTATCCTTTATGTGCGTTATGGTATGGTTTTCTTTTTTTTTTATTTTTTTTTTTTTATGCAAATCCTATAGGTCTAAACATTGACTGCTATTATATATATATTTGTTTTCTCAGGTTTAACTTCTGAACTAGATGAGTTACTGATGGAAGCTCAAATTCTACAAGTTTCACTTCCTGAAGTCCAGGAGCTTTATCAGGCCATCCTTACACAACCTAATCACTCAGTGGCAGAGAGTATCCTTCCTGTCTCTGCTGTTGGTTTTGAAAATGGAAGCACAAAACAGCAAGGCACAGAAAGGAACCTAGCACAGTGTGAGGTAAAATCCAAACCACATTGTTACTACTGTTTAGAGGTTTCCAAATGTTGATCTTACAGGAGTTCAATCTATTTTAAAAATATTGTCAATTAAGCACCAGTTGAACAACCAAGCTTAAAAATCTGTACCGTCGTTTTTAAACAGACATTTAATTGTAGCAGTTATGTTGCGTTCTTAATTATTTAGACATGCAAGAGGATTATCTTTGAAAATGTATTCATAAGAAGAAAAAAAATTGCATTGAAATAAGTATTCAGACCCTTTGCTATGACACTTGAAAATTAATTTAGATGCATCCCATGTGTACCATATTTGAGTTATTTCTACACTTTGATTATAGGCCCCCAGGACAAATAGAGTTAGATAATCTACTAGTTGAGGAAATGGCTAAAATGACAATGAAGGGAGAAGTTAACATGAGTGACTTTAATCTTCCTGATGTGAACTGGAAAACCAAAAGAGCTGCTTGAGCACACATATTCTAAACTCACTACTGGGATTGTCTGTAAAACAAGTCATTGAGGAGCCAACTCGTAAAGAGGCCATACTAGATTTGGCATCAGATATTACTGTAGGTGAAAGTTTAGGATCCAGTGATCATCAGTCAGTGTATTTTTTTTTTTTATTGTATTTTATGAGGTACAAACAGTAAATGTACATTATTGGTATGTACAATCATCAATTGTCACAATGATATCCCCTGTATTCAACATACGTAAAACTTAATGCAATTCCAGTGTTTACATGCTGTCCAAATTTTACACATCTTCCAGTATCACACGGTGCAAAAAAACAAACCCAGCGTTCTTTTACTAGTATACCCGGTGAGTGGAATACAGCAATACATCACTGCCAATTGGAGTAGTTATACAAGTGTAACACCAAGTCTTGTTTCCTGTCATTAGAATCAAATGATATGTCTAGGGATCGCAGTGTCAGTGGTCTTACTATATTTGAACTCATTGTTCTCTTTTCCTTTACCCCCTCTGACTGTGGCTTTAACTTGTCTATTAGTCCGGGGTATTGATGTTACAGGTATACTATCTTGCTTATGATAATTCTTCCTTTCGTACCTGTTTTTTATCCGATATGTATGTGTGAATTGTGAAACAATAGCTAAAACTAAAAACTAACAGGGGAAAAAACTGGGTGGTGGGAGGGGGTGGAGAGGGAGGGGGGAGAACATAAGTTCTCGATATTTCCCGTGTACATATTCTACCTAGTCTCCAGCGATTACATCTTGTCTCTCAGCTGCCTCGTTTCTTTTCTTGTCTATATGCCACATTTTGTGGGGTGCCTGTATGCGTCCCACATTCGCCATGCATCTATCCAAAAGTTTTGTGGCGCTCTATGTGCTCGTACCGTACATTCATAAAGTCTAATATTATCTAGGTGTGAGATAATCGTGTCTAGTAGTGGAGGATCTTTTTGAAGCCACGCCTTGGCTATAGCTGTGATTGCTGCTATGGCTATGTGGAAAAGGAGGTATTGTTGGGATTTTGAAAGGTCCCGTGGTATATGTTGTAGAAGGAATGTCTCCGGCGTGAATGCCACGTCCATATTCCCTACTTGTCGCATAAGGGACTGTATGGACCTCCATAGTTTTGTAATGAAAGGGCATGTCCACCAAATATGTATGACATCCCCTTTGTCGTCACCACATCTCCAACACGCTCCTGTCTGTTTCGGGTCAATATGTTTCAGCTTGGTGGGTACCATATGCCATCTATACAGCATTTTTCTCGACATTTCTATCTGGGCTGTGGATAGAGTTAGGTGTTTGTGGGCTGTAAAGCTTTTACGCCAGTTTTCTTCTGATAATTGTTTCCCTGTGTCATATTCCCATTTTTTTATAAAAGTCAGGTCCTTTATCTGTTTTATGGGTAAATAACTGCTATATACTTTGGAGATGATAACAGCTGTTTTATTAGAGTCAGTTGTCTCAATGCCTCCATATTTCTCTTTGTTTCTGTGGTGTATGGTGACCCTCTGTGTCTTCCTATCCACGATATTATCTGTCTATGTGCGAACTCCGCTGTAGGTGGCAACTTGTACGCTTTTTGTAGTGAGGTAAAGGCTGTATATTTATCATTATCCATGAGTTGGTGTAAGTGTGTTAGGCCTGCATTGGTCCATTTCCTAATGTTTAGTTGTGGGATCAGTACTTCAAAGGAGTGCAGGAGAATTGTTGGGGGTAGCTCTGTATCAAGATTTAAGAATTTTGTGTATTTATCCCATTCTTTCAGAGTTAAGGATGTTGTAGGGGAAATATCCTGAAACTTTTTTCTGTGAGTTTTACTGATTCCTGCTAATGTTGCAATGTCGTATCCCTCTGTGTGTGACACTTCCAGGTGCACCCACGCCGGGGGCGTGGAATGGGAGCAGAATACTGCCACTAGTGTGCTAACTATCGCCGCTTTATAATATAAATCTAAGTTTGGGAGACCCATGCCCCCCCGTTTTTTGTTGTAGGTAAAGTATATTTGCTGCAATCCTGGGTCGTTTTTTAGCCCAGACGAAGGCATTAATTGTTTTCTGTGCGTCTTTGATGTATGCTGTAGGTAGCTGTATGGGCAGGGTGCGGAATAGGTATTGGAGCTTGGGAAGAACCATCATCTTAACAGCGGCTACTCTCCCAGTCCATGAGATATATTTGTTTTCCCAGCTTCTAAGTTGAGTTTTGATAGAGTGAAGAAGTGTGATATTGGCTTTGAACAATTTGTGTGTGTGAGTTGTGAATTTTATACCCAGGAATGTAAGGTAGTCTTGTCTCCACTCAAAGGTTTGTTGTATGATGCTGTTTGCCTCAGGTGTTGTGAATAGGCTCATTGTTTGTGTCTTAGTCACGTTTAGCTTGTAATATGAGCAGTCGCTGTACGCCTTCAGTAAAGTATTAAAGGTTGGAATGGAGAGTTGTGGGTTAGTCAATGATAGCATTACATCATCGGCAAATGCTGTTATTTTGTATTCCCTTCCTCCTCTTACTATGCCTGTGATTTGTGGTTCGTCTCTAATGGTCTGTAACAGTGGCTCCAGTGCTATGATATAAAGGAGTGGTGACAATGGGCAACCCTGACTAGTTCCATTAGTTATGTAAAAGGGCTGTGATGCGAAGCCTCCATTTGTCACTCTAGCCGAGGGTTTGGAATATAATGCCGTTATTAGATTTAGGAATGGTTGTGGAAATTGAAATTTTCTGTAGCGTTTCTCGCAGGAAGCCCCAGTGCAACCTGTCAAACGCTTTTTCAGCGTCAAGCGACAGGAATACACTGGGTTCTCCCTGTCGTTGCTTTGTGTAAAGTAAATTGTATAGTTTCCTTGTCTGCCCTTAACAAAACCCACTTGATCTTGTTTGATTATTGTGGGTAGCATATCTGCGATTCTTGTGGCATACAGTTTGGCTAGGATTTTGGTATCTGTATTTAGGAGGGATATGGGCCGTAAGTTTTGAGGTTTAGTTGGGGTTTTACCTGGCTTCGGCAGGGTAACTATATGTGCTATCAGCATGTCATGTGGCATCTTGCCCGTGGATATTATGTGGTTAAATGTATCTACCAAATGTGGTCCTACAATGTGGCTAAATGTTTTATAATAAGAATTGGTAAGACCGTCTGGTCCCGGTGATTTGCCCGGGGGAAGTGATTTAATTATTTGTAGGATTTCAGACAAGGTGACAGGGTCGCAAAGCCTTTTATTTTGGTCTTCTGTTAGGCTGGGCAAAGAGATGTTAGATAAGAAGTTTTGGATGTCGTGTGCGGACGGTTGATGTGTCTGGGGGTCCTGTTTTATGTTATATAATGTTTCATAGAAATTGGCCCTTTCTGCTAGAATCTCCTGTGGGTCATGCATTTTTCCTCCTGTGTGATTATGTAGGTATGGTATTTTTGATTGGGCTTGCTTCTGTCTTAAGAGCGATGCCAAAGCCTTGCCGGCTCTGTTCCCCTGAGTATAAGTGCGTATTTTCAGGTTCTGAAGCATATGTGCCGTTTCGTCTAATAGTAGCTCATTTATTTGTTTTGTGATCGAGATTATTTCCTGTGCCAAGTCTGCCGTAGGGGTTAGGTAGTGGGCGTTTTGTAAATCCCTTAGTTTTTTTTAATGAATCAAGATATTTTTGTTCTTTAGTTCTTTTTATATACGCCGCCCTACTAATAAAGATCCCTCTTACCACTGCTTTATGAGCTTGCCAGGTGGTTGTGGGTTCCAGTTCTGGTAAAGTGTTGTTGTGGAAGTATTCACGAATATCTTGACTTAGTTGAGTGCGGAAGTCTTTATGCATGGTTAGGGCATCATTTAGTCGCCACGGGGGTTTCCCTTTGTGGTCAAATTTGGCTTGCAGCCTTACTGACATGGTCAGACCACACTATGTCCCCAATCTCACTATTTGTCGCTCTTGGCAAGATGTCTGCAGTAACGAGAATCATGTCTATTCTAGAATGGGTTTTGTGGATGTGGGAGAAATATGAGTAACCTCTTTCGGTTGGGTGTTGTATTCTCCAGATGTCGTATAGGTTGTGTTCTAGGATTACTTTAGTCAGTGTTTTTGCATTGTTGTGTGAGGAGTTTTGACCTGGGGGCGCCCTGGGCGAGGGAAGTGTCTGGTACCGGGTGTAAAACATGATTCATGTCTCCACATAATATCATTGAGGTTTTTTGCCTGGTTGGAATCTTGTTAAGGACTTTAAGCAAGAAGTTCCTTTGATTAACATTTGGGCTATAGATCCCCACTAATGTGTATATAATAGTATTAATATTGCAATAGATTATGAGATATCGGCCTTGTGTGTCTCTTTTGAGTTGCAACAGTTCAAACGTGAGAGATTTGTGAAAAAGGAAATACACTCCCCTGGATTTGGAGGAGTGAGTCGCGTGAAATTGAGTGGGAAAGTCTCTGGTACCAAAATCTGGGACTTTATTATGTTTAAAGTGCGTCTCCTGTATGCACAGGATGTCTGTATGGTTGCGTTTCGCTGCTTCTAAGAGTACTCTACTCTCCGTTTATGCGGGGTATTAAGGCCCCTTACATTATGGGATTGTATTGTCACACTCATTTGTGAATGATAAAGTTTTGCGTACTGGCCACTCAGGTTGCCCTGACCTCGTTGCCGTGTAACCTGTGGGTTGTCTTTTCTGTATTATCTTAACCCATACGTATATCAGAGGTGGCGTTTGTAGGCTTGTGTCGCATAGTAAGGGAGCTTTTGTAGCATCATAGGTACCGATAATACGGGAAGGGTAGGGAAGTTGCAGGTAGTCGGGGGGGATGTAACTTGGTTCTTTATAACTTACCCCATTTGGGGTCATGGCGCCCATCTGCGGAGCCATGGGGGGTAGATATCAAGATATCTGTTTGGGTGGCTAACGGCCTTACCGTTCTATTTATGTAGAATAGGACCTGGTCCTGTGGGTGGTGACCCATGTATGTCTTGGTGTGATCTCTATGGGAGAGCCCCCTTGCCATCCATAGGTAGCTCTGTAATAACCCGATGCAGCAAAAAGCTAGACCTAATAATACATTCCTACATTTAACAATGAACAGGTAACACTTAACGTCCATCACCATGGGGAGCCGACTTAGCTCCATTGTCTGCTCTTTATAGTCCGTACTTTTGCGGTTCAGGCACCCCTTATCTCGGCTTCAACATACATTGCATTGATTTGCTCAGTAGTAGGGGGTAATAGATATATGGTTGTATGTGGGGCATGGTTTTTTTTTTTTTTGGTTTGTTTTTTATAAAAAATTCTGTGTGCTTGGAGCATCCCAATGTCCGGGTGTTTCCTGATCGCATGTCCCTAATACCGTGGGCAGGGTGATTTATTGGCAATCATCAAGCACCCTCCATTACTCTTTTATCCCCTTTTGGGCAACTGAGGACTCTTATCCTTGTATTATACTAATCTATGATCTATATGTATTTTGGGATGATGCTGCAAACAGCGTTCCCTTTTAAGAGTGGTCATGTGGGGATAAAGGGTAAGCAGTGAGTTTATAAAATGTAATGGGATATGGCGGTTGTGGCCCTTATGTCAATGCAAATGTTCGTACGGTACCTGAACCCTCAAGTAGGCAGAGACTGCAAAGGGTGAGTTTCTCAATGTCCTCAATGTCTTTCTAGTCTGTTCTGGGAGTTTGTTTGCTATGTTCACGGGGGGGATCGCCCCTGTATTTGCCTGAAGCCACTGACGTTCTTGAGGTTGCTGTAATAGCCATGTCATTTGTGTCTTGCGGGTGGTAATCCCTGTTGGTCGAATTCGCTGCCGTGATTCGGGTGGTGTAAGGTCAGATCTTTAAAGGGTCCCTCCAAAGGTTCAAGGCATATCAAATGCCTGAGTGGTGTGTGTTAATTTAGTATGCGGGTCACCTTTTCCATTTAGCAGTGATTGTGGTCAGCTCGTTGTGCAGGTATCTTGTTCCATTCTACCTGCAATCGACGGGAAGACGTCTCCCCCTTCTCTGTTGCTTTGCACGTAATACCCCAGGTTTGCAGGAGTTTCGCTCCTTCTTCTGGTGAAGAGATGGTATGTAGCTGGCCCTCTCGGGAGATAATCATTTTCGTCGGGTACCCCCATCGGAATCTCATGCCATTGGCTCTTAAACTGTCCGCAAGGTGGGAGAGATCCTTTCTCTTTTTCAATGTTGTAGCAGATAGATCCGCAAATATTTTTACTGAGGGGTAGCCGGGATGTGGAGCAGATTTATTTCTGCTTGTGCGCAGTATTAGCTCCTTTATATGGTAGTAGTGTACTCGTGTGAGCACATCTCTTGGCACGGTTTCTGGCAGGTACCTTGGTTTTGGGATTCTGTGAACTCGGTCCAGGAGCAACATCTCCCCCGGTATATCAGGTGCATAGGCCTTGATAAGGCCTCTTACATATGCCTGCAGATCTTCCGGCCCGACCGACTCCGGGACTCCCCGCAGCCGCAGGTTGTTCCTCCTGGAGCGGTCTTCAAGGTCCGCTAGTTTCACTTCGGTCATTGTAAGTTTTTGCTCCAAGTGTTCTACATGGCTCGCAAGGTCGTTGTGTGCCACAACAAAGTCGTCCATTTTGGACTCGACGTGTGTTGTCCGTTTGTTGATCTCTTGTACATCCCTTCGTAGTGAGTCCATAGAATGTTGCCAGGACATTATTAATTTCTGGGATAGGTTGTCAAGCGCTACTTGTAGGTAGCTTTTGGTAAGTTGGTCGGCTGGTGTAGCCAGTTCTGTATCTTGTTGTGGGTCTCGCGGATTCGGGCTGGCGTCGCCATCTTGCGAAGGCCGCAGCTGCTCCGTGACATCTAGTTGTTGTTTGTTGCTAAAAAAATTAAGTTTTTCGTTTTTTGCAGAGCTTTTCTTTGATTTAGTTTGTGCCATCTTTTATTTTGGCAATTTGCAGGTCCTAAGCGTCCGGATTGTGATAGATTGTCGGCCTCAGTAGCCAGAGCTCGGGTTCAAGCGACCATTAAGCTCGACGGTTAGCCACGCCCCCATCAGTCAGTGTATTTTAATATAAGAACAGTGACTGAGTCACACCACACAAAAATAAAATGTTTAGACTTTAGAAAAACAGACTTTTATAAAATTAGAATATGTGTAAATGAGTCATTATCAGACTGGAGCAATTTAAATGGAGTCCAAGAGAAATGGGATTATTTAAAAGTTGCACTGCTGAAGGCAACAGAAAATTGCATTAAGCTAATCAGTAAAAGCAAAAAATGTAAGAAACCACTGTGGTACTCCGCAGATGTGGCCAAAATAGTGTAAAAAAATAAATAAAAATTAGCATTTAGTGAGAAAGACAGAATGATCTATAAGATTAGGCAGAAAGAGGCTAAGCAAGTTATAAGAGTTTCCAAATCACACACAGAAGAGAAAATGGCAGTCAGTAAAAAAAAAAAAAGACAAACATTTTTATTTTTTTAGATACATAAATGAGCAAAGGAAAGTAAAACAAGGATTAGATAGATTAAAAACAAAAGAAGGAAGGTATGTAGAAGAGGATAAAGGTATAGCTGACTGCCTCAATGAATATCTTTGTTCAGTATTTACATATACAAATGAAGGAAATTAGGAAAAAGGACAAATGCGTTTTGTTACATGTGAGTTTACAGAGGAAGAGGTTCTGTTTCAACTGTCAAAAGTAAAGACAAATAAGTCAATGGGACCTGATGACATACACCCAAAGTTATTAAAAGAGCTTAGTGGTGTACTAAAATCATTAACAGATTTATTTAACCAATCATTAACAGGAGTAGTCCGAGAAGATTGGAAATTATCGAATGTTGTGTTTTACTTCAGTAGTGGGGAAAGTAATTGAAACCATGTCAAGGATAGGATTGTTGTACATCTAAAATAACATGGATTTCAAGATCAGAGACAACATGGGTTTACTTCAGGGAGATCATGCCAAACTAATCTTATTGATTTTTTTTGATTGGGTAACTATAATAATAGATCAGGGTGGTGCAGTAGACATTGCTTACCTAGATTTCAGTAAGGCTTTTGACACTGTTGCACATAGAAGGCTTATCAATTTATTTATTTATTACTGCTATTTATAAAGCGCCAACAGATTCCACAGCGCTTTACAATTAGTGGAGAAACGTACAATATACACAGACAAATACAAGAGGTAGAGAGAGCCCTGCCCATAAGCTATCTAGCCATTGGAGCTCTTTTATACAAAGTGCTTGGCTAGATGGCCCGTGAGCTTACAATCTAACGGATACCATGGGGATTTGAGACAAAAGGTAGCAGGGGTAGTTTGGAGGTGATGGCTGAAAGAGTTAACAGAGAAGCAGCTTTTGGTAAAATACAAAGGGAATGAAGAGGTAATTGAGTGAGAATCTCAAACAGCTGGAGGAGCATGCTATATATTTAGGGGGAGCCTGGGTGAGAAGTGGGGAGAAAAAATGCAGTTTTTCACTGAGTGAGGCCTGAATAACAGAGAATGAGAGAGAACAGGCATATGAAGGTATTTACAACTGGGGAGGAGAAATGGAGAGTGAGGGGAGGAGGTAGGGGTAGAGGGGAGATTATTTAGTAGCCATGTGTTTATATACTATTGAAAGTTTAGCAACCAAATTCTATCACCCAAAATATTAATAACAGTCTACATGAAATATTGGTCAGAAACATTAAATGACTATAGTACAAACTAAATGCACAGAAAATTACAGTGGCAACTACAGGTATAACTGGTAATAAATCTATAGTAACATGAGAATATGTTAGCAATCCGGGAATACATGATGTGGAGTATCTTCCAAGCTTCAGTCAGTACCTGAGGGTGGTAGGTGTTTCACTGCAGGATGTAAAATGCAGTCTTTCACTTTCAATAAACTGCAGTCTTTAAGTTTTGATTCAAATATTGTTGAATGGGTAAGGCAGTGGCTGAGTGACAGGCAACAGAGGGTTGTAGTCAATGGATTATGTTCGAAGCATAGTCTTACCAGTGGGGTACCTCAGGGATCTGTACTTAGACCCATTCTCTTTAATATTTTATTAGTGATATTGCAGAAGGTCTTGATGGTAAGGTATGTCGTTTTGCTGATGCTACTAAGATATTTAATGGGGTTGATGTTCCAGGGGGGATAAGCCAAATGGAAAATGATTTAGGTAAACTAGAAAAATGGTCAGTTGTGGCAGCTGACATTCAGTGTGGGTAAGTGCAAGAAAATGCATATTGGACGTAAAAACCCAAGGGCAGAGTACAGAATATTTGATAGAGTCCTAACCTCAACATCTGAGGAAAGGGATTTAGGGGTAATTATTTCTGATGACTTAAAGGTGGCAGACAAATGCTAGCTTGTTTTTAAAGGGAAAGGTATTAGCAGTAGAAAGAGGGAAGTGCTCATGCCATTGTACAGAACACTGGTGAGACATCACTTGGAGTATTGTACACAGTACTGGAGACCGTATCTTCAGAAGGATATTGATACCTTAGAGAGGGTTCAGAGAAGGGCTACTAAACTGGTTCATGGATTGCAGGATAAAACTTAGAAGAAAGGTTAAAGGATCTTAACATGTATAGCTTGGAGGAAAGACGAGACAGAGGGGATATTATAGGAACATTTAAATACATAAAGGGAATCAACACCATAAAGGAGGAGACTATATTTAAAAGAAGAAAAACTACCACAACAAAAGGACATAGTCTTAACCCCTTAAGGACACTGCTTCAGAAGCTTGTCTTATGCTTAATGACAAGCAATTTATTCATTTTTTTGTTGTTTGCCTTCAACTGCAATTTGCATTTTACTAATTTATTGCACCGGCACATATTATATACTGTGTTTTAAAGGACAGAAAGGGCTTTAATTTGATTTAATATATATATAAATGCTTATTTATTATTAAAAAAAAATACAGAAAAATGTTTTTGTTTTTTTTTTTTACAGTTTTTGCAATAATAATGTGTGCATAATTTGTGCAGGTTAAGCAAAGTAAAAATAAATTCATTTAGTTCTGATTTAAAGAATATATGTGTCTGGGATTTTAATTTTTCTTTGGTAGTTACAGGTCACAAAGCACAAGGAGTAAAATAAACTTTTAATGTGGAGCGATTTTAGAATTTGGTATGTTTGTCTTGTAAGCTTAATAGCCATAAAAGAAAACAAAATTGCCACACAAAAGTAATATTTATATAAAGTAGACCTCACAGGCTATTTACCAAAGATTGTTTTGACACTTTCTACACAGTTATTTCACCGCCAATCTCTGCTAAATATTGGAGTAAAATAGTTTTTTGTTTTTTGGCACACAAACTTATAACAAAGAACTTCTCGTGTGTATTTTGTAAAGCTGGTGTGTGCTATTCCTGTACAAAACCAGATACAAAACGATACCCCCATTAAATGTCTTTGGCACTATTTCGTGAAGCTACAGTGCCATATAGGAGACCTGTCCTTTTCAGTATTTACAGTAGAATTTTGAGAGACTGATTTAATGGGCCTATGCTTCAATTTGGGGTATTATAACAGTTTGACTGTTCAAAAAAAAAAACCCACAAGGGGCTACCATTTGTAAAAGTAGACACTCCAGGGTATCTCATATGGCGCATATTGTGCCTTAACATGCCCCCATGTTTTCACCAATATAATCCAAAGTATGTAGTAAAAAATAATTTGGGGCATTTTTTACATACAAATTACATTTTTACTGGGCATTTTGTATATTTCATATGTGCCACTAAGTTCAAACCCCCCAAATTATGCTCAGCTAAGTCTTCAGAGTAAAACAATATGCCCAATGTATGACCTAGATACTATTTTGTGAAGTTACAGTGCTATAAAAGAGACGTGACAAGTTCAGGTTTTTAAGTGTGAATTTTCATGGAGGGTTTTGATGCGTCCGTGTCCCACTTTGGAGCACTTGAGCAGGCTACATATTCCAACTACACCATAAAGGCATACCATTTCTTAAAGAACACATCCCAGGGTATTTCAAAGGGCATATTTTGAACCTTGGGGTAATTTTTCCGCTAGCTTGTACTAAGTGTAGTGGTAATTAGCGTTTTTTTTTTTCTGCCTTTTTGACACACAAAGGGATTTTGCAAATCGTATGTGTGCTACCAGTGTATAATACTTCATATGTTACTCAGCTATGTCGGCTGAGTACAGCAATACCCCCATATGTACCTTTGCCAGGTATATGTGGACATCAGAGGGGCACATTTGGGACACAGCCATTTTAGGTTTTTTTTCAAACTTTAAATTTTTATGCTATGCCCATGTCCCATTTTAGAGTATTTTACCAGGCTATAATAATCCAAATACCCCATAAAGCCATACCATTTTTTTTTAAAGAAGAAATCATAGTATATTTTAAAAGGCATATTTTGAACCTTAGCGTGGGATCATTTTTTCGCTAGCTTGTACCAAGTGTAGTGGTAATAAGCAGTTTGCACAGTATATTTTGCAAACCTTATGTGTGCTACGACTGTATTATACTTCATATGTTTCTCAGCTATGTCGTCTGAGTACAGCAATACCCCCGTATGTACCTTTGTCAGGTATATGTGGATGTTGAAGGGGCACATTTGAGACACACATTCAGTTTTTTTTCTAACTTTGAAGTTTTACGCTGTGTCCATGTTCCATTTTGGAGTAGTTTAGATGGTTGGTTATTGAAACTTCCCCACAAACACATACTATTTTATTAAAAAATACACCCTGGGGTAATTCAAAGGCGTATTTTGAAACTTGCGTAGGGTCATTTTTTCTCTAGTTTGTTCCAGGTGTAGTGGTAATGAGCATTTTTAAATGTGTTTTTTTTTACTTTTTTAAACTTTTTTTTTTTACTGTTAACCCCTAACTAGCCGTAAGCAGCACTAACGGTAAATTCCCCAATTTCCCATAACTCCCACCCACCCCAGGTAGCAAAATATATCATTTTAAAATATTTAAATTAATGAATTAAATAAATTGAACCCCTGAGGGTTAAAAATAAAAATCGGATCACAGTATAATACTGTGGTCTGTATTTTGATCACTGTAGATAGTGATCAACTGTCAGGGAAGAGGTTAATTTTTATTAAAACTGGGTAAAGGAGGGTGGGATTTTTTTTACTTTTTAAAAAATAGTTATTAAAACATTTTTTTTTTTTTTTTTACATTAACCCCTAGCTAGCCTAAAAGCAAATTCCCCAATTCCCCACTAACTTCCACCCACCCCAGCTAGCTAAATATACAATTTTAATATTTTTAAAATAATAAAATAAATGTATACCCTGCTAATTGATCACTGTAGTCCGTGATCAATTGGCAGGGAAGGGATTAATTTTTATTTAAAATTGGAAAGGGGGGTGGGATTTTAATTTAACTTTTTTTTTTTTTTTTTTTTAACAGCAAGCAGATCAGCAGTGATCTGTCTCCCTGCACTTCACAAAGAACCCGGAGATGCAGGAAGGCGGATGGTAAGTCCCTGCAGCACATGTGCTCGCTCTGACAGCCTGTCAGAGCGAGCACAGCTGCAGGGGCAGCGCGAGCCGGTGCTCCCGGTCTGCCTCTAATACAGAGGCAGTCTGGAGCAACGTTAACACCGAGATCGCAGAGATCTGGGGTTAATTTTAACGCGTGACTGACAGGGTCAGTCACCTGACGTTAAGGGTCTCCCCAAGCGTCACCCGTACTGAAGGGGTTAAATTAGAGGGGCAAAGGTTTAAAAATATCAGGAAGTATTACTTTACTGAGAGGGTAGTGGATGCATGGAATATCCTTCCAGCTGAAGTGGTAGAGGTTAACACAGTAAAGGAGTTTAAGCATGCGTGGGATAGGCATAAGGCTATCCTAGCTATACGATAAGGCCAAGGACTAATGAAAGTATGTAGAAAATTGGCAGACTAGATGGGTTGAATGGTTCTCATCCGCCATCACATTCTATGTTTCTATGATTGGAGACCACCTGTGGTAAATTCCAATAATTGGACATGCTTCAGAAAGGTAAACACCAGGTACATACAAGGTCTCACAGCTGTAGGAGGATTTCAAAGAAAAAAATTAAGCAATGAGGTCAAAAGGGACTGCCTACAGAGCTCAGAGACAAGATTGTGTTAAGGCAGAGTAATGAGGGAACAGACGCCAGACTCAAACAGGAATATAAAAGTTCAAGCTTTATTGCATCTGTTAATAAAATTGTCAGTAGAGCACAGTGGCATTAGTACATAATTCAGATATCCAGTATGTTTCACATATTTTTTTTATTTGTTTATGTACCTACCTCTGCACTTAATAAAATGATGAAACCTGTAGGTTCTGCCAGTAGCATTTGAATGAAAACAATCACCTTTAACCACATATTGGCAACATTTAAAGACACGACCATACTTCTACATGTCCTTACAACTTGGCCAAGTACCTTGTTGTGACTAATATTGATCGCCTTAGAGCGGGTATCTATTGGGATTATTCTACTACTGGTGGGATTAACTTTGTTTGTGTTTCAGTGAGTTGGCTATTGGAAAGATACATAAGAGTCTCCTTCCCTTCACACTGGCTATTACCACTATGCTATACTGACGATTTTATTATCGGGTGAAATAAAACTTGAACTTCTACTCACTTGCTCGAGTCTGAACGTCTGTTGCCTTTGGGGATGTGGTGTTTCTTTCATCAACAGATTTAGTAAGGCTACAAAGAAATTCAGCTGCAATTAATGATCTCAAGAGCACAGTGGCATCCATAATTCCATAATGCGAGCGTGGCCGTTGCCGCACATTCGCATTAAGTCCCCTCGCCGACTGACGTCGGTGTTAAAGAAGCGTGGGCGGAGCCTGTCCCTTTGCGCTGGATTCAGGTATATGACTGATGGGGTTTTAACCCCTTTAGCGCTGCACATATTATTCTGAGATCATAAGCACAGCTTACTTTATGTATTTTTTGTTTTGATAAGTAGGTAGTGGGTTACCTACTGTGTAAGCAGCAGCTAACATTTTAGCTTTATATCTGACATATATAGCACTAGTACATTCATTTCTAGTATATATCTAAAAACTGCTTGCAAAATATGGAGATCTCTTGATTTTCTGGGTTGGCCAATCACAGACTTCCCAATGCAGCTGAATGCAAATCTTTGCAAGGTAGGTGCTCTGAACAATTGTCTGCCTCTGTAGCTAACCAAACCAGCAAGTAACAGTGACCGCTTGTCGACTTGAAAGCCAGAGGACTACAAATTTTAAATCTTGTGTATATTTATTGTCACAGGGTCAGGGGGGATGTCAGAAACCTGGCACTATGAGTTTATGCTTTCAAACCTCCCCATCTCACCTCTTCCTTGACAATTAACTCAGAGCTTTATAGCACCTCTGAAAGAACAAGAGGGTGTAGATGTAAACCTGTTAACTTTGACTATAAATCCAACAAGCTAATGAGAAACTCTTGTTTAAGACTACTGTGAATGCTTTCTTTATTTGAACTGGAAGCCAAGATAGCTTGCCAAGTAATCGGTAGTGAGGGAAAGCTACAGTTAGGCTCCTGGAAACAGTTAGATTTAAAGGGGCAGTGCTATAGAGACTTTTTGACAATAAAACAGCAGTTGAAAGCTACAATTGCATGGCTGTCCTGACTGTGTTTGCAGTGGCTTGTGGTGTAAGAAGTGGGATGCCTGCTGTATTGGCTCCACTGTTACAAAAAACCTTAATGCACAGAATCCACCGAAAATTGGAGGATTTTGTGAAAGCCTTGCTAAAGGCTACTAATGTGCAGACTAACATGCAACTGTAGCTACCAAAAAAGAGTGCAACAGATTCCTGGCCATGCAAATTGTGATGGACAAAAAGTGGACTTGGATATGCTAAAAAAAAGTTCCTGGAACATAGTACTAGCCAGGAGTGACTGCACAAGCAGGATATGGACAACTGGTTTTCTGCAGAAAATGACTCCAGAGACCTATCTACTGGTGATTGAACAAACAGCCACCTGTGAAGTCTGACCTTCAGAGCTGTGGTCAGGACTTATTGGTCCTTTTCTCCTTAGAGAAACTCAAAAAGCTTAGTAATACCTGAAAGAAGAGGCTGCTGCATATTACCCACAACTTAAGGCTGAAATTCTAGCCTGAGTGGGTGCGACAGAACCTTATGATCCCAGCGCTTCTATAAATTGAGGTTTATTGAAGCCTGAGATATTTATGGGCCAGATGGATTTCGTCAAAGTCCTGCACTGCTGCTGCTTGACAAGTATTCTGTGGCCTTCATAGATTGGTCAGTCATGGAAGCCCCATGTCTTTTGCTAGCATGGTGGCTCAAGCAAAAATATATTTGTCTACAAAGAAAATCTTCTATGAACTCATTTGGCTTGTCCAGAGGCAAAAGAACAAAAAGGGTGAGCTTGTATTTGGAGTATATCTGCACCAAACAGACTCAAGGGGTCACACTGTGTTTAAGGACCACCTTAGGGGATACCTAATAACTTTCTTTGAATGTGGTGAAAAAAAGGACATGTCAAGGCCAATACAATGTAAAGGAGAATACCCTTTGGGAACTGAAACTAGCAGTTCTAGTGCAAGGTTTGCATATGTTTAGAGTGACTGTTCCGTTAAAGTGATACTATACGCACCCATACCACTTCATCTCATTGATGTGGTCTGGGTGCAATGTCCCTGTCCCACTTAGTCCTGCAAAGTAATATTTTGCAGTTTTAGAGAAACTGCAATGTTTACATTGCTGTACCAAGACTACCTCCTAGAGTTTGACTTTATAAACGACGCTGGACAACTTCACGCTCTGCACGAGGATGTCCAGCATCAGGAGAAAACCCCCATAGGAAGGCATTGAGGTAATACAACCCTCCTCAGATGACATACGAGGAATAAAGTGTTGCCTAACCCTTTAGAATGCTTGAGGAGGCCCGCGGGGGCGGAGGACCACATCATTATTAGGAATACATCTTGACACGGGAACCAGACAAGGAGTAAGGTGTATGGGGAATTTTAAAGGTATTGTGCCTCTTGCCCAGAATGTAAAAACAACTATTTTAGGGTCCTTTTCTATGCCATTTCTAATAATCAAACCATTTAAAAGGATTGGCATGGACTACTGTGTTTGTTGTAGAAATCTGCTCAAATCATAATTTGCTATTTAGTGGTTAAATCAATAATTGTAACAAAAAATAACTTCCAAAAGGAAAAAAGTCTTAAATCGTAAATATATGCAGGGCCAGTACAAAAATTCTCTAGTATGCTGTTAATTAAAGGAACAGTCCAAATAACATAGCAATTTTAGCGCACTTTAGTGGTTATGGTGCCAGGGACTATTGTAGGTACATTTTAGAACGATTTGAATTCTTACCACAGACGCCTCTCACTGCCTTGTATAGAGCTACATTAGAGCTCAAAGCTTCTGCTTATGAGCTTCCTTTGGCTCTCCTGATGCTCTCCTCTCCTTCAATACAGTGCTTGCTCATTGGCTGAGAGAGTCAGCTGATCAATCTTAGCAATGTGTTAAGCCCTGCTCTGTTGTGCTTTGCTTAGTCAGAGACTTTCTGGCTCTCCTGTAGATGTAGCAGTTGCAGGGAGTGGAGCCCATGGGACCTCAGGTAAGAAGTCATACTATTCTAAAATGGTTTACTACTTACATTGAGGGGGCTCCAAGTAGTCTCTGGCACTCTAACTCTGTAGTGGTTTCACAGAACCATACAAAGGACAAGAGGTCAACCAACCACCCATGGGAAGGAAATTTCGGTGAAAGGTTGAATTTGATGGACCTGGAGAATCTGCTTAATTCACAAATTCCTCCCAACTCAATCATGTACCTTACTGAAATTGGCAATACGCTCCTTGCATGTTTTATTTCCTGAAAGTAGAGGAGGGGCTTAGCAACCTTTTGCAAACCCCTCCTCCAGCTGTTCTCATTTTATTGTTCCTGTAGAAGACAAGACTGTATGTGTTAAACATTGCATTCCACAATAGTTGGTTGTTAAACTTCTCCATGCAAATTTTTTTTTTTTTTTAATATTACAGTAAAAAAATATTAAATACTCAACAGGGAAAATGATGCCATTTAAAGGATCTGGAGACCTCCAGAAACTCAACACTCAACCTTTGGCCTTATTGTATGTTTAGAACACCTTGATTGCATTATTTTTCCATATGCGGTTTTGTTCTCTCTACAGTTAATACCATATGCTTTCTTTTCAAAGGTTTTAAACTACATAACAAAGAAAGCTGACCACACAGTTCGGAAGTTGAAGAGACATTACAGAGGCTCAGAGGTTAGAATGAAGAGGGCATCTTCATCACGCAAAAAAAGGGTGACTGTAGTACAATCAACAGACTTGTGTAGCCGCGAACCCCAATCAGAAGACACCATTAACTGTGACTCGCTTTGCTTCTTTACATCCGAGTCTGATGATGACAATGCAGTTTGTCCAGCAGAACAGTGCTTCGAACCTGAAGGAGATGAGGTGAGGAAGTGTTAAATTGGGACTGTATTTCCCAACCGTTTGTAATATTCTGAGTAATTGATCCCTTTGTTGAATAAATCTGTGAGCGTTGATACATTTTTTTTTTTAAATGAATGTGTAAATCCACGCCGATGTTTCCTAAAACTGAGCACCTCCATCTTGGCTCCCCGTCCGTTGTTGTATTAGATTCTGCCCGTGTACATCTTATGCATTTTTGAGGATCATGTTTATATTTCAGTCATTTGAAATGTTATCAACATTATTTTCATATAATTTGTGAAGAAAATAAAGAATGTCCATGTGCTGCAAATATCAATGATCTGCAGAGATCAATAAATATCTGTTGGTCCAAGGCTTCCCTTTGTTTTTGTTGAAACTAGTAATAACAATTCTTCTTTCTCGATTTGATCCACTCCCACTATGTTGGGGGTTTTTTTTTTTTTGGTATCCCTCACCAAGCACTCTCAAACACTATTACCATAGGTTCCATATGAATAGCAGTGTTGCCTCATGAACTACTTAACCAGGTAGTACAGGCTCAGGAACACACAAACTGTTCTTTCAAGAGAGTGACTTTTATGAATTATTATACTTTTATTTCAGAAAAATACTAAGGACAAGTGGTACAAAAACTGCTCAATTGCAGTAATCATTACCAGCAATGCAGGTCACAGTAGTCTATTTACACCACAAATGCTTTCCTCTGGGGCATCTGTGACACTCCTGTGAGAATTGAGCCTCAATGAGCAATCTGGCCCACTGATGAGGATCTGGTAACACAGTGATGACTAGCTGGCCCTGGCCAACTGATGCCAATCTGAGCCCACAGACTGACAATCTGGACTGTGTATGCAAATATACAAAGACCCGTACAATAGACTTATGTTATATGTATGCAACCTTACCAAGTAGGTAGTGGAATGCCATAGAGACTAGTTTGCTAGGAACGTGCAACCAGTTGGACAACAAGCTAAACTGGTTTTCTCTGTGACAGAAATTGCTGATATACAAAAAGGTAGTTCTCCTTTTGGAATGAAGAGAGTTAATTGTCCACATAGTTATTGCTAACGCGTGTCTATTAAATGCAAACATATGCAGATATAAAAAAAAAAAACTATCACACGCATTCTACAGTGCTGCAGTATATGTTGATGCTCTCCATTAAATAATAAAAACCAACATATTACACTACACTGTATTGTACAGAAAGAAAATAAAATGAAATGTTTTTATATATAATATATACACACACAAACATTCAAAAAGTATTCAGATCCCTTTATTTTTTTTTCACATTTAAATTTTTTTTTTTTTTTTTTAAATTGTGCAGCCTTCTTAACATTGTTTAAATTAATTTGAATAAAGAGGTCTCCATGAACCTGATTGTGACTCTGAGGGAACTCCTAAAATTATGTGTGGAACTGGAAGAAATTTCTGGAAGGAACACTGCACTGCGAGAACAGTGGCCTGGGGCATTTCTTCTTTCAAAAGCCTACTGATAGAAACACTGCTCTTTATTATAAGAACTATACTAATGACAAAGCCATGAAATGTGTGTTTGTAATGACCAGGGATAGATAGAGAGAGATATAGATATTTTTTTTTTTTTTTTATACCCGCTCTGTGTGTTCTGCAAACAAGACTGACTTTTTACATGCACATCCATGGTTTCCTATGACTGTGGAAGCGAAAGTGTTGCAGGGCTTACTAGATTCAGGAAATATGGTTACATTGTTAAATCAAGCCTGGTTTCCTGGCCTATGTTTTAGATGACTTGCATGAGATGGAAATGATATCCTTAAAAATGCAAAGAGTGGTTATGTAAAGTGGAGAGTTGGTTTTATATCTAAATTAGCCGATTGAGTTTTTCATTTTTATATTCTGGGGGATTATTTATTTAATGAAATTGTAAATGGGCAGTTAACTCCTATGAAAACACTAGTTGTTGGCAATCTTGGAACTAATGGTGAAAGGCCAACTACTACTAAAGACATAGGACTAATTGACTTTGATGTCAATCCTGGTAACATTTAAGAGTGCACAGTGGGCTGATCCAACCTTTTTAGCAAAGTTTAATTTAACCACAGCACATATTTTACTTTTAAATAAAGGCCTCTCTTTTGTGCCTACTTTGGGTGCAGATTGGTTTAATTGATTAAGGACACCAATCTGTTTGGGCGAAAACTGGCATTAGGCGCCTTACATAAAAGAAAAGAAACCAGTATGGCTAAGGAAATGTTTGATGATCAAGATAAAGATCCATCTCTTACTAACTTGAAAAACCTAGTTGGTATACCCCTAATCTCAAGGAAGTTATGAATGTGGACTTCATACAAATGACCTCTAATAAAATTGAGCAACTACCACCTATAACCATGCCATTAATCAGCAACTTGTCTCAGGAAGAAAATTCAACACTGAGAGAATTAAGATCTAACAAAAATCTAATCATAAAACCCTCTGATAAAGGGGGTAACATTGTGCTTCTAGAGAAAGGAAAAATACATTGACATCTGTATGTCACATCTGGATGATACATTCTGCTGCTACAAACGTTCAGTAACTACCTAAATGATTTTAAACAAATTCTAACCCGAGCCAGAGACAATGACATAATTTCTCAAGATGAATTAAGATTTATTCTACCTAACACTCCAACAGTTGCCACGTTTTATTGCTTATCAAAGATTCACAAGGATGCCGTGAACCCACCAGGCAGACCAATTGTCTCTGGAAACAATTCACTCACTGAGCAAGCCAGCAGATTCATGGAAAAAATACTCCATCCTTTCGTAACAGATCTACCCTCATATATACAATATACCAAACAGACCTTACTATCTTTAAAAAAATTTGACGGTCCCTCCATACACCTTTTTAGCAAGTCTTGATGTTGTATCATTATACAATAACATCCCGCATGACATTGGCCTAAGGGCAACCCAATTCTTCTCATAGAACTTTTGGAATTCATACTTACTCATAAATACTTTGTTTTTAATGGTTCATATTATCTGCAAACTAGGGGCACAGCGATGGGTATTGCTTGTGCCCCTAGTTATGCTAACCTGTATCTGGGCTGGTGGGAAGCCAGAGTTCCTATAGAAACAACAATAGGATTTAAGGAATTTTACGCTGGCATCGATATATAAAAGACATCCTCTTTTGAGAAAATGGTATCCAAACTCAATACCAACAATATTGGTCTACAACTTACTCATATCAGTGAAGACAAACTTGATTTACTGGACCTTAAGATCAAACAAACACTTGGTGTTGAACTACAAACAGAACTGTACAGGAAACCCACCTCCTGCAACAATTTTCTTCATTGGAACAGTCACCATCCTTATAAACTCAAAGCTGGAATTCCATACGGGCAGTATTTGAGGGCTAAGAGAATTTGCTCTAGTGAGGAATCTTTCCTAAAAGAAGCAAAAGAACTACAAATATGCTTAAAAACGGGATACCCAAACCGAATCCTTAAAAAACATTTCAACAAGTCTCTAAGAATCTTTGCTGAAAACTGGCCAATACTTATCCACGATAAAGATGTAGCCAATAACCTCCCAGAATTTCCTTGCATCACTTCACGTTGTGCATCTAATTTACACGACTTACTGGTCCGTAGGCACCTTGACACACCAAAATCCCCTCAAACATGGTTAACAGAAACGAAAAGGATATACCGCTGTGGATATTGTAAAGCATGGAAATATATCACACCATCAAAGACAATAGAATGCACCAACACCAAAAAGACATACAAGATAAGGGATTTTGCAAACTGCAGCACTACCAGAATAGTATATTTGATAACTTGCAGCTGCAAAATCCAATCTGTTGGAAAAACCTTTTAGGAATTCCAAAGAAGAATTCTCCATTACAAGCTTAAGCATCTCAACACCTGTGGCAAATCATGTGAGAAACTTTCACAACACTGACCCTTCTATTCTTTCCTTTCAAATTCTTGAATGTATCCATCTGAACACCAGGAAAGGTAACTTTAAAGGACCACTATAGGCACCCAGACCACTTCAGCTTAATGAAGTGGTCTGGGTGCCAGGTCCAGCTAGGATTAACTCTTTTTTTTCTATAAACATAGCAGTTTCAGAGAAACTGCTATGTGTACCTATAAGTTAATCCAGCCTCTAGTGGCTGTCTCATTGACAGCCACTAGAGGCGCTTCCGTGCGTCTCACTGTGATTGAGAATGCTTTCCTATGGACTGACTGAATGCTTGTGCCGCGCATGTGCATTCAGCCGATGTGGAGGAGAGTCCCCCGCCCGGCGCTGGAAAAAGAGGTAAATTTAACCCCTTCAACCCTGTAGAGCCCGGTGGGAGGGGGGGGGGCCCTGATGGTGGGGGGACATAGAGACCCTATAGTGGTCCTTTAATCTAACGTTGAAAAAGGAATCTAAATGGATACACTAATTAAAAAAACTTGCACGACACGATCTGAATGAAGAATTCAACTTCACACCGCTTATTCACAATCTCAAAGCAAATAATCTGGACAATCCTTCAATTCTACTCTTAAACACAATTGTCTAACAAAAACTAGAATAAAGCCCTCATAAAGTTCCATTGATCAATAGGGGGACAGTTATCAATGAACATACAAAATATGATCAATAAGAATAATAGGAACACTTTATAAGTCCAAACAGGTCAACCAATCCACTGATGTGTTTTTTTTTCAGATCATGAACTTCAAATAGTTGCCATGTAGTTTACTATGCCTATGGCACATATTTTTAGAATTTTTCCAGAAATTACTAGTGCCCACATCAAGGAATATGTACCAAATATGATTCTATGATGATTGCATTCAATTACTTCTGAGAATAATTCCTTTTCAGTTATTGGAAGACCTTTATACTCCTGCATACTCACTAGACTCATTATTTAAATTTTCATGATTATTTATCATTTTTATTTTCTTTAATCATTTTTTGGTCTAAATTAAACCCGGCATAATATTAATATACCATTCAGGAACTAGGATAGAACTATATGGGGAAGGTACCTTTTGGACCTTCCCCATATAGCAGCATAATGTGCTCCGAACTTTTATTCAAGTAATAAAAACCTCTATTCATGCAGATCAATTTTACCAAGTCTCAGTCAAAAATACACTTTATACCTTATTTTCAATCTAGCTTAAATGTTACAACTTAGCAACATATGAATAGTCATCTGGTAACATAAGACAATTAATATATATGATACGAATATCATAGCCTTAACATTCTATTATTTAGACTAATTCAGTACGCACTGGATATCTATCTATTGAATTTATTTTTTCGCTATCCAGTTCCATACAACCATATAAACCCCCCATTTTCAATATGTATCCTCCTTGTATTGTATTTTATTTTATTTAATTTCAATTTAATTTAATGTTACATTGTGAAAAAACACATCAATATTCTATTTTGACACATTCTCTTTATACACATCCATTTTATCCATCAGCATTTACCGACATAGTAACATAAGTATCATTAAGGGTTAATTCCACTATTAGCGTTGTTGGAGACATGCCTCCCCCATTATTATTGGACAATTCAAATCCACTTTGACCAATTACGAACGATATCCTGACTTAAAATTACCAATACTTACTTGTGCTCGGTTCCCCTCTGATGAGCCAACTGGCAAAAGGCGCGCGTTAGAGGCTCATGTAGCACACTCAGCATACCATAGATGTTAGTCTGTTACTACCGCATATCCAGCCGCGGCAACGGATACCTGTCAATAGAGCTACCTCTGTTCTATATATAACAGATGAGTCCTCTACTTTAACAACAAAAGAGAAACAAATATCAGAAAACCCCAAGGGTACATAAATACAACTGGTACACCAATGGGTATCTGGTATTGAAATAAAGCAACCCCTACATAGTTACATAGCTGTAACTATAGCAAAAAAACCCAGTTTGAAGGACAATTTTGCAACAAGCTAGGAACAAAAATTCCTTATTGACCTCAGAATGGCAGTCAGATTTATCCTTGGATCAAGCAGTTATTACCCTACATTGAAAGATTATATCCTTGAATATTCTGTTCTTGCAAGTATGCATCTAGTAGCCGTTTGAACATCTGTATGGACTCTGATAAAACCACTTCCTCAGGCAGAGAATTCCACATCCTGATTGTTCTTACAGTAAAAAAACCTTTCCTTTGCCTTAGGCGAAATCTTCTTTCTTCCAGTCTAAACGCATGGCCTCGTGTCCTATGTAAAGTCCGGTTTGTGAATAGATTTCCACATTTTTATTGGCCCCGAATATATTTGAATAATGTTATCATATCCCCTCTCAGGCGACGTTTTTCTAAACTAAATAGGTTTAAATTTGTTAACCTTTCTTCATAGCCGATATGCTCCATTCCTTTTATAAATTTTGTAGCCCGCCTCTGCAGTTTTTATAGTGCCATAATATCCTTCTTTAGAACAGGTGCCCAAAATTGCACAGCATGTTCAATATGGGGTCTTACCAGTGATTTATAAAGAGGCAAAATGATATTCTTGTCCCAAGAATGAATGCCCTTTTTCATGCATGACAATACCTTACTGGCCTTGGCCACTGCTGATTGACATTGCACATTGTTGCATAGTTTGTTGTCTATAACAATTCCCAAGTCCTTTTCGTGTGTTATCCCTAATTCGCTTCCATTAAGGGTATACGTTGCTTGTGTATTTTTTACGCCGAAGTGCATAACTTTGCATTTTTCAACATTAAATTTCATCTGCCATTTGAGTGCCCAGTCCCCCAGTCTAAATCCCTCTGAAGCAAAGTAATATCTTGCTCACAGTATTATTTTACAGAGTTTTGTGTCATCTGCAAACACTGAAACATGACTTTCAATGCTGTCTTCAAGATCATTTATAAACATGTTAAATAGAAGGGGTCCCAGAACAGACTCCTGAGGGACACCACTTGCCACCTCTGTCCAGCTTGAAAATTTACCATTAATGACAACTCTTTGTACTCTATTTTTAAGCCAATGTTCTACCCAAGAACAAGCATTTTCATCTAGACCGATTTCCTTGAGTTTGAACACTAATCTATTGTGTGGAACTGTATCAAATGCCTTGGCAAAATCCAAATAGATCACATCCACCCCTAATCTATTAAAATATAACTTTTAATATAGATACAAAATAAAAAAAGCACAGCGGCTCCTTAGTGAAACATACATCCTGTCTAAAGTTGGTGCAACTAGTAAAAGGAGAAAGGAGGCTGAGTGTAAATAGGCATAAAGTATCAGAAATGTCACAGTATCTGATTCATAGCACAGATATAGGTAAAGCAGAGAGGGTAATTAGTGAACTAAAATCAATCGCCCACTTCCCCCACTGCTATCTCACAATCCCTTAATATCGAGCCCCCCAAATCTCCTGCACTAGTCTGATAACCAACTTGAATAACTAAAAATACATCTGAAACTCAATAGAGTGTAAAGAATAAGCATAAGTGGAGTGTGGCTAGGTACTGAGCTAGCTAATGGTCACAGATACAGCGTCGTCCCTGTCTGTCTCTACCACCCTTCACACTAAAACGTCCCGACGCGAGTTTCGCCGAAAAAACGGCTCTTCCAGGGGAACAGAACATCCGATCTACAGTCATTTAAATATCCCGCCCTTTCCTGTAATTGGCTACTGATTGGCCAATTGGAGAACGGGGGGAGGAGCCTGATCCTCCGCATCAGTTAACCCAGTATGCGTCAAATCGCCGTGTAGGAGGACAAGCAGTTGAAATAAAATACTATAAACACCTAAATTGATGTGGTAAATTACTGTCTGATTTAGGGAACAATGGAAAGTAGTAATTATAACCGCAAGAGCTCCTTTTTCCGGAGCTAAGCAATAGAAAAAGCTGTGATTAATAAGTATTCAAAGTGTCTAATATTAGTTACTTCTTAGAGTAACAGTAACTTTTTGCAAAAATGTTACTATATTTTAACTGAAACACAACAGATTGTGCCTGAATGAATATAGTAAATATATATAATCAGTCCAATACATATGCTAACTGGTGAGGGGGCTTTAAGTCTGCCTAAGGGAAAAAGAAAGGGAATCTTTCTCCCTTTCAAAATCTATTCCAATGTGGTAATAATGACAGAGGTTGATTACAGCAATGTTATCTAGACCAATTCAGATGTTAAAGGTACAGCTACATATTTCTAAGAAATGTAGCTTATTGTGAGAGGACCAATTCTTCATATATTTCCCGAATTAGAAAAGTAAACCAAACATGAACTAAGATAATAGTTATAGTTTGGGAGAATGGACAGTCACTCTAAAATCAGATCCATGTGTATAGGTCTGTAAACATATATTATACCAATTCCAGAAAGACCATTCTGTCATATAGTTCAAGGACTGTAAAAATGTCAAAATGGGATGAAAGGAAGACAACTATAGCTACAACCCTTTAGGAGTGAATGAACGGAGTAAAATTAAACTCTTCAGTCCTTTGGGGTATAATGTTTGAAAAGAATAGATCCAGCGAGACTCAGCTTTTAATAGAGAAATGTTACTATCACCTTTATGGTGGTTCTGAAACACGTTTTGAATTACCTGAAATTTAAGTACGGTAGGTTTAGAGGCACGGTTGAGTCGTACATGTTTTGCAATGGGCGTTTCTACGTGTGGATTCGTAATAGAGTTAATGTGTTGTAGAATCCGTTGGCGTAATTGTTGGTATGTTTTGCCGATATACTGTAACCCACAGTCACATGTTATAAGATAAATCACATTGGTGGAGCTACAGTTGATAAATGAATTGACCACTATGTCTTTAGATGTTCTCTTGTATACTGTCTTAGAAGGTAAAATGAAATTGCAGGCTTTACAATGCCCACATTTAAAGAGATCTTTCGTTTGAAGCCAAGTGGAAGTAGTTTGTAATGGTTTTAAATGGCTATGTGTTAAGTAGTCTGCCAAATTTCTTGCTCTCTGGTAGGTCATCGAGGGCTGATTAGCAATGGTGTTTTTAAGGCATGTGTCATACTGTAATAATGTCCAATTACGGCTCAGCACTTGCAATGCCTGAGTACTGTGTTTGTCGTATGTGCCTATAAATCAGCTTTAGTTCTTTGATATGCTTTCTTCAAGATTCTATTAGGATAACCTAAACTTTTGAATCTACTTCTTAGCTCTTTGGCTTCCTTTTCATAGTCATCCTGACTTGAACAATTCCTTTTGGCTCTTAAATATTGGCCATAAGGTATATTCGTCTTCACGTGGTGTGGATGGAAACGTTGCCAGTGAAGTAAACTATTAGTTGCCGTAGGTTTCCTATACAAGGACGTAGTAATTTGTCCATCATCCAAGATGCTAATTGTCAAGTCCAGGAAGACCAATTGTCTCTCATGTATAACATGAGTAAATTGGAGATTAATCTGATTGTCATTTAAAGTGTCAACCATCTCTTTAAATAGTGAAAAGGAGCCTAGCCAAAAGATTAGCACATCTATAATGCGATACCAGTGTAATATGGAAGAGGTGTAGATATCATTGGGACCAGTGATATCTGGTCCCAATGATATCTATCATTTAGCCTCTTATTTTCTCTGGGACTGGGCATGATGGGTGGCTTATTGTGAGAGCAGGTTTTTTTAAGGGGTGCCCTTCGAAGGCACATTAGCCTTTATTAATACGAATATTAGGTTATTTACTATTCCCTCTCTATATATATTTTTTTCTTTTCCACTTCTAAGCTGCTCATTGTTAATATCACCACATAGTAACAATACAATATATATTGTTTCTATCTGATATACTGTAATTATCCGGATCTTTTACCCATTACAATACAGAGGGAACTTAATCCGTATATTTGATTTTATATTCCATTGAACATAGTTTTTTAATTGAACTATAATAAAAGTTAAGTCTCAATAGATTTTTTCCTGTTTCACATTTATAGATGCACTTTTTGGTTTTCAATTTTTGTTTAGCTTTTTCTCTCTCATTGAATCAACCTTTTTAGCAGCAAATATTTCAGTGAGAAATTGTATACCAGTGAACCCAGGAAAAAAAACCTTTTGTTTCTGTTATTTTAGTGGATATGATTAGTTTTATCTAGTTGAGAAGAAGGTCACTGGCAGTGTAGAGAGAAAGTTGTTAGTATTGTGAAAGGGATCGTGCAGGATTGACAGAGGGGCAAAGTATGAGAACAGCAGGAGAGAAAAATCAGCCTAGCAGCATCATTCATTACAGACTGTAATGAGGCAATACTGGTTCTGAGGGACCAAATTAGGGAAGAATTACAGTAATAAATAAGCCCATGGAAGATACACACGTTTTCATTTAAACAGCACTAACATAAATGAGGGAGGTAAGAAGGAATACAGCTGGAAAATGAAAAATAAATGAATAAAAGGAGTAATACAGGTATTCTTGAGTTGATCTTCCAGAAGTGCTTCCTCTGTATATGACTTTGGCTGCAAGATGTCTTCGCATTGAGGCCTGAGTGCAAACATCAGATTTGTTTGATTTACATTATTCACCTCATTAAAATGCCAGACTTGGTTCAGTGTAATAGTTGTTAGGCATTTGTTTCACGCTTCACTTTTTGGATATTTGGATGCTGTCTAATCTGTAGACAGTTCTCTATATTGCGGCAGGAGATTGTATTTTTGAAGTCTGAGATTTGTAAATTATCTGGTAAACAAACTCAGACTTTAACTGCTGCAAAGCCACTGCCGCAGACGTGTACTAGGAATGGCAGATGGATTACTGTTGGATCTGATAGGATTAGAGTTGTGGATGAAAGGCATATGGCACAGTCTGTTGCTCTACATAATTCATTTTCAGTACTTTTAGAGTGTTATGGAGACAGGCTGAGGCACAGAGTGGAATGGTGTTATGGAGACCGGCTCGGGCACAGAGTGGAATGGTGTTATGGAGACCGGCTCGGGCACAGAGTGGAATGGCGTTATGGAGACCGGCTCGGGCACAGAGTGGAATGGTGTTATGGAGACCGGCTCGGGCACAGAGTGGAATGGTGTTATGGAGACCGGCCCGGGCACAGAGTGGAATGGTGTTGTGGAGACCGGCTCGGGCACAGAGTGGAATGGTCTTATGGAGACAGGTTCAGGCACAGAGTGGAATGGTGTTGTGGAGACAGGCTCAGGCACTGAGGGTAGTGGTGTTGTGGAGACAGGCTCAGGCACTGAGGGTAGTGGTGTTGTGGAGACAGGCTCAGGCACGGAGGGTAGTGGTGTTGTGGAGACAGGCTTGGAGGTGTGTTGAGCTGGACAATAGTGGTCTTGTGAGATATCTTCCCAGAGCTACTGCTCACAGAGACAGGAGACGTATTTGGAATATTGTTAAGCGAGCAAAGCAGGAAAGGGAATTGGATGTACTTGTCCATCTAGGGACAAATGACTTGGCTTGCAATGAGGTTTCAGAGATAAAGGAAGTTTTTAGTGTTTTTGCCAATGATAAACGCAGGTTACTTCCACACTGTCATTTTCTGAAGTTCTGCCAGTGCATAAAATTCAGAACAATAGGCAGATGCGTATTAGGGACTTTAATTTGTGGCTTGGTGAATGGTGTCGGGAGCAAGGATTTGGCTTAATTTCTCATGGTAGCTCTGTTTGGAATGGAAATAAACTGTACATCTTTCTCAGAAGGGAGCAAATGTTCTCAGTGAGTAGTTCAGAGGTTTTGCTAGGATGTATTTAAACTAGATGGGGGAGGGGGGCACAAAAGTGATAAAACATCAATCCAATCGCCCCCCAAAACAAGGACAGAAGGTGCCTGTAGCAAGTGTGTTAAAAATGATAAGCTTAGAGTCATGTCTAGAAATGCTTGCAGTTAGATTTAGTCGCTGTTACTGAGACATGGTTTAATGAGAAAAATGACTGGAACATAGCAATACCAGGGTACACTTTATATAGAAAAGACAGGGGAGGCAAGAAAGGGGGAGGGGTGGCCCTGTATGTGAAGGATAGCATAAAATCTAGCCTCATAAGTTAGTGAGGCGAACATAGAGTCCGTTTGGGTTACGTTAGGATTTGGTAATCACACAGTAACTTGTGTAGGTGTGATTTATAGGTCCCCAGGACAAATAGAAGAGTTAGATAATCTACTAGTTGAGGAAATGGCTAAAATGACAATGAAGGGGGAAGTTATCATCATGGGTGACTTTAATCTTCCTGATGTGAATTGGAAAACCAAAATAGGTGCTTGTGCCAGGAGCACACATATTCTAAACTCCCTACTGGGATTGTTTCTAAAAACAAGTTGTTGAGGAGCCAACTCATAAAGAGTGACATTGCAGAAGGTCTTGATGGTAAGGTATGTCTTTTTGCTGATGATACAAAGATATGTAACAGGATTGATGTTCCAGGAGGGTAGGCCAAATGGCAACTTTAGATAAACTAGAAAAATGGTCTAGAGTTGTGGCAACTGACAGTTAATGTGATTAAGTGCAAGATAATGCATCTTGGACCTAAAAACCCAAGGGCAGAGTACAGAATATTTGATAGTCCTAACCTCAACATCTGAGGAAAGGAATTTAGGGGTGATTATTTCTGATAACTTAAAGGTAGGCAGACAATGTAATAGAGCAGCAGGAAATGCTAGCAGAATGCTTGGTTGTATAGGGAGAGGTATTAGCAGTAGAAAGATGGAAGTGCTCATGCCATTTTACAGGACACTGGTGAGACCTCACTTGGAGTATTGTACGCGGTACTGGAGGCCGTATCTCCAGAAGGATATTGATACTTTAGAGAGAGTTCAGAGAAGGACTAGTTAATTGGTTTATGGAATGCAGGATAAAACTTACAAGGAAATGTTAAAAGTACTTAACATCTATAGCTTGGAGGAAAGCTCCATTTTTGGGGGCCCCTTACACAGCTCAAGGTCTGCGGCTCCACGGCCTGATGGTAAGTATGCCCATAAGGCCCACCTATAGAGGATCTAATGTGTGTGCCTATGGAATGTAGAGTATAGGGATACCAGTTTGTGTAGGCTATGCATTGTGGCTGTGTAGTGGATGAAGTGTGTTTTTGTGTAAAGGATAGAAAGCAGTGTGTGTAAGGGATGCATTGTGTGAATCTGTGTTTGTATGTGTAAGGGGTGCATCGATTGTGTGTGTAAGGGATGCACTGTTTCTTTGTATGTGTGTAACAGATGCATTGTGTGTAAGGGAAGCATGGTGTGTTTGTGTGTAGGGATGCATTGTGTGTTTCTGTATATGTATAGGAATGCAGTGTTTGTGTATTGTGAAAGAGAGTTTGTGGGGTAGTATAGGGGCCGAGAGGGGAGCAAAAAATATATATATTTTTTTTTGTTTTGCGTCTTACATCCCCTTTAGTGTATCTCTTGCAAGTCCCTTGTTTGTCTCTTATCCCTCCTCTTTGTATGTCTCTCAACTTCTTTGTGTCTCTTACTCCCCCCAGCCCCTTTGTGTCTCCCTCCCGAGCCCCTCTGTGTGTCTTTCTCCCATACCAGCCCTTTTGTGCTTCTCTTTCTCCCCCCTTCTTTAGCCTCTCTGTGTGTCTTCCACTCCCCTGTCCCTTAATAATCTTTCACTCCCACCTGTCCTATGGTGGTCTCCTCTCCTCTCCTCCCCCTGTCCCTTAGTGCCCTTTCCTATTCCCCGACCCTTGGTGCCTCCCCCTCCCTCCCCCCGGTGCTCCACCCCCCCGTCCCTTGGTGCTCTCATCCCCCTCCCTTGGTGCTCCCCCCCCCTCACTGAGCACTTCCTCTTCGTTCAGCCGGGTACAGGAAACTGATGCTCCTGTACCGCGGACCAGAGCAGAGCTTGGCCACGCTGCACTGAGGGACTGACTAGAGGGAGCACTGTGCTCTTCCCTTCTTCCTATCCCTCATATTTTGTGCCCCCAAGCCGGTACGCCCTAATACACGCCGGCCCGGGCAGTGCTGCAGCTGCCTGAGGCTCTCTATAGAGCGCTCAGGTGACTGAAGCATTAGGGGGGTTGTCGCGCCTGGTGGTGCCCCTTCCTAAGGGGCGCACTGGGCGACTGAAAAGTCGCCTATAGAAAGTGCTGGCCCTGCATTCACGTACATATATTTTTTCTTTTATTATTTTTTTTTTTATTCTATTTTTGTGTTGCATGAGTGATACAATCCAGCCATCAACCCCACAACAGCGTTAACAGTGACATTAAAGAGTATACATCAGAAACAATTGTGTGGCTTCTCTAGAAACGGCACCATTTTGCATTTTTTAAGTAACAAACTGAATTCACTGAAGATAGAGAACATATGTAAAGGGTTAATCATGAGTCCTTTTTAGATGACAGATTACATGCTGAGTGTCTAGTACTAGTACAAGTGACTATTGAATATTATCGATAGGGACAAAATCCTAATGACAGGTGTAGGAACATGCTTGGTAATATTGCCCTTTGGCTATACTATAACAAAGTTTCTCTGAATATTCAAATTAGTCTAGACACTATATTAAGTGGGACTGTGGCTACTTATATCATGCTAAACTACTGTATGTTGTGTTCCACCAGTACCACCTATGGGAGCAAGAAAAAAACAAAGAAATAACAATGAGAGATGGGGACCCATATGAGCTAAACCGACCCTTGGTCCATAGTTATAGATAAGAAATAGGTCGGTGACGGTTAACATGAGGCCTAAGGGATGTGGTAGCCCGGTCCTGCTTTCAAGTAGGGTGGTCAGCCTATGCCCACTAAGCTATGCATCCTGCGTGGTGCTGTGTTACATGACAGTGTCCCCATATAGCTACCCCACCAGCTCCAATGTCCAGCGCAGTCCTATCCCGGGTTCTTCCAAAACCGCGGGTCGTTGATGGTCCAGGTAAAGCTCGCAATTTGCTCGCGGGTTGCTCGTTACATACTGCCTGAGGGTGACAGCCGTACCGGAGTTCAAGTGTGATGCATGACAGCGTCTCCTGAGGAGGGGGGATAGGAGACCCTCAGTGTCGCTTGTTGGGTCCGGCTCCGGGAAGAGCGGCCGCCTCCCCCCAGCTTCTTCTCCAGTAGGCCGCACTTGGAGTTCCGCTTGCCCGGTTCTGACGGGCATCATTCTGTTCAGTGGTGCACTCATAGTGTGGGAAGTGCACCCCGGTGAGTCTGTGGGCTCTATAGCCGCCTATTTTGCCTCTGATTTTTTTTTTTGCACTTGCGTCTGTGCAGCTCCGAGGTCAGGCTCCGCCCCCATACATATATAGTTTACTGTATATACTCGTCTAAGTCGATATAGTCTTTAAGAAGAGTGCAGTTTTTTTTACCAACAATTGTGAAATATGCTATGACTCGTGGGGATAGGTCGAAACCTTATTTTGTCTGATATCCCCCTGCATTTGAATGAAATTGTTCCCCTTCTTTTCGGCTACCGAACAGATTGTGTGGTCTCCCTTGTTAACACCTCACAATCACCGAACACACCAGTGCAGTATTTGTCGTGAGGCAAACCAGGCATTTGCATTGGGCGGTGTAACGGATCGCCTGGCACCCCGACTGGGTACCTCCGTTAAAGGATGCTCCTAGCGCTTCCTGAGGACTCCAAGCACTGCAGCAGACACCAAAACCACCGACCCGTAGGAGCATATGAATGCTCTCAAGCATATGAATGCTGTAGACAGTTGAATAGGAACCATATGAATAGGTTTACTCTCCTAGCAGTCAAACTGGAACAGCATACAATAAATCCTTCCCCCAATAATGAGACGACACTTCACTTTGAGGGTTAAAAACAGGAACTCCCTGTACTGTCACATACAGTCTCTTTTATTCCCAATCCACAAACATAGTACAGCCCACAGGGCGTTACAAAACAACCAATCACATCACAGTTACATCCCACATATTCCCTCCCCTTATCCTGAGAGGAAACCCAATTATACATACAGTTAAAACATACTTTCTACCCAACTTTCATAACTCTAAAACCATACATCACATTCACATAAAATTACATATGCACAATCAATCCATTCAGGGGAACAACATATTCAAAAATGGCACAAATCAGACAAGGGGTTCAAAAGTTAGTAAAAAGTCCCTTGTGACTAAATGAAGCATGGCTTTCTGGCCCAAACCAGTTTCAGAGTCTTCTATCCTGGAGATAAGTAATTCAATTATCTCACAGGACAGACACAAGACTCCATTAAGCACATGGTTGCAAAAAGACACAAAACACTTTAAAATACATAAAGTCATATTTACACATAACACACAGACATTTCACATATCCCCAGATAGCTGGGATCTGAGTGCACATTATTAGATGAATGGCACTCAGATCACACAAATAAGCCTTTCTGCAGGGGAAATAAACGGTTTAACCTGCAGGGCCATAGTCCAAAGGGAGCAGGCAAGCAACCAGGCTTCTCCAGTTCACAGTGGCGAGGTTGGTTTCGCCACACTTCTCCCCTTTACCAACTAGACTAACAGGGTATCTGACCTCCTGCCGGTCAGTGCCCTGGTTAGTCCAGCAACCCACCCACAAAACAGAAACAGCAGCACAGCCCACCCACAATAACTGGTTACTACACCTGGGTAGAGGAGAACTTTGTCCATGTCCAGGTGCCTCACCACGACTGTGTGGGCAACTGTTAGGCTGCCTTGGTGGGTTGCTGAGTGGGCAGAGACCAGCGGTACTCTGCCCTGATGCCAGTGCTACCACGGAAGTAGCCTGGTGGGAGCCTGGTTGTGGGAGGGAGAGACCGACTGTCTCCCCTCTGGATACACCGCTCTGTGGCTGGGGAACAGGACCGACTGTCCCTATCCCTTGTGCTGTAAGTGCAGAGACTACAGTCCCATCTGCACTGTTGGGGGGTGTAACATCTCCCCTTGCTGGGTTAGGCTGCCGCTGGAGAGAGGGTGTAACAAGCTCCTCTCTCTGAACTGTAAACTGCCGCTGGGGAGAGGGGGTATCAGGCTCCTCTCCCTGACACTCTCTCTGGCACTGTCTCCCCTTTCATTATTTTGTCCTGTGGTTGGGGTGCGAGACTGACGGTCTCTGCTCCCTGCAGGACACTCTGCCGCTGGGGAGGAAGGACGGCACCTTCAGCTCCCTGGGGTACACACTGCCGCTGGGGAGGAAGGACTGCACCTTCAGCTCCCTGGGGTACACACTGCCGCTGGGGAGGAAGGACTGCACCTTCAGCTCCCTGGGGTACACACTGCCGCTGGGGAGGAAGGACGGCACCTTCAGCTCCCTGGGGTACACACTGCTGCTGGGGAGGAAGGACTGCACCTTCAGCTCCCTGGGATATACACTGCCGCTGGGGAGGAAGGACGGCACCTTCAGCTCCCTGGGGTACACACTGCTGCTGGGGAGGAAGGACGGCACCTTTAGCTCCCTGGGGTACACACTGCCGCTGGGGAGGAAGGACGGCACCTTCAGCTCCATGGGTTACACACTGCCGCTGGGGAGGAAGTACTGTACCTTCAGCTCCCTGGGACACACACTGCCGCTGGGGAGGAAGGACTGCACCTTCAGCTCTCTGGGACACACACTGTCGCTGGGGAGGAAGGACTGCACCTTCACCTCCCTGGGATACACACTGCCGCTGGGGAGGAAGGACTGCACCTTCAGCTCCCTGGGATACACACTGCTGCTGGGGAGGAAGGACGGCACCTTCAGCTCCCTGGAGTACACACTGCCGCTGGGGAGGAAGGACGGCACCTTTGGCTCCCTGGGACACACACTGCCGCTGGGGAGGAAGGACAACACCTTCTGCTCCCTGGGGTACACACTGCCGCTGGGGAGGAAGGACGGTACCTTCAGCTCCTGGGATACACACTGCCGCTGGGGAGGAAGGACGGCACCTTCTGCTCCCTGGGACACACACTGCCGCTGGGGAGGAAGGACGGCACCTTCAGCTCCCTGGGACACACACTGCCGCTGGGGAGGAAGGATGGCACCTTCAGCTTCCTGGGACTCCTTTTGGCCAAATCTACTAGAGATTGCAGGTATTCTCCTACTAGTTTCCTGGCGAGCCGTAACGGGTTTCCTCTGGGTTGGGGTCCCAGACAGTGCACCTCATTAACCTCTCTCTGTCAAACCTCCTGAGGTAGTTACACGCCATGCTTGCTCTGCTGAAGTGCTAGTTCTTTGTAGATAGGTCTGCACGGTACTAGCTGTCTCAGGTAAATCCTACCTAACTCAGTCTCCGAAGCTGCTTACTCCCGCATTCGTGGACGCCATCCCACCGGCTACCAATGTAACGGATCGGCACCCCCATCAAGTACCTCCTGCTAAAGATGCCTCCTAGCGCTTCCTGAGGACTCCAAGCACTCTGGCAGACACCACAATCACCGAACTGGAGAAACAAATAAATTCTCCCAAGCATATGAATGCTGTAGACAGTTGAATAGGAACCATATGAATAGGTTTACTCTCCTAGCAGTCAAACTGGAACAGCATATAATAAATCCTTCCCAATAATGAGATCTATTACCCTCACTTTGAGGGTTAGAACTCCTGTACTGTCACATAGCTCCTTTATTCCAATCCACAAACATGCACCTTACAGGGAGGTATAAAACAACCAATCACATCACAGTTATATCCCACATATTCCCTCCCCTTATCCTGAGAGGAAACTCAATTACACATACAGTTAAAACATACTTTCTACCCAACTTTCATAACTCTAAAACCATACATCACATTCACATAAAACATAAATTTTCATAATCAATCCATTCAGGGGAACAACATATTAAAAAATGGCACGAATCAGACCAGGGGTTCAAAAGTTAAGGGAAAGTCCTTTGTGACTAAATGAAGCATGGCTTTCTGGGCCAAACCAGTTTCAGAGTCTTCTATCCTGGAGAGTAATTCAATTATCTCCCAGGATAGACACAAGACTCCATTAAGCACATGGTTGCAAAAAGACACAAAACACTTTAAAATACATAAAGTCATATTTACACATAACACACAGACATTTCACATATCCCCAGATAGCTGGGATCTGAGTGCACATTATTAGATGAATGGCACTCAGATCACACAAATAAGCCTTTCTGCAGGGGAAATAAACGGTTTAACCTGCAGGGCCATAGTCCAAAGGGAGCAGGCGAGCAACCAGGCTTCTCCAGTTCACAGTGGCGAGGTTGGTTTCACCACAGGCGGCACTTTCCAGGGGGCGTCAAACCCAGCCCCCAAATGCCCAGGCAAATACCAAGTTAGCCTGGTGGCAGACAGCTAGCTTAGTTCCGTCGTCTTATTCCAGCTCCCATAATCACTCTGGCGCACAAGGGAGCTGAGCAGGGAGAGCTGACAAATCAGCGATCCCTCGCTGCCCATCTGGACCTCAACTGGCTGCCCGACTGCCTGCACGCCTGTCTTCCACAAGAGCCTGGCCAGCAGCCCCACTGGACCCCAGGTAAAACAAAAATCCACCGAGCTCTCCCTGTCACGAAGGCACCCTACTCCAAGAGTGTGCGTGACGTAGTTGTGGTGGTGAGAGGGTTAAAGTTCACAATTTGTCTGCACTAGACCGGAAATAATGACAAAATCCCCCTTTTAACACCACCCACACTTAAACATAATAACATAACTTTTTATTTTAACGCTGCCACCACCAAGACAATTTATAAATGGTGTGCCTTGGTCCCCCAGGTAAATCAACAATAAAACCCACCAAAAATTACTTAGTATTTTTGTAATTCCTTAAATATTGTACTAACTAGTCTTTTCAGGTAACGTGATTCTTAACCAGACAAAGGCAGAACTTAATAAATGAATGTTAATTATGATCAAAAATGGTCACAGTGCATATAAAAATATGATAAATTATCCACAACAACAAATAAAAACAAAAAGGATAAAATACAAAGTCATAATAACTCACGTTTTCAAAGTACAACTTCTGTCCAGGGGGTCTCTGGCAAGGAAAGATGGTACTTCACTTAGAATTAGATTCTGACCCCCAAGCAAATACACTAGCACCCTTCAGGATCATTAGAGATATACCCTGTGGATTACCACGCTTCAAGCAGAGGCGGACTTAAGGGGTATCTATAGAGATACAAAGTGACCACCCCCTTGTGTCTAGACCCACATCAATCCAAATGGAAACATTTGGTTCTATCTTCTCTTATGTACCCGCCACAGAAATAATAATTGCATCTACGAATTTATTATTTTCCCATTCTATACATATGTTGCATGCCGGCCTTGCGATCCGATAGGATGGCCATCACAATTCCTTCCCTTATGGTCAAGTTAGGCCACTCATGTTTGGACTTGGTTAGAAGATGGCACTTGTCACATTCCAAATATAACAAAAATTAGGCTTTATTATTCTGTGGGGTAAATATGAATGTTATTGTCCTTCCTTTCGATATGATACTGGAACAAGGCTAATTGCATTTATATATCAAAGAGATTGACTCATCCCTTACAAGGTACATGCCAAATGGATGAAGAGACATTCAGACTTTTTCTAAGTGTAGAACCTCACACCTTGCAGAGCCTTGATTACTTCACATCCATATAGTAAAATCCTTTTCACACTACCCCTTCTATCATCTGACCTCTGTGGGGGTCCCAGCTTCAAAAAATGTAACCTCTTTTGACCTGAACAATACAATCTCTGCCATTTACTACGCAAATTACATTAAAGGATAATATTCCATAGTGTAATAATAAATTAAGCACCCTTGCTGTGACACTCCCAATGGGTAGGGAGACTGGGTGGATTTAAATAAAAATTAAAAATAATCTGAGTGTTAGGGGGGAAATGTGTGTGTGTGGCTGGCTGTGTGTCTGTGTGTTTGGCTGGCTGTGTGTGTCTGTCAATGTGTGTCTGTCAGTGTGTCTGACTTTGTCTATGAGGGAGCCTGTGTCTGTCAATGAATGTGTGTGTGTGTGTGTGCATGCCTGTCAGTGTGTGTGTGTCTCAGGGAGTATGTCTGCATCATTGTGTGTGTCAATGAATGTGTGTGTGATTGTGTATGCCTGTCATTGTGTGTGTAGGTCAGTGATTGTGAGTGTGTAGGTCATTGGCAGGAAGGGGTGGGTCAAATGTAAATTAGGGGGTGCCCGAGTTCCGTTATGCCTAGGGCAGCACAGATCCAAAATACACCACTGCCGACCACCCCTTGCTGTTAACCACAAACCAGCATTCCCTGAGTGGCCGCCATTTGTATATACAAGAACGCATCTTGTCTCCTGAACGCAGGCAGCGGTACATGATCGTTGACAGCCTGGATCTCTGAGTCGGCTACGCAAGACCGCAAACCCTGCTGAAACTTGTACTCCTGCCCGTTCGACTTCCCGACCAGCTAGAAAAACGGTGTTCAGGAGTCAACATTGCCCCGCATTCAAATACAAAATTCTATCGAAACTAGCACTGACCCGTGGATAAGTAGTGTGCGTTTTAAAATTGTTAGACTAAAATTTCTTGACTTATACACGAGTATATACAGAAAAAAAAAAATTGTGTACACTATATGGACAAAAGTATTGAGACACCTGACCATTACACCCACAGGGACTTTTATGATATTGCATTCTAAATACATAGACATTAATATGTAGTTTTTCTATTTTGACAAAACTTTTGAAAGTCACTTTTAATATACTTTGAATTTGCATCTATTCTTAGTTGAATGAATAGCTATATTTGGTTTCTGAAACACAATAGTCCGTTGCTGCTTGGATTCTGAGAGAATGCAACGTAAAACCCAGTTTGGTGTCTAACATTTCCCTGGGTTTATAAAGGTCTCATGTTTTGAATGTATTCCAGTCACCATTACTGTGGCCTCACACAGACGTTTGCTTTCCATATCTGGTCTCTGCATGTTTGTCTACAGTTCAGATATTATCATTAGCCCAAACACAGAGGGAATCGAGGGGCTGCTTGGAACTTTCATTTAGCAATAAATCATTAAAAGCTGTTGAACAGCGAAACAATGCTAGGAGGTTACAAACAATATGTTTACACTGCCTACAGTAATCCTTTGTCAGTAATATAAATTAAAATTAAAGTAAAATTTGCATATCTTTATTTAAAAAAAATATATATTAATGAACAGCTAAAAGGCATGAAACCAACTGCATCAGATTTTTCTTTTTGACAGTGATAGTGGTCATATTTTTTATTTTTTTGGTCTTTTACAGGTTGATTGGGTACAGTGTGATGGAAGTTGCAATCGCTGGTTCCACCAGGTCTGTGTTGGAATCTCTGCAGAAACTGCTGAGAGAGAAGATTACATGTGTGCCTGCTGCAATGAAAAAGTTGCAGCTGCTAGCAAATAAGAGCTGTTGTTTCTTGCCACCTAGATATTCAGGTCTATCAGATATTCTTCAGGGCTCATGTCCTTGCCTTTAAACAATCATGTTTCCTTTACATGCATTTTTGGTGAAAACAACCAATTCAAGACGAAAAGTTGTGAACACTCAGGTTTTTTTGTTTGTTTTTGTTTTGTTTTTTTAACTGCATCTTTTACTATTTCGAACTTCAATAACAATAAATTTGATGTATATTGTTTGTCTGAGGAAACTTGTTGGAGCCTAAATGTGGATAAAATAAATTAAAATAGGATCTACATTAAGTCACCAACCATCCTGAGATCCCATCCCAGCTTTCCCTAAAACAGCACATTTTTTGGTTCCCCGTAGAACAATTTATATGAGCAATAACTTTATTTAATTTTTTTAATATTCCTCCGTTTGAATGCAGATCACAAATGTTTTTTTTTTTTTTTTGTTTTTTTTTTAAATGCTCTTCTTCCAGAGGGAAAATGTGTAGTAGCATTTGTTTGTAGGTGCTTGGAGCAACCAGCATGTTAAACAGAGCTGTATATCGGCTTCCTTTTGCATTTCTAAAAATCAGTACATATTTGTCTTTGTTTTTATTGTAGCAAATTTTGAAGTTTACACTGTGGAATAAAATTACCTGATTAAAATATATATTGCATGGATATGAGTATTTAGGTGATCCTTAAGATGTAAATCTTTTGGAGTAAAACCAGTTCCCGAATCGACTGAGCTGTTTGAATTTTCAAATTAACCACATTTTACATTCAAACCACTACACATTGAGATTAGAGGGACACTATAATCACCAAACCAACATTAGCTTAATGACACAGTTTTGGTGTATAGATCACACCTCTGAAGATTAACTTTTCAATCCACTGCCATTTTAGAAGTTAAATCACTTTTTCTGTTTTTACAACCTAAGCCACACCTCCCCTGGCTGTGACTAACAGTCTACATGAAAACAAAATAGTTTCCTTTTTTTAATCAGATGTAACTTCCTGTAACTCCTGCTCTGTAAATTTCCTGTTAATTACATACAGGAGGCTCTAGCAGATTCTCCTGCAAATTCTAGACTAAACAGAATTTACAATAAGGAAGGGTAAACATTAACTTTTTAGAAAATGTTTAAGAAGGCTGTGTAATCACATGCAGGGAGTTGTGACTATCGCTGTAGAAGCAAAGTGATTTAACTGGTAAATGACAGAGATTTGAACTGTTAGAGTGCAGGTGCATGATCTACAGTTGTACTCAAAATGATTTAATCCCCACTGAAAATATGGTACATTGTTACAATTTACAGACTTTCAGCTGTTTGCAATGAACAAATTAAACAAAAGCAATTTAAATAGCTTAACACAATGAATGCTTCCTGTGGTTTCCCCAAATTCAACTGAAAATGCAATGAGTTCTCCGGTCTCAAAATCATTTAACACCCTAAATAGAAATATGCAGTACAGGTGAGCACACCTGATGCAACTAATCAAGGGCTTCATTAGTTGCACCAGGTGAGCTTGAGCTGAAATACTTGAACTGGCTAGGGATTTGTTGAGTGTCACATTAAACTGGATGTTAGAAATATGGTGAATTCAAAAGAATGGTCCACAAAGTCATTGCCCTTCACAAACTGGGAACAGGATACAAAAAGATAGCCAAGGCACTGAATCCTAGAGACACTGTTGGAAGCATAGTTTACAAGTTCAAAGGTGAAGATAGTGGTTATACTACCTGGACGGGGCGCAATATGTCTTCTCGGAAATCTAGTTACAGCCATTGATAGCTTCCTTTTTCTGCCCCGTCCAGGACCACTGTTCCTTCAACTTTGAACTTGCGAACTATGCTTCCAACTGTTCCAGCTCAAGCTCACCTGGAATAATTTTGATTGCAGTTGTATATACTAAAACTGCTTCACTAAGCAAAACTTGTTGGTAACTATAGTGTTTCTTTATCAAACACTGGTATATTTTTAATGCTTATATAGGAAATAAGAAAAACAGTAAATGTTCCCAACATATTAATAATATATCTGTATTAAATGAATTTGTTAAATTTAGACACATTTAATAGTGTACATGGTATGCATACAAGTTTTTTTGCCTTTTCTTATATATACACATATAATTTGTGCTTTTATTGTCCTCAGGTTTATTTGCCAATTTTCTTAACTGAAAGAAGAATAAGTGTCTGATTACCATGCTTGAAAGCTGTACTATTTATTTTATGGGTTGGAAAATTGATTGTATATTGAACATCGAGTGAAGACATCACAAAATTACAGAAGTGATACAAGTTAACCCCTTAAGGACGGCGGGCGTGCTATGCCGTCATTGGGGACCCGGCTCTAAACGTCGGCGGGTGGCATAAGCCGTCCTGTGTACTTACCCGCTCGCCTGTGATCCCACTCCGGCGATCGCGGATCCAAGGGAGTCCCCCTGCTGCCGTTCCGGCCCTCCTGGGCAATGTGATCGCAAGGTCCATGATCACATGGACGGAATAGCCGTCCATAGCATTGCCTGCAGGGGGAGTGCCTGGAATGACAGGTAGTCCCCCTGCTGCCTGAAAAAAAAAATACAGTTTAAAATAAAATTATATATACTTAGATCATATAAATGATCTAAGTGTGTGTGTGTATATATGTGTATATATATATACACACACACGTAGACTGTCTAATTATATATTATCAAAACACGTAGAATGATAGAGTAAATATATAATTATATCTTTTTTTATATACAATATAAAATAAATATGTAAATACGTTAAAAATTTAAATAAATAATTAAAAATTTGTAATTTTGTTCTAACTGTATTTTGATATTAATATATAGATATCAAAATACACGTAGAACAAAATGTATATCATTTTAATATTTATGATGATCCCTATTTAGGACTTTTACCTATCTGATCTCCGCCATTCCCTCATATCCTTAAATTTAAATTCTTTTTCATCTGCTTTTTCCTTGATTTTGTTTTTAACACTTCAATGATTCTCCACCCACAATCTGTCTCATCAAACTCTAGATTCTCCCCTTTATAGCCTGGGCCCCATACAATTAATGAAACAGCTACACCCAGGACTCACATCACCCAACCCTGCAGGACTTGCCTTAAGCAGAGGTAGCATTTCTGGATGATCATTTCCCACCCTCCCCATGGTACTCATTACATTTACAGATGGCTCAAATTACCTAGCTTTCCTGACAAACCAATCATGTCCACCAAGCCCTCCACACCTAAAATAGCTAAACTCACATGATACCTCCTTAACCCTCCTAACCTTATACTTGAAAACAAGAGGTGTGTATGTGTGTGTGTGTGTATGTATATATGTATATGTATATATATATATGTATATGTATATATATATATATATATATATATATATATATGCACACATCATGACACATATATATACGCACACACATGAAATGGGTCAAATGGTCCTTCTTGACTCCATAATGTTTGAATATTCTATTCTCGCCTCAGGACAGAGACAAACCAAGATGCAATTTTCTTTTTCTCAAAACTATCTTTGTCTTAGTACCTTTCTTCTCTAGCGTACTATGCCAGCCTAAGGCACACTTGTGCAATAATCATGCTGTCTAATGAACATCTTGATATGCCACACCTGTGAGGTGGATGGATTATCTCAGCAGAAGTGCTCACTAACACAGATTTAGACAGATTTGTGAACAATATTTGAGAGAAATAAGCCTTTTGTGTTCAGCTCATGAAAAATGGGGGCAAAAATAAGTGTTGCGTTTAATTTTGTTCAGTGTATAGTTAAATTAATATACATTTAGAATGACGTTATTAATACATATGTCTCTATATATAATCTATAAAATATATATACACACACATATATATACACACAACTATATTTAAATTCTGCATATATATTTGTATAATATTTTTACATCAAGTCATTTTATTAATTACCATTTGAGGGACCTGTCTGACAACCCAGGCAGAAAGTCCAGAGAATTTGGTTCGCAAGCCCCTATATTTAACCCTGTAACTTTCCAAGACACCATAAAACCTACATTGGGGGTACTGTTTTACTTGGGAGACTTTGCTGAACACAAATATTAGTTTTTCAAAACAATAAAACATATCACCAATGATATCGTCAGTGAAAGTATAGTTTTTTGAATTTTTCACACACAAACGGCACTTTCACTGACGATATAATTGTAGTGATACTTTTTACTGTTTTGAAACACTAATATTTGTGTTCAGTGAAGTCTCCAAAGTTATAACCGAACCCCTCATGTACAGGTTTTATGGTGTTTTCTAAAGTTGCAGAGTCAAATACAAGGCTTGTATTTCAGTTTTTTTTTACATTGAAATTTGCCAGATTGGTTATGTTGCCTTTGAGACCGTATGGTAACCCAGGAATGAGAATTACCCACATGATGGCATACCATTTGTAAAAGTAGACAAGGTATTGCAAATGAGGTATGTCCAATCTTTTTTGGCCATTTAGTCACAAACACTGGCTAAAATTAGCGTTCAAATTAGTTTTTTTTGCATTTTTTTACACACAAACAAATATGAATGCTAACTTTGGCCAGTGTTTGTAACTAAATGGCTACTAAAAAAGACTGGTATTTGTAATACCTTGGTTTGTCTACTTTTGCAAAAGTTATGCTATCATGGGGGTAATGTATAAACTGCAAAATGTAACATGCTACATTTGACCTTGTATCTTTCCAAAACATCATAAAAACTGTATATGGGGGGTACTGTCTTACTCGTGAGACATCGCTGAATACAAATGTGTACTTGAATGCAGTAACAGCTAACCGTAATATGACATTCACAGTTAAAATGCCATGCAGAACTAAAACTATTAACTCTTAATTTCTCACATTTTTTTTATGTTATTCATATTAAATTGTGTTTAATATATAAATATTTGATGTGACATAAAAGCCCTTTTTATCCTGAACAAAATAATAAGTGTGGGTGCATTTAATATGAAAGGTGAATAACAGTTGAACAGATATATAGCACAAATTCAAGGTTTTGCTTACGTTTTCTTTTGATCTGAACTTGTAAAATATTAACCCCTTAAGGACAGAGCTTCAGAAGCTTGTCTTTCACTTAATGACAACAGCATTTTTTGCTGTTTTTACGTTCAAATGCAATTTGCATTTTACTAATTTATTGCATCAACACATATTATATACCGTTTTTTAAAGGACAGAAAGGGCTTTAATTTGATGTAACATAGATATGTATATAAATGCTTATTTATTATTAAAAAAAATACAGAAAAATGCAAAAATATAAAAAATTATTTTATTTTTTTACAGTTTTTGCAATAATAATGTGTGCATAATTAGTGCAGGTTAAGAAAAGTAATTAAAAATAAATTCATTTAGTTGTTCTGATTTACAGAATATATAATGTGTCTGGGATTTTAAGGTTTTTTTGGTAGTTACAGGTCACAAAGCACAAGGAGTAAAATAAACTTTTAATGTAGAGCGATTTTAGAATTTGGTATGTTTGTCTTGTAAGCTTAATAGCCATAAAAGAAAACAAAAGTATATATTTATATAAAGTAGATATCACAGGCTATTTACCTAAGGTTGTTTTGACACTTTCTACGTAGCCATTTCACCGCCATTCTCTGCTAAATATTGAAGTAAAATTTTGGGGTTTTTGGCACACAAACTTATAACAAAGAAATTCTCATGTGTATTTTGTAAAGTTGGTGTGTGCTATTCCTGTACAAAGTTTTATTTAGTGTTCAGTTACATCTGCTGAGTAAAATGACACCCCCATTGTATGTCTTTGGCACTATTTCGTGAAGTTACAGTGCCATATAGGATACCTGTCCTTTTCAGTATTCACAGTAGAATTTTGAGAGACGGATTTAATGAGCCGTTGCTTCCATTTGGGGTATTATAGTAGTTTGACTGTTCAAAAAAAAACCACAAAGGCCTACCATTTGTAAAAGTAGACACTCCAGGGTATCTCATAAGGTACATATTGTGCCTTAACAGGCCCCCATTTTTTTACCAATATATGCCAAAGTATGTGGTAAAAAATAATTTTTTACATACGGATTGCATTTTTGCTGGGCATTTTGTCTATTTCATATGTGCCACTAAGTTCAAACCCCCCAAATTATGCTCAGCTAAGTTTTCTGAGTAAAAAGACACCCCCAGTGAATGTCTTTGACACTATTTCGTGAAGCTACAGTGCCATGTAGGAGACCAAGCCATATCAGTTTTTACCGAACTTTGAATTTTGTCGCTGGGCCTATGTGCAATTTCCAAGCATCTTTGCAGGTTTTAAATTCAAACTACCCCACAAAGACCTACCATTTCTTAAAGTAGACACCCTAGGGTATTTCAAAAGGTATATTTTGAACCTTAGCGTGGGATCATTTTTCTGCTAGCTTGTACCAATTGTGGTGGTAATAAGCATTTTTTCTGCCTTTTTGACACACAAAGGGAGTTTGCACAGTATATTTTGCAAGCCTTATGTGTGCTACGACTGTATAATACTTCATATGTTGCTCAGCTATGTTGGCTGAGTACAGCAATATCCCCGTATGTACTTTTGCCAGGTTTATGTGGACATCAGAGGGGCACATTTGGGACACAGCAATTCCAGTTTTTTTCAAACTTTAAAATGGGACATGAGCACAGCGTAAAAATTTAGAGTATTTCACCAGGCTATATAATCCAAATACCCCATAAAGCCATACCATTTCTTAAAGAAGACATCCCAGGGTATTTCAAAAGGCATATTTTGAATCTTAGCGTGGGATCATTTTTCTGCTAGCTTGTACCAAGTTTAGTGGTAATAAGCGTTTTTTCTGCCTTTTTGACACACAAAGTGAGTTTGCACAGTATATTTTGCAAACCTTATTTGTGCTACGACTGTACAATACTTCATATGTTGCTCAGCTATGTGGTCTGAGTACAGCAATACCCCCGTATGTACCTTTGCCAGGTATATGTGGATGTTGAAGGGGCACATTTGACACGCAGCCATTCAGTTTTTTTCTAACTTTGAAGTTTTACGCTGTGTCCATGTTCCAATTTGAAGTAGTTTAGATGGTTGGAGTGGCTTTAGTAACTGTGGAAAGGTTGGACTGGGCAGAGTAACTGTGTGGAGTGTTTGGAGTGAGTAAAGATAGTAAACATTACACTAACCAATTGATTGATCAAATAAAAAGTGCACATGGCAAGCTTGATAGGGTGGGAAATGTATTTCAACTTTTATTTATATAGCACATTTAATTGCAATGTTGTTGTCCAAAATGCTTCACAGTTACATTGCATACATACATAATAAGAATAATAACTAGAAAAGCTACAATTTCTGGTGAAATTGTGTGAGGTGTTCTTGCCTCCACCAGTAGTCTACACCTGGAGTGGGTGGAGTAACTGTTAAGTGTTCTTGCATAGCAAGACCATTTAATGTTATCTCACATATATATTATTCTTATTATAGCCAAATTTACCACCCTAACTCCTCCCACAGTTTTTACACTACATAGACCGTAATATACTGAAACGTGCGGATTGTTCCCGATTGGATTGCTATTACTTTTTGGAACGTTTCGCCAAATGGTTCACGGAATATCATCGTTCTTGTGCGAAATTGGTTCCATAGAAATGAATGGCAAAATGTTCAAAACTAGAGTGGGAGCTGGCAAAAGCTATATTTATTCATATAGCACATTTAATTGCAACGTTGTTGCCCAAAGTGCTTCACAGTTACATTAAAACATACATTTACAAAAACATTAGCAGGTGTACAAAAGGCCCTGCCTATGCAATTACTTGCTACTCTAGCCTGGCACAGGTCAGAGTATTTTGGCAGTTGCCCTCTTCAAACGGTCGTATTTTACAAACTATAAATCCTACAACGAAGACCTTTATATTGTGAGAATCACAAGATCCAGACCTACATTTTGATGCATAGTATGCTTCTGAAGTATTAAAAATGAAGGCACAGTCGCAGTTTAGAAATTGCCCTTCATATTTGAGCTGGCTAGTAAGGAGTTTAAATGAATGTCAATGGACGGCGTGAGTTGCAAACAAACGGTCATATTGTGAAAACTATCAGGACTATGGCTTAGCCGTGGTCATTTTTTTGTGGCAGCAGGGATAGCTGAACGTTTTGATATAAGATTTGTGTAGGTGGGCTTGAAAATGAGGGAGTGGTGGCAGTTTAGAAATCGTCCTTATTTTTCAGCTTTTGCCAGCTCCCACTCTAGTTTTGAACATTTTTGCCATTCATTCCTATGGGACCAATTTCACCACAAGAACGACGATATTCCGTGAACCATTCGGCGAAACGTTCCACAAAGTAATAGCAATCCAATCGGGAACAATCCGCACGTTTCGGTATATTACTGTCTATGTAGTGTAAAAACTGTGTGGGAGGGGTTATGGTGGTAACTTTGGCTAGAATAAGAATAATATATATGTGAGATAACATTAAGTGGTCTTGCTATGCAAGAACACTTAACTAGAAAAGCTACAATTTCTGGGGAAATTGTGTGAAGTGTTCTTGCCTCCACCAGTAGTCTACAACTGGAGTGGGTGAAGTAACTTATTATTTATTAATATAGCACATTTAATTGCAACGTTGTTGCTCAAAGTGCTTCACAGTTACATTAAAACATACATTTATAAAAACATTTAGCAGGTGTACAAAAGGCCCTGTCTATGACATCACTTGCTGCTCCAGCCTGGCACAGGTCAGAGTATTTTGGAAGTTGCCATCTTCAAACGGTCATATTCTAAAAACTATACATCCTACAGCGAAGAGAATCACAAGACTCAGACCTACATTTTGATGCATAGTATGTCTCTGAGGTATTAAAAATGAAGGCACAGTCGCAGTTTAGAAATTGCCCTTCACGTTTGTGCTGGCTAGAGTGGAGTTTCAATGCATGTTAATGGATGGCGTGAGTTGCAAACAAATGGTCATATTGTGAAAACTATCAGGACTATGGCTTAGCCGTGGACATTTTTAGTGGCAGCAGGGATAGCTGAACATATTGATACAGTTGCAAGAAAAAGTATGTGAACCCTTTGGAATGATATGGATTTCTACACAAATTGGTCATAAAATGTGATCTGATCATCATATAAGTCACAACAATAGACAATCACAGTTTGCGTAAACTAATAACACACAAAGAATGAAATGTTGCCATGTTTTTATTGAACACACCATGTAAACATTCACAGTGCAGGTGGAAAAAGTATGTGAACCCCTAGACTAATGACATCTTCAAGAGCTAATTGGAGTGAGATGACAGCCAACTGGAGTCCAATCAATAAGATGAGATTGGAGGTGTTGGTTACAACTGCCCTGCCCTATAAAAAACACACACCAGTTCTGAGTTTGCTTTTCACAAGAAGCATTGCCTGATGTGAATGATGCCTCGCACAAAAGAGCTCTCAGAAGACCCACGATTAAGAATTGTTGACTTGCATAAAGCTGGAATAGGGTTATAAAAGTATCTCCAAAAGTCTTGCTGTTCATCAGTCCACGGTAAGACAAAATTGTCTATAAATGGAGAAAGTTCAGCACTACTACTCCCTAGGAGTGGCAGTCCTGTAAAGATAACCGCAAGTGCACAGCGCAGACTGCTCAGTGAGGTGAAGAAGAATCCTAGAGTGCAAGCTAAAGACTTACAAAAGTCACTGGCAAATCCTAACATCCCTGTTAGCGAATCTACAATACGTAAAACACTAAACAAGAATGGATTTCATAGGAGGATACCAAGGAGGAAGCCACTGCTGTCTAAACAAAACATTGCTGCACGTTTACAGTTTACACAAGAGCACCTGGATGTTCCACAGCAGTACTGGCAAAATATTCTGTGGACAGATGAAACCAAAGTTGAGTTGTTTGGAAGAAACACACAACATTATGTGTGGCAAAAAAAGCCTCAACCCGATTGAGATGCTGTAGCATGACCTCAAGAAAGCGATTCACACCAGACATCCCAAGAATATTGCTGAACTGAAACCGTTCTGTAAAGAGGAATGGTCAAGAATTACTCCTGACCGTTGTGCACGTCTGATCTGCAACTACAGGAAACGTTTGGTTGAAGTTATTGCTGCCAAAGGAGGTTCAACCAGTTATTAAATCCAAGGGTTCACATACTTTTTCCACCTGCACTGTGATGTCCTGATTTTTCAGCTTTTGCCAACTCCCACTCTAGTTTTGAACATTTTGCCATTCATTCCTATGGGACCAATTTCGCCACAAGAACGATGATATTCCGTGAACAATTCGGCGAAACGTTCCACAAAGTAATAACAATCCGATCGGGAACAATCCGCACGTTTCGGTATATTACTGTCTATGTAGTGTAAAAACTGTGGGAGGTGTTAGGGTGGTAAATTTGGCTATAATAAGAATAATAATATATATGTGAGATAACATTAAGTGGTCTTGCTATGCAAAAACACTTAATAATCTACATTACACTTTTTGAATGAATCAAAGGAATTCTATGGTTGTGGAATCTGTATGGCTTGCAAAAATATGCATAGTAAGAAAAGAAATCTAAAGCGTTTCATCCATCTTCAAAATAAAAATAAAAAAATTATATAAAGGATACAATCACCTGCTATAGTAAAAATGTATTCATGTATTTATGTGGACTCTTTTATGTTGGTCGCACTCCAGGTGTGCATAGAAGAACATATTGGGAATGTGATAAAATGGTTTTATGAAAAAAGTTACATAGCTGAAAAGAGACTTGCGACTATCAAATTCAGCCTTTCTTCACATTTATTTTTTGCTGTTGATCCAAAAGAAGGCAAAAAAAAAAACGTTTGAAGCACTTCCAATAAGCTAGGGGGAAAAAATCCTTCTTGACCCCAGAATGGCAGTCAGATTTATCCTTGGATCAAGCAGTTATTACCCTACATTGAAAGATTATATCCTTGAATATTCCGTTTTTGCAAGTATACATCTGGTAGCTGTTTGAACATCTGTATGGACTCTGATAAAACCACTTCTTCAGGCAGAGAATTCCACATCCTGATTGTTCTTACAGTAAAAAAAAAAAACCTTTCCTTTGCCTTAGACGAAATCTTCTTTCTTCCAGTCTAAACGCATGACCTTGTATCCTATGTAAAGTCCGGTTTGTGAATAGATTTCCACACAATGGTTTGTATTGGCCCCGAATATATTTGTATATCTCATTTTTAAAAGCTTTGACTTTATAGGAATTTGAGAAGTTAACATTAATTCGAGGGTTGAAGATATCATTAAAAACATGGAACGAACTGAAATTACGGGATTTGAATACTTTACAGCCATTTGGGCTTAACAGTGATTTAGAATTGTGCCATTTCTTAAAGATCTCCTTTTTTTATTATATATTTAGGGCTATATTTTTCCGTATTTATTACTATAATAGTGTTAACTTTTTATATTATGAAATATACCATATTATAGTAGGTCTACAAATGTGAAATAGTGTGAAGTAGCTATTTTAATATGATCTTATAGAGTTTAAAAATAGTTTATGTAAATAATGTATCAGGTGTGTGTATATATATATATTTTTTTTTTTTATTTAGAATATTTAGAATCATGTAGCTGCTGTATGTGCAAGCCCCACACACTGCTTATTATTTTAATTTGTCATTAATATTTTTATATTTCTAAGATTTTTTTTTTTTTATGTCTTTCTATACCTCTTACTGTTGGATATTGTTGTGGACAAAAATTAACCCAATTCATTTTAATAAAATGCCTATTTACTCAGAATAAGCACAATCAGCATTAGTCAACCATAAATGTGATTTACCTAAAAAGACCGCTAGGGAGTTTCCCTTTGACATCGACTAACACCCTCATTAACAAGATGGCGCTGGAATCTGGGGGATACCTCCAAGATACCAGTGACATCACACCCGGTAGGAAGAGCACTAAATGAACCACTTAACACCTAACCAATTATTGATGTATTATTCCATGTTATCTCTGACAATGCACATGATATAATTTTTGCTTTATAAGGGACATGCCGTCCCCTCAAAATAAACATTCCTCAAGTTTTTCATTAACCCGAAACCTGTGTCTGGTGTGAATTACTTCAGGAGGGTGCACGCATCTTTTTTAATTTGGCCGGGGGCAGATACGCAAGATAATCAATTGATTGATTCCACATCATTTGGCGCCCAACGTGGGGCCACCGGGGTTTACCGGTTTGGACTGCCGGGACCGGAGCGGACCTCCGGAAAGTGGGAAAACTGGAGCCTGATCACCTTCTAAATGCAGTGGTTTGCCTGTATTCTCCTGTTTTGTGTCGGTCTGTCTCCGTGTCCACTTCCGACTTCCAGAATGCTACAAGACAGGTAATTTCTTATCCGGTGCCTTTTTTAAACGAACCTGTCGATTGTCTATCTGCCTCCTGAGTGTTTGTGTGCGTGTGAGACAGCTGGTGTGGGGTTTATGTTTTATTTACTATAGCTTGACTGCCTAGCGGGCAGGGAACACATCTGCCCGGTGAGTGACTGGGAATTTACTGTAGCTTAACTGCCTAGCGGGCAAGGAACGCATCCGCCCGGTGAGGGGCTGGGAATTTATTTTAGCTTGACTGCCTAGCGGGCAGGGAACGCATCCGCCTTGTGAGGGGCTAGGAATTTACTGTAGTTTGACTGCCTAGCGGGCAGGGAACGCATCCGCCCGGTGAGGGGCTGGGAATTTATTCTAGTTTGACTACCTAGCGGGCAGGGAACGCATCTGCCTGGTTAAGGGCTGGGAACCGCCTCGAGAAAGGCTGGGAATTTTGTCATACTGTTCAGAGCAGAACAGGGTTTTATTTACTGTTTAGTTGTTACTATGCTCGTTGTTATGTTGTTCTTTATTGTATTATGGTTTTTATTCAATTGTGGCCATAGTGTGGGTACCCTCGCTGTGTGTGTGTGTGTTGCGTGGCTAATCCTTGATTCCTGATTATGTGCACATCTCTACATCTGTGACTCTTGTAAATGTCTTCTGATTAGTTTCTCCATGTTCACCTTTTCCTTCATTCTCTATCTCTTCTGTACTTTTTACCCAGAGCAGTGTTAGTGACCCACGCTCACCTGCTCAGATCCGTGGCCTCCATCTCGGGTGGACGGATCCCGTGACTAGTCTACGTTTAGGGAAGAGGCAAGAAGATTAATTCCTCGTGGCAGTCGAGCACGGTAGACATTCCTTCTTTTTCCCTTCTCTCTCTCTCTGTCCCTCTTACGTGGGAAGCCTTGTTTGGTAAAAATGGGACAAGAACACGCCAGACCTTCCAAAGGCTACTTAGCTTGTGACATAGTTAAGGAGAGAGCGGGAGAAGATGCTATGTTAAAAGTAAAGAAAATAGCAAGGATTTGTGGCCACCCAGTGGTAGATTACAGCCAGAATTTTGGAGGAAATTGCTTATTGACAAAGAGGGCTTATTGTTGGATAATGGGCTAACGAAAGCCGTGGAGGCTTGGTATCGGGTGGCAAGAGGACTCAAGCGGGAGGGTTGGTTAGAGGAAGAACTAGATTTTGGAGGACAATCGATTTATGTATATCATAGAAATGTTTGTAATGATGATTCATCTCTTGATGTTCCCCAGCCACCGCCCTATGATGGCGCCCAACACAAGACTCCGCCTCCCCAGCCACTACCCAGTCGTCACCTCCAATTGGCGTAGGCTCCTCTGTCCCCACCCCTCTGTACCCCGTCCTCGGGGCAGACGGATCTTATTACTATCCCGTCCCTCTCCCACCTCCCTCTGTTTTTGCCACTGCTCCCGCCCCATTCCCACCTCCCTCTGTCATTCCTACTGTTCCCATCACTCCCCCACCTCCCTCTGTCATTCCTATTATTCCCGCCTCGGTCCCACTATCCCAGCCCCTCTCCCACTTCCCTCGAGTCCTGTCTCTCTTCCACCTTCCCCTGTCGCTGCTGAACCCATCCCTCTTCCACCTTCCTCTATCACTTCTTCTGAAATCACCCCTCTCCCACCTCCATCTGTCATTCCTTTTATTCCAGCTCCCCTTTCACCTTCACCCATTGCCTCCCCTGTCACCGCTCTTGTTCCTTTCCCTGTCATTCCTTCTATTCCTGCTCCCCTCGGCCTTCACCCATTGTTCCCCTTGTCACATCTCCCTCTGCCATATCCCCCTTCGACCAATCTTCCTGTGCCATTCCCTCTGCTCCTGCATCGCCCTCTCCTCTCCCCATCACCCCTTCCGTCCCAGTTTCACCTTCCCCTCCCCTTCCAGCCTCCAATCCCGTAGTCCCTCCCACCCTTGATCTTTCATCACTCATTTTCGCCCTCTCCGCTCATCTCCCTCAGCTTACTCAGACCCCGTCACCTCCGGTTATGACTATCACTTCCCCTCCCAGCACCCTTCCAACCATTTCCTCTTCCGCCCCCTCACCCAGTCCAGTTCCTGTCTCCACCTCCCTCATGGCGGCTCCCAGTTACCCAATCATGATGGTTGGTTCTGTTGCATTGGAACAACCTCATGCTGTAGGCGCCTCTCCTGCTGCATCAGGCTTTCATCCCACTACCTCTCAATTAGTTACTCCCCAGACCATTGCTGTTGGTTCCCCCAACTCCGGTGCTCCGGCTGCTCAAGCCCCTAATTCACAAGATGCCGCCAGCTACCGCGGTCTCCCGTTCCCAATTCACCCCGAAGATGATAACGTGCAGAGGCTCAGCCCATTCCACCCTGCGAATCATAGGGTTTCCCAGAGACAGGCCACCCTGGCCAATCATATCCACACCTTATCAACCTCCTTCTTCAAACCTCCCTCCTCTTGCCTGATAACGTCACTCTACAAAGATGTTACTCTTTGAACCCGGCCACTCTTCTGCCACTTCCTCGATATCACACAGAGATATGTGAAGACATCCCTCCTACAGAACAGGACCCGGATGCCCCTCATTACTGTTTTGGACAGATGAAAATTGAGACAACCCATCTCCCAATGGTGCACAAGGCACCAGATCCTGACTTCACCCTGTTTGTGGATGGTTCTAGATTTGCCGACGTACGGGGACAATATCATACCGGATATGCTGTCACCACAGAAGATCGAGTACTCCAAGCATCTTCACTCCCATCATCTAAGTCAGCACAAGAAGCCGAACTAATAGCCCTTACAGCAGCATGTAAGATGTCTGAAGGGAATGTGTTAACATCTATACAGAATCAAGGTATGCCCTGGGCGTAGCACATGATTTTGGCTTAATCTGGAAAACAAGGGGGTTTCTTACGGCAGCAGCTATCAACGAATTAATGGATGCCTTACTTCTCCCTAAAGAGGTGGTTATTTTGAAGGTAAAGGCCCACGGGAGATTGAATTTAGAAGAAGCATGTGGCAATTACTTAGCCGATCAGGCTGCTAAAGACACCAGTGTCGGGAAGTGGACAGAAGAGTGCCTGATGAACAGACTCCTATTTACATTATGCAAACCCTACCTACCAATCTCAAGTTCCTGAGAGAACAACAGGCCGCTGCCACCCCTCAGGAAAAACAAAGTTGGAAAGATAAAGGGGCAACCCTCCAAAATGAAGTGTACACTATCAACCTCAAATTCTGTCTACCCAAAAATATGTACCCAGCTGTCGTTCAGTGGGCCCATGGCCCAGCCCATTTATCCAAGCACCTCATGAACTCCCTGATTGATAAATATTTTGAGGCACCCAGAATCACTACTTTGACAAGAAATTACTGCAGATCCTGTACTATCTGCGCCAGATGTAAACTGGGAAAAATAATTAAAGCCGCACCAAACCATTTGGCCAAGACACAGTACCCTATCCAAAGGATCCAAATTGATCATATCCAAAAAGTGGCCGGTATGAATATGCACTGGTCATAGTGGATATGTTTTCAGGATGGCCAGAAGCTTTTCCTGTCACTAATCTCACTGCGAAGACCACAGCAAAGCCCCTACTTACCGAAATCATCTGCAGATATGGAGTTCCTGAGGTGATTGAAAGTGACCAGGGAACATCCTTCACCGCGTTGCTAACCAAGGAAATCTGGGCAGCACTGGGGGTAACCCTTGCATTCCACACACCCTATCACCCACAGAGTAGTGGTAAAGTAGAATGGCACCTTGAAAGCCACCAGAATGCTTAAGATGGCCCAAGAAACTAACCTACACTGGCCGTAAAGTCTTCCCATAGCACTATTTAGTGTAAGGTACACTCTAAGAGGGAGATTTAGCTTATCCCTCTACGAGATTTTATTTGGCCCAGCACCCAGGTTAGGCTGTTACTTTCCTCAACAACTTCAAATTCAGTCAGATGCAATGGTAGATTATATAACTGCACTCTCTCATGCCTTGACCAAAATCCATGCACAGGTGTTTTCTTCTATTCCAGATCCAGAATCAAAAACAGGCACACATAAACTCCTTCCTGGTGTCTGGGTTATGGTCAAGAAATTCCTGAGAAAGCACACTCTTAAACCAAGGTTTGATAGTCCTATTGACCACGTCTACCTCGGTAAAATTGGCTGGGAAGAATACCTGGATACACGCCTCGCACTGTAAGAAAGTTCCTGATCCAGAGGAAGCAGATACCGCTAAACTATGAGCTTCCCTGTGTCTATTTCTGCTGCTAGGCCTATTAAAGGCCCAACATGTTGCTATTACCAAAGATAATCATGTTTACACATTCTGGTATAACTCTTCAAACACACATGTAGCTACTTTTACCTTTGATTACTGTGATATTGTTCCTTGTACCTTTCCACAATCATAACACTCAGCAACATACAAAGACATACCCAATAGAAAGGACCCATACATTTGTGACAGGTGACCATTGGGGACATCACTGTAGTACCTGGAAAGCAGCAGGTTGGAACATAGGCCGACCATGGGGCTACAGACCACAAAGCGCCTTAGGGTGGACAGACATGGGAAACCCTTATTACACAGAATGACCTTATGTAAGCCAACAGAGTCTACCCCAATGAAACTCACCTTAAACATAGAACATCCCAGCCCAGGAGACACTGGAGAGTATGTAATGGGGATGTACTGGAGAGGGGGTGGCTCATATAACAAGTTGGGGACCTTCTATTTACAAGACATGCATACATCACCTGACTGGGTAGACTCTACACACATGATCACAAACCCTCTAAAACCACACATTAAAACTCTTAAGGACATGGTGGCAATTGCCAATCCTATATTCGAGGACACTATGGCTGTGGAGACCGGTTTTTCAGATACCAACCTATGGCTCGAGTGGATGAGGTATAATGCTAATTCACACTAAAACTAACTGTTATGTCTGTGGCGGGGCCAGACCCCATCTGGGTACAGTGCCTTTTAATCTACCCCCCGATGTTGAGATGTGTTTTCTAAGCCTCTATGTACAATCAACCACAAACTCATCAGTATGTGAATCATGGAAAAAGGCATATCCAATAACTCAAGGAAATCTCAGGCCACCTGATGGACTCACCGTGTATCCAGGTAATTACACTTGCTACACTATACATGGAACCACGGGTAAATTTGTGGGTAGTTTCCCTCCTGGCTACTGTGCCACCTATTGGACACCTCCCACTACCTTATTGGTAAATCAAGTCAAGTCCTTGGGAGACATTTATGTGGTGATATGCAACTCAGATCTAAAATGACTGGCCTGTGGTGGGGAGAATGCACTCTGACCAAAGCCATCATGCCTATACATATAAATTCTGATAACCACCAATGCCCACTTGATTCCCCACACACATACTTCAGGATAAAAAGAGAAACCCCTATTCAAGGTAGTTTCGACCCACATATATATATCGATGCAATAGGTGTACCAAGGGGGGTACCAAACAAGTTCAAGGCCAGGGATGAGGTTGCGGCAGGATTCGAATCCTTGATCCCACTCGTCACCGCTAACAAGAATGTTAACTGGATTAATTATATCTATTATAATCAGCAACGTTTTGTCAATTATACTAGAGATACCCTTCAAGGCTTGGCAGAACAATTGCAGGCTACCTCCCAAATGACATTCCAGAATCGAATGGCCTTAGACATGATCCTAGCAGAAAAGGGGGGTGTGTGTAAAATACTCCCCGACACTATGACATGCTGTACCTTCATTCCAGATAATACGGGCCCCAATGGTAAAGTAACCATGGCCATAGAGAAATTAGAAAGTCTCTCTGCCGAATTAAAAAAGAACTCAGAGGTCTCCAATTCATGGGACAGATGGTTGGGAGGATGAGTGGATGGCAGAGACTTCTCTTTCAAGTAGGTATGGCAGTTCTCATAGTAGTGATTCTCCTCCTCTTCCTGGTTTGCTGCGTGATGCCCTGGTTGCAAAGGTACTTACAAAAGACTGTAGATCAGACCATTGACCGCACCACACCTACATTCCTACATTAAGATATTGACGATATAGACTGTGACACACCGCACACACCTCTTCAGTCCCACCACCTCAAAAGGACAACTACTTCTTTATAGGGACAGCGTCTGTCTCCACGGGTAGGAGTCTGACGCAGGAGATGTAGTGGGTTAGCCACTACGGGATACCCGCGCAGTGAAGCGTTCGAGGCCTGTTCCGACAGATTAGCTGCAGCCAAGTAGGGACATTATTAGGGTCAGTTAGTAGTTGTCTCTTTAGTAAATAGTCATTTTAAGGGGGGACTGTTGTGGACAAAAATATTAACCCAATTCATATTAATAAAATGCCTATTTACTCAGCATAACCACAATTAGCATTATTCAACCTTATACGTGACTTACCTAAAAATGCCGCTAGGGAGTTTCCCTTTGACATCGACTAACACCCTCATTATCAATATGGCGCTGGAATCTGGGGGAGACCAGTGACATCACTCCCGGTAGGAAGGGCACTAAATGAACCACTTAACACCTAACCATTATTGATGTATTATTCTATGTTATCTCTGACAATGCATATGATGTAATTTTTGCTTTATAAGGGACATGCTGTCCCCTCAAAATAAACATTCCTCAAGTTTTTCATTAACCTGAAACCTGTGTCTGGTGTGAATTACTTCAGAAGCTTGCACGCATCTTTTTAAATTTGGTCAGTGGCAGATACGCAAGATAATCGATTGATTGATTCCACATCAGATATCTTTGTGATATATACCCCACATGTAAGTATACACTGCCCTTTTCATTAATGGTTGCAAGTACTATTGAACGAACCAGGACAACATTTCTGCCACAGACTTGGAGATACAGAAGATTCGGAAGTGACGAGGTGGAGATTGCGTAACTTCCATTATAAACCAATATGGAACAGCTGAAGCATACAATCCCCGGATGGATTGCGATTAGCCGAATCTCTGACACATCACCCAATCACCATAGATGGCTGGATATTTAACTGTGATGAACTTGATGGAAGCAGCTCATCAATTGAAAAAGCTGTGGAAATCGGTGAAATGTGTCTTGAGCATTAGGAGGACCTGTTGACAGTTTTCTATTTTGTCAGTATATGGCTTGTTTCTAATAGCTGTTAATTGCTTTGATTTTAAATCAATAAAAGTAATAGCCTCACTCTCTAATCCTGTGGACTCCTACTACCTGCTTCCATGTAAAGAAGGGCTATGTACCCTTTACTGACACACATGCTATTATACTGAGAGCCTAGTATATATGGCTCTCTTCCAGGTGAGCAGTTAATTACACTTTATATTTATTATACACTCGTTATAAGATTTTACACTAGAATCTGCTCTTTTTGCTTTATCCCCTCTCTCAACTCTTCTGTGTTCGTGACAGAAGAGGCCCTGGTATCACCTTAGTATGCTTTCTCTGTTGTGAGCTGAGCCTGTCTTTGTGAGACTCTGTTCCATTTGAGTGCACCCACTACCCACATTATATATCCTCCTGTTCTGAGTGTATTACACTATTTCCTTATCTTTTTATTCCTAGTATACTCCTTTCTGTATATATCTAACCCTTTTACCATTACGGTAAGTGTGTACCTATTCAGCTCTCCACCAGGTTGACGTGAGTGAATTTTTACAACTCGATTGTAATTTTGTCTTTAATGCACATGAATAGAACATTTGGAAGTCACATATTTTTAAATTATTTATGGGCACTTTATAATGACACCAATTAACTTTTTTTTATTGTGGTTTCCACCTATTCATTTGCAATTTAAACACAATTTTTTTTCAATTGAAAATCTGCACTTTCCAAGATAAGCTTTAATTTAACATTAATAGGTATATTGTTATTTTGTTTATGAGCACTATGGTAATGGGTTGTCTCACTTCACATTTACGCTAGGGGGCATGATTGATCGCACACCAGGTGGTAAGTTGTAATCTTTGTTTCTATAATTACTACAATTAATGTGTCTTATGTTTTTATTGTACAGAAGAACCGAACAGAACTGAAATGTTGACATAATTTGTTTGCGTAATGGAAAAAAAGTTTAGTATTGAAGAGACACTAGAGTCACCCAGACCTTTTCAGTTTAATACAGTATCACTGTGCTACTTAGTTCTGCACTGTAAGTCACTGCAGTTTTAGATAAACTGCATTAATTACCTTGCAGCACTAAATCTGTCTCTAGTGGCTGTCAATCAATTTAGTCAACAGACATGAACACACAGCTATTCATGGTGATGATTCAAGAATTTGCCTCCTACACTGATCTACATTACCTACAGAACATGGCCACTTCTGATTAACTTTCCTTGTGGAAATCAAAGGGTTTGACGAAGGACCCTTTTGGGCCTTTGGTCAAGCAGTTGCACCAATTTGTTGTTTTTTTCTTCCAATTTAAGTTTTTGGGTACAGAAATTAAGAAAGGGGAGGGGAAGTAGCATCAGTGTACAGAAACAGCGTATCACCATAGACTGATAATGACATAAAAGTTGTACATCATAGTTTGTCATCATCCTGTCCAGGTAAACACGACACATGTTTGCGGTCATGCATTACGGTCCAACGTATATTAGAATATAATGGCTACAAGAATAAGAAGGTGACAACAGAATGTATATATCTAGAGCTATTGCAATATGGTATGACATGGACCTGAGGAGTGGGCCTTGTGTTAATGTATATAATCGCTGTGGTTGAGTTTGACCGATGCGGAAGGTGGTAACGGTCCGTACTTTTGGTGTAGGTTGTGCGGCAACAGGCCACTGGGGGTGGAGGTTTAGGGGGATATAAATTTTGATTCTTATGAAGTGTAGGTGATGCAGGATCCCCTGCTGAATCAAATTCCTTCATGGTGGAAGTAGAGAGGAAGACAAACAGTGCATAGGGGGAAGGGGGATGCATTACAATGTCTTGAGTACTCTCCGTGAGTTGTTGAGTGGTTAGTAGAGCAGCTTGTGCAGTATCTTGTGGAATATATATTTTTTTTCTTCATGGGTTGCACCACTTTTTATTAGTCATTTTCATGGTTTTGGACATACAAGCACACAAGCACACGGCAGGTGCAAGAGGATATGTCAACGGTTTGAAGTTTGAAGTGGATGTTGCTAGAATGGAGGAAGTATGTTGCCAACCTTGTGAACAAATTGTAATTGTGGAGATGATCAGAAAACTGGCATGTTCCTCACATGTGCCATGAACAACCAAGGAGGCACCAACAATGGTAAGCATGATAATTAACCTCCACCAGAAGGGCCCATCAAACATCTTCAGATTGATTTTACACACGGCTAAAGGTGGGTATCCGTATCTATTGTACATTATTGACCAATTTAGTCAATGGCCTCAAGCTTTCCCCTGTAAAAGGGAAATGGCAAAAACTGTGTACTATCCCTCTTGGTCTGGCGAGTGCCCCTCCTACCACTCCCTCTTTTAGACATCACTCTTTAAGGTGGGCTCTCTTAATTACAGGCCTACTGCATTGTCAGTTCCAGCACATCACAACTGACTGGTGTTATTAACTATGGTATTCACTACGATTCATGTTTTATCTAATTCTTACATCAATATTGCCCCTAACACAAGTATATATGTGTGTGTGTGTGTGTGTGTGTGTGTGTGTGTGAAACCAGGGGGCTGCACTCACCTGAACATGCATAAATGGGGCCTATATATACTATACACAAGATCCAGCGCACTCACTTTTCCAGTAAACAGCAACTTCAATGTTGACAGATTTGTATTTGTTTTTTTTTTTGTTTGTTTGTTTTTTAAACACCTAATCTAGGCAAAAATAATGGTGGTTTAGTTACATTATATGATCATACATTGCCTAAGCCAGCCACAATGTCAATGTACCCCATCTTTGGCAGGTCCTAATCTAACAGCCGAATGTATGCTCTTATGAGATTAAAGGACCACTATAGTGCCAGGAAAACATACTCGTTTTCCTGGCACTATAGTGCCCTGAGGGTGCCCCCACCCTCAGGGTCCCCCTCCCGCCCGGCTCTGGAAGGGGAAAGGGGTAAAAACTTACCTTTTTCCAGCGCTGGGCGGAGAGCTCTCCTCCTCCTCTCCTCCTCCGTTACGCCCCGCCGGCTGAATGCGCACGCGCGGCAAGAGCTGCGCGCGCATTCAGCCGGTCTCATAGGAAAGCATTTACAATGCTTTCCTATGGACGCTGGCGCGCTCTCACCGTGATTTTCACAGTGAGAAGCACTGCGCCTCTAGTGGCTGTCAATGAGACAGCCACTAGAGGATTAGGGGGAAGGCTTAACCCATTCATAATTATAGCAGTTTCTCTGAAACTGCTATGTTTATGAAAAAATGGGTTAACCCTAGAAGGACCTGGCACCCAGACCACTTCATTAAGCTGAAGTGGTCTGGGTGCCTAGAGTGGTCCTTTAACCCACTCCTTTGGACCTGCCAAAGATGGAGTACATTGACATTGTGGTAGGCTTATGCAATGTATGAACTTGGTGTTTAGTGGATAAGTGAGTGTGCTGGATCTTGTGTATTGTGTGTGTGTATACACTTATAAGGCTATGTTAATCCTTTGCTTACCACTGTGTTTGACTAGTCCACACTATATGTGTTGTTACCCTAATTTGATCATTAATATATTTTTTCATTGCAGCTGGTAGTTATGTCTAAGAATATTTACAAGATTAATTATGTTATTGTTGGTAAAACCCTGAACCAAGTTGCCCAAACTGTAATGTATAAGATAACTGTTGATGTGTCACCCCCTTTCTGGTGCAACAGGAAGAAGACAGAAGACAGTTTTTGAACTTAGGGGATGAAATTAAGAAGCAGCACGGTACTAACTCCCCGTTTCACCTCTGGTGCCAAGGTGCAACAAACGCCATATATGTTGGTAGAAGATAGGGTGGTCATTAAGGCCCCCCCTTAGTATTTTCATCTTAAAAAAAAAATAAAAAAAATAACATGGGTTGAAAAAAAGGGTTACTGCGAACATGTAATTGAGTGTTTCTGACTATATATGTTCTTTTACATTGTAAACTGGGTGAAATTGGTTGAATGGGATGCTGAGATTTTTATTCCTTGTGACCACAACTGTAGACTCAATTTGTGTTTGGGTTTAAAGTTTTGGTCTCAGGGGCTCAGAAAATCAGACAGCAGTCAAATCTGCATTTGTATGGCCCTTGCACATTCAACCTGACCAGTCACCTCAAACTGTCACCATACTTTATGAAATGACACTAATGGGTAAAAAAAAAAAATGGGGTTGAATGTCCAGAAGAACGCAGTTGAAATCAGTTCTGTGTCATCTGGTCCAACTATTTATTTAATGAATGTTGTTAGAATTGGCTAACTTCATTGGAACAATCTCAATTTATGGCCAAGAATACAGCTCCTTCTAACTTCTCAAGCTTGAATCGTGCAAGAGAAAAAAAACAATTATAATTTTGGACAGATTTTGCGTGGCCAGAGTGGCCTGCATATATAAAAAAAAAAATGTGATATCACACGAACTAGTACACCTTACATATCGTTAGCCATGTTTTCTGTATGTAACACTGACTGTGCTAATGTGTGTGGTTTGGATATCCATTATGAAGTTTGCAGCTTAACTAGCAAATATAATATTTTATATAGAATATTCCTGTTACTGTGTTAATTCAAATATTAGAATTAAATCTTCCCAAATCTATAGATAGAAATCCCAGCCTAATAACCAATTAAAAAACTGTTGCTCAGAGCAATGAGAGTTGAAGTCATTCTAACAGCTCTCTGGTCTAATCTACAGAATGCAGTGGATATTGTGGTTGCAATATCAGATTTCCTACTTTTTTAGTTTCTTGTTCATTATTATTATTATTTATAAAGTGCCAGCAAATTCCAGTGAGATGTACAATAGGTGGACTAACAGACACAGAATTAGACAAGTTGGACGCACAGTTAGAGGGGTTGAGGTCCCTGCTCAATGAGCTGACATGCTATAAGGAGTGGTGTATAGTGACACAAAGGGTAAAGGTAGGGGGTAACAAAGTAGGTTGCTAGAAAAGTATTCACTGAGGGCTTAGTAGGTTATTTTTGACAGTTACGTGTACACAAAAAGTATAATGTGCATCCCTGTCTCCACCTACACCCCGGTTAACTTAAAAAAACAAAACGTGATATATAAAAACCAGACAGGATAGGTGTGGTGTGCTATACAAACATGCGTAAAAGTCACCAACTAAATGGTATACATACACTGGTAATAGGTCCCCCGAAATATACTGGTATAATAATAATCCCAGTTGGGAACAGACATTCCAGCTTTAATCACTTGAAGAAACATAAAAACATAACCTAGTGTAAAACCATACAATATAACAATATAAAATAAGGTAATTATTGCACTCACAATCTGCCACTAACAGTGGCCAGAAAGGCACGTAGATAGGTCAAATAGACCTCCAAAACGTGACTCCAAGCTGTTCTCAGTCAGGTTAGTATATCCACCTTACCAGGGTTCCAGATCCCAAGGAAGGAAATAGATCACTGGTATCT
>OW240912.1:161249134-161288242 GCA_933207985.1 Pelobates cultripes
CATTGGTTGGCAGCGGTGGGATGGTCCTTTTATCCAGAGAACAAGTGCTGAATGGAGGCTCAGTACGTCAAGCTGAAAAGACCCACATTAAAGGATTTATTGGAGAATCGTGGTAGGAGTGCCAGCAACAGACCACGGAGGGAGCTGATAGCTGACCTACTAGAACTGGACGAAATGGATAGGTCCATGGAGGTAACAGAACCTCTTGCACCTGTCAGCGAGGACGATGAAATTTCTGCCATTGTACAACGGAGATTAGCTTGGTATCCAGAAAGATCCACGGAGCTAATAAACCAGCTGCTCCGGGAAACAAGGGAGGAGATACAAACTAAGAGGGGACAAGAAGCGGAACTGGTAAGAGCTAGACAGCCCATTACACAGGAAGTTCCTACCCCCCCACCCGCTGCTACAGGGAGGAAAATACCGTTCACTGCATTTAAAGCGTTTGTAGAGAATGAAGAAGAAATTGACGGATATTTAGCGGACTTTGAGAGACAATGCTCGCTACACCAAGTACCACCAGACCAATGGGTTACTATTCTGGCTGGAAAGCTCTCAGGAAAAGCAAATGAGGCTTTTCAGGCACTTACTACGGAAGATATAACGCAGTATCAACGGGTGAAAGCTGCACTACTCACCCGATATGCGGTCACCCCAGAAGCATATCGCCGTCGCTTCCGGGAGTCCAAAAAGAAGGCAGTGGACTCCCACATGGAATGGGCAAACAAGATACAACGGGTGGCAACACACTGGGTGCGAGGGTGCAATGCTAACACCGGAGAAGAAATATTACAGTTGTTCCTGATGGAACATTTCTTTCAAGATCTGGCTGCAGATATACAGGACTGGGTAAGAGATCGGCGCCCTGCCAATTCAACTGAGGCAGCGCGACTAGCAGATGAGTATGCAGAGACAAGGAAGGTGAGCCAAAGTAACACACGACCAGCCCCTAGAGCAGAGGCCCGCCCTACAACCTACCCTGCACACACAGAATTTCGGGCCCCAGTACCCCCAGGGCCTCCACGTCCCCAGGGGCATAACAACCATCCCCGGGAATCTTACAAAGTAACGTGCCATCGCTGCGGCAACACAGGACATATTGCCCGGTATTGCCCGTTGGGATCAGCCAATAATAACTGGAGGCGCCCACCTAACACCGAAAGCACACCGCCACGTCCAGCGGCTGCTCACTGCCTAGAAATTGAAGGAAGCCCTGAAGAGTGCCTGGGAATATTATATGAGGCCAACCCCATACAAGCAGCTTCCCCAGATAATCGTCAGCATCACCGCCAGGAGGTGCGTGTGAACGGACAGATAGCACAAGGCCTAAGAGACACTGGCGCTACCATTACCCTAATACAGAAACACCTTGTAAAACCAGAACATGTGTCGAATCGTACCGTGGCTGTTCGTGTCGCAGGGGGAGCTGTTTTTTGCTTACCCACCGCCAGGATACACTTAGATTGGGGAGCCGGGTCAGGAAAGACCACAGTGGGCATCATGGACAATCTACCCGCCGAGGTCGTATTGGGCAACGATATTGGCCCTCTAGCTTCAGCATTTTTACCCACTACTGCTGGTGCTTGCCCCGTGATCACCCGCTCACAGACCCGTATCGAGGACGATCCTACAACAGGTCGGGAGACCCAGGTAAGCCACAAGCAGACACCCCACACTAACATGACAGAGAGACCCATAGCTTGGGACACCCCAGAAGAATTTGGGAGGGAAACTAGGCAGGACCCCACCCTCCAAAAGTACAGGGAACTAGCTGACAGTAGGGGGGACGAGCGAGACATTTTGTATGGGAGGGGGACAGGCTATACAGATTGACCGAAGGCAGGAAGAGAGGCTGTGCCCCCTCGCAGAAGCGCCAATTAGTGGTACCCAGAAAGTACCGGTGGGAGCTTCTCCGAATTGGCCACGACATTCCGTTGGCAGGGCATCTAGGGGGTAACCGCACAACCTTCCGGATCACCCAGACCTTCTTTTGGCCAGGGATCTCGAAAGATGTGCGCCGTTACTGCAGCACTTGTGATGTATGCCAGAGGGTGGGAAAGAGAGGGGATCACCCCAAAGCCCGACTGTTACCCATGCCAGTGATCGAGGAACCATTTAGCAGGGTGGCAGTCGACCTAGTGGGACCCCTACCTAACCCCAGTCCCTCTGGTAAGAAATATATTCTTACTGTAGTAGACTATGCTACCCGCTACCCAGAAGCCGTCGCTCTGACGAATATCCAGGCTGACACTGTCGCCAGTGCTCTAGTTGGGATCTTCACCAGAGTAGGATTTCCCCGGGAAATCCTGTCGGATCGAGGGACCCAGTTCACCGCAGACCTAACTCAGCAGTTATGGAAGGCCTGCGGTGTCCAATCCCTCCTTAGTTCCCCGTACCACCCTCAAACTAACGGTCTCTGTGAACGCTTTAATGGTACCCTAAAGCAACTACTGCGTACCTTTACAGCGGAATACAGGGACTGGGAGCGATTCTTGCCACACCTCTTGTTTGCATATCGAGAGGTGCCGCAAGAATCCACAGGGTTCTCCCCATTCGAATTGCTCTACGGACGGCGGGTACGAGGCCCCCTCGACCTGATCCGAGAGCACTGGGAGGGAGAGACAGAACATGAGGGGGTCCCCATCGTACCATATGTACTGGAGATGCGGGACCGCATGGGGCACCTAGCCAGGATGGCCCGAGAGCATCTCCAGGCGGCCCAAGGCCGACAGAAACATTGGTACGATCGGGGCGCGAGATTGAGAACCTTCCAGGTGGGACAGAAAGTCCTAGTACTTAGACCCGTTAAAGGGAACAAATTACAAACCTCCTGGCAAGGCCCTTACAAGGTGGTCGCACAGATCTGTGACACCACCTATGTAATTGCCAGTAGCAAGGACGAGAGGATACAGAAGTCCTTCCATATAAACTTATTGAAAGAGTACCAGGAAAGGCCCGAAGACATAGCAGCCATATGTATCCCAGCCACTGAGGACCCGGACAGTCTCCCCATCCCGGATCTACTAGCTAACCCCGAGTCTAAAACTTTGCTGAACACTGTACAGCTAGGGGAGCGACTAACGCCCACCGAAAGAGAGCAACTCCAGCAGATGCTAGCTGCAAAAAGATTGACGTTTTCCCAGGAACCCGGTTACACACCCTTAGCGACACATTACGTAGAGACCCCAGGACAAAACCCTCTCCGACAGACTCCCTATAGAATTCCCGAAGCCGTGAAAGAGGAGATGAGAAAGGAGATTCAGGAAATGTTAAAGCTAGGAGTTATAGAACCCTCCGACAGCCCCTGGGCATCCCCAGTCGTCCTAGTCCCCAAAAAGGACGGAACGACCCGATTTTGTGTCGACTACCGACGCCTTAACGACAGAACTGTGACAGACGCATACCCCATGCCCCGAGTAGACGAACTATTAGATCGTATTGCTAGGGGACGCTATCTGACCACCATCGATTTGTGCAAAGGGTACTGGCAGATCCCCCTGGCCAAGGACGCTATCCCTAAGTCGGCGTTTGTCACCCCGTTTGGCTTGTACCAGTTCAAGGTCATGCCTTTCGGGATGAAAAATGCCCCAGCTACCTTTCAGCGCTTAGTGGACCGCCTCCTTGATGGCTTCCAGGAATTCGCTTGCGCGTACCTGGATGACATTGCGATCTATAGTGAGACATGGGAAGAACACCTACGACACGTAGAGGCTGTGCTGGATCAGATTAGGGCCGCCGGCCTAACCCTGAAACCAGAAAAATGTAACTTTGGTATGGCTGAAGTTCAGTACTTGGGACACAGAGTGGGGTGTGGGAAACAACGACCAGAACCCGCCAAGGTAGAGGCCGTAGCGAATTGGCCCACCCCTCACACTAAGACCCAGGTATTAGCCTTCTTGGGAACGGCAGGGTACTACAGAAAATTTGTCCCTGACTACAGCGCCATCGCCAAACCTCTGACCGATTTAACGAAGAAAAATTTACCTAGGGTAGTCCTGTGGTCTCCCGCCTGTGAAGCAGCATTCCAAACCCTGAAACAAGCTCTGATCAACGCACCGGTTTTGTCTGCCCCCGTCCCTAATAAAAGATTTGTCGTCCACACAGATGCGTCCATGTACGGACTGGGGGCAGTGCTAAGCCAGGTCGGAGAAGATGGGGGAGAACACCCTGTCGCATACCTGAGTAGAAAGCTATTGCCCAGGGAAGTGAGTTATGCGGCAGTGGAAAAAGAATGTCTAGCCCTGGTCTGGGCCCTAAAGAAGCTCACCCCCTACCTTTATGGTCAGGAATTTACCCTGATCACAGACCATAACCCTCTAGTATGGCTGAACCGAGTGGCTGGGGACAATGGACAACTACTGAGGTGGAGCCTAGCCCTACAACCGTATAATTTCTCCATCCAGTATCGCCCAGGCCGGTTCAATGGGAATGCAGACGGACTGTCCAGGCAAACAGAACTTTTACCTTAGAGGCAGACCGGACAGCCCCAAGTTGACCCGAAAAAGGTCAATCCGGGTCTGCCGGAGTGTTCCACAAAAGGGGAGCAGTGTAACAGAACTATGCTGTATGCCTGGGCCAGTGAACTAACCAAAATCAGCAGGAATTCGGCACATTTAGTGCATTTCAACCATTCGAATGGATTCGCATTAATTCCCTGTGTAAAGTATAGGTGGCCGCCATTTCGGGACTTTACACGTGGCCGCGGCCATCTTACGTGCGAACAGCGGTGTTTGCCTGTCGACGCGTGGAACTAAAATCGGATACGCAAACAGGCGAACACCGCTGAGTCCTCCATACTTCCAGAAGTTCGCACGGAAACTACCGAATCACCGGACGTTCGGTAGTTATGTTCAATCATCTATGGGGATTGCGGCGAACCCCGAGATTCGAATGGATGGCAAGAATTTCATACCTTTTTACCAGGCGAACGGAGACCGACCGCAAGGCCAAAACTCATGGAACTATTTTCGGCTAGTTGGTCTGTGCGGTCGGTCAAAACTTTGGAACTCTGTATCTCCCGAACTATTCATCCGAATGGGCTGATTTTTGGACATGTTGGTCCCCTGAATGAGAGCTATCAAGCGACCCCGGATTTAAAGCTGTACCCCCTGTTTTTGGGGAACATCCAGAACTGGGGTAAAATGTTGTACGTTTTAATTATGTTATATGTTATCTGAGGGGAGGAGACGTGGGGGTGTTACCAGGTATATGATTGGGTGTTTTTATCCTCCCCCTGGGAGTATCCTGTGTGTACCTGATCCCAATAAAAAGCAGGCTGGGTGTTCCAGTCCTCAGATCTTCTTGACCCTTCAAAACGTAGCCTTGTCTCGTTCTTGGAAGGGGATTATTTGGGAATGTTATTCTGCTCCTGTTACAGCTGAACCTGACTCTTACTCTGGATATCGTGGATGGGATTATACCAGCTTACTTCTCCACAGCAGCTTACAGGGAAAAAGGACGTCTCCAACGGCAGATACCCTCACTCTACCCGGGTAGCCGTTACATGGGGATTAAGTGTCAATACAAAAAACAAATCACTGGTATCTACACCGGCGATCCTATCATAAACACCAAAAAGATAGCGGCTCAGATACCCAGCAACGACCCTAAAGGGCGGGCATTCACGATAACTTAGTAAAAATATTTAACACATATGTGACTCTCGTACTCATCAATGCTACAACATAAAATTGATAAAACCTAAATGTGTGGATGAATCGGTTGCTCAAAAGATATTAAAACTAGCAACAGCCGATTTATCCAAACATTAATATCATGACTGATCACTGAAAAAAAAAAACATATGTACACAGGTATTCATAAGTTTATTAATTTCTAATACAAAAATCCACTCTTAAAAAAAAAACTAATTATAAAATAACCATAAAAATACATTAATACAATATAAATATAACCATTATTCAAATCCAAAAAGAGAGGGGGGAGAAAAAGGAAAAAAGAAAAATCTAAGAATTAATGGAATCTCATAAAAAATACTCTATAAAAATCTTATCTTATTTTAAAAAAAAAATCACATAAAAGCCATAATATCATGATCCATATTTAAACCAGTATTCCCCAATGTTTTTCATTTATAAATCCATTGAGTCTCACATTGGCATACATTCTTGACTATGTCCCCCTTTCTAGCGTCATGCTAGATCAAAAAGAGCACAGTTGTTACAATGTCTAGGTACACTATGTTTTGTGTCCTTGTTTTCCATAGCCCGTTGGTGTTCTAAAATGCGTTCTCTCAGAGTCCTGTTGGTGCATACTACATACTGTGCCCCACAAGGGCATTGTAATAAATAAATGACATTTTTTGTGGAACAATTAATAAAATGTTTACTCTCATAAGTCTTTTTAGCAATGAAACTATTAAAATCTTTAATTGAGCTCGGAAGGTTTTTACACATCTTACAATGAATACACTTAAAAAAAACATTAGGTTTGGGAAAAAAAGTGGAATTCTGTTTATTAATTGAGGGTAAGAGACTCCGGTTTATTCCTTTATTCACATTTAAGATTCCGGGTTTCATTCAACAGGTCTTTTGGATAATACCTATCAGTAAATCTTTTTTCTAGGAACCCTGTCTGGGATTCAAAATCCTCATCCCTAATGCAATTTCGACTGATTCGCACTTTTGGTATATTTGGTATATTAGTTAACCATTGGTGATGGTGGCAACTCCTGTAGTCTATGTAACTATTCTTATCAGTGGATTTAAAAAAAAGAATTATAACAAATGCGATTTTCCTCAATAAATAAAAGTTATATCGAAAAAATTTATATTTTTCTGGATATCAGGGGTAAATTTCAGACCTTGGTCATTGGTATTTATGGAGAGAACAAAAGACAACAAATACAGGGTGCACGAAGTGAAACAATAGGAGATAATCAAGATAGATTAAAAAAAGTTTCTTATAGATACAATGTAGACCTTGGGTGTATATTCTTTTGTTCTTGCTTTGAATTCTCAGTGGTCAAATATGAAATACAAAAGCAGAGAAGGGAGACCAATAGTGCAAAACCGTTATGAGGGATGGATCACGAACAACACAGAAGTGAAGAAGTGCCAACTTACAATACAAAGAGCTGTGCCCAGCTCTAGGTGGTATTTGATACTCCCCACATGTCGGATATGACTGGACAATTGGAGGTGTCTCCTCACAGCATCTCAGATAAGCGTCAGCATATAAAATACATAAAAGAGGGAAAAACCCAATGGTGCAATAACCATTACAATTTGTAGAGCTATAACCAGCTATAACCAGAGTAAAACAGCATACAGTGGTATTTAAACTCCCCACATATAGGATATCCTTCTAGCGATGCTTGCAGTGCCGGTCTTATGAAAATAAAATCACAAGAGAGGGCCCATAGTGTTTTCCATATATAAAATGACAGTAGAAAATAAAATGAAACGTACTTACAGTGTTCAGAGCAGCCACACTGCTCTATGAACCAGATGTGGGTGGAATAATTCCCACCAAGGATTTATTTTGCAGTACTGGATCTTTAAAAATGGTAAAAATCAGCCAAGATAAAACAGCAACATATAAAGTAAGTGTACTGACCATAGGCAAGTGGTAGTCACAAAATACTTTAATTAAAACAGAGTAATATAAAAAACACAACACGTTTCGCCAAACAGTAGGCTTTATCAAGTGTAGAGCAAATAATCCTGGATGTTCACATTTTATAGGCAGCTAAATTGCATGAAGTTCAAAGATTGGCACCAAAATTACGTAATTACCGTGTGACCGCAGTCACATGACTTTTAATTACACATTTTAAAAAAAGGAGAACATATATAAACAATAAATAATGCTCATTTTGTATTTTGATTACATGGGGTTGTTATAAACCCATATAGGACCTGTGTGAGATGTTAAAAAAAAAAAAGGACTATGATGTGGGGGAGGAAAGGGATAGGGCAATGGATAGTGGACAATATATATATATATATATATATATATAGTAAGAGGGGATAGGGGAAAATGTAGGAACATATATAATACATACAGAATCTAAAACAGGAATAAGTATTTGGATATGAAAAATGAAATAACATGGGGATAAAGATAAAATAAAGTCTATTTCTCAGATATTAGAAAAGAAAGAGATAAAGTTTTTATATTTATGAATCTAAATATATTTGATAAGAGTACATTGCTAATACTAAATAAAAAGTACATTTCAATATTTGTTACAATGTTTGATATATTTAATGAGAGTACATTGCTACTATTAAGAGAGTGTTAGAGTAATATTAATTGCCATATTCATGAAAAATTAATTACAATATTAAATATTAAAATATTTATTTATTTATTTATTTTCCCATTTATTCCATTTTGGATTTTCCAAGAATGTTTTTATATCGCCACCTCGTCACGGGATATTGCATATTTGGATAGGGGTGAATTTAAGAACGTTAGGGGTTTTTTGGTGGTGTGTTAGAAAGTGTTTAGACACTGTGTGATTTTCGAATCCATTCTTAATGTTGTTCGGATCAAGGTTGCTATCGGTGTTCGGATATCCTAGTTTTTAAAAATCTTGACGTCATGCCCACATACTGGAGGCCACAGGGGCATTCCAGTAGGTATATGATATTTTTTTGTGCAGCATGTAATAAAATGTTTAATATTGTAGCTTTTGTTAGTGATGTTAGATTTGAATGTAGTAGTCTTGTTTGGGACTGACATTTGAGTGGTCTTACAGTGGATACATTTTCTGCATTTAAAAAACCTTTAACATTAGACAAGGTGGATAGTTTTTTTACTTGGTCTTAGTACATTTTTTTGTTAAGAGAGTTTTAAAATTAGGGGCACCTCTAAAAATGATGTTGGGTTTTTCAGGAATAATCTTGTTGAGAACCGGGTCTTCAGATAAAATGTGCCAATGTTTGTGGATCGTTTTCCTTATGTCTCTATTCTTGTTATTGTAGTCAAAGATGATTGGGAGGGAAGAGGTAGTGTTTAAGTTTTTATTTTTATATTTAAGCAGGCTTCTCCTTTCGTCAGACTTGATTTTAGTGATTATGGTTTCAAGTTTGTCCTCTGAGTAGTGTTTGTCTAAAAAAATTATTTTTTAGAATGTTGCTTTGTTCATTAAAATCTTTGTTAAGTGTGCAGTTTCTTTTAAGTCTCAAAAATTGGCTTTTGGGAGCACTATCCAGCCAGGGAGTGTGGTGACAACTGTTTTGATCGATGACTGTATTTGTGCACACTTTTTTGAAAAAAGTTTTCGTATTTAATTTGCCATCTTTGATAAATAAATTTAAGTCTAAAAGCTGATTTCTTCTTTACTAAATTCTGTGGTTAAAACAATGCCTCTGTCATTTTGGTTTAAGTAGTTTAAAAATAGTTTTAAGGAGTTATCAGTACCTTTCCAGATACAAAATAAATCATCGATATAACGGAAATAAGAGACCAGGTTTGCTCTCCAATCATGGTTGCCCCAGACTGCTTCTGCTTCCCAATCTGCCATAAATAAATTTGAATAGCTGGGGGCAAACCTGGTTCCCATAGCCGTGCCTCTTTTCTGAACATAAAAAGAGTGTAAAAAACAGAAAAAATTATTTTTTTAAATGATATTAATGCCCTCTATGATAAAATCAATTTGGGGTTGTGGTATTCTCTTTTCTGCTTCAAGTATTTTTGTGACTGCTTCGCAACCTTGATTGTGGGGGATGATAGTATAGAGTGATGTTACGTCGCAGGTCACTAGGATGTAGTCATTTTGCCATATAAAAGCATTTAAAAAGAGGAGAAGGGACATAGTGTCTTTAAGGTAGGATTTCATATTTTTCACAGAGGGTTGGAGTAAAATATCGATGTATTCCGATAGGTTGGATAAAATTTAATTTATTCCTGAAACAATTGGGCGGCCTGGGGGGTTGGTCTCATTTTTGTGAATTTGTGGTAGGAAATAAATAACTGGGATCTTAGGGTATGATTTATATAAATAATTAAATTCTTTTTTTACTAAGAATATTAGAATTACTACCTTTCAGTAGATAGTTGTATAGGATGACTTTAATCTGAGGGCTGGTGTCTGTTAGTAATTTTTCATAAACATTTTTGCCACTAAGTTGTAGGTAAAAAAAATTGGATAGTTAAGACTGTGGACCGTCCTAGATAATTATGTCATCTATAAATCTCTTCCAGAATGATGTTAGAAAGTCCGGTTTGTGAATAGATTTCCACACAATGGCTTGTATTGGTCCCGAATATATTTGTATAATGTTATCATATCCCCTCTCAGGCGACGTTTTTCTAAACTAAATAGGTTTAAATTTGTTAACCTTTCTTCATAGCTGATATGTTCCATTCCTTTTATTAATTTTGTAGCCCATCTCTGCACTTTTTCTAGTGCCATAATATCCTTCTTTAGAACAGGTGCCCAAAATTGCACAGCATATTCAATATGTGGTCTTACCAGTGATTTATAAAGAAGCAAAATGATATTCTCGGCCCGAGAATGAATGCCCTTTTTCATGCATGAAATTACCTTACTGGCCTTGGCCACTGTTGATTGACATTGTACATTGTTGCATAGTTTGTTGTCTATAACAAGTCCTTTTCGTGTGTTGTTATTCCCAATTCACTTCCATTAAGGGTATACGTTGCCGAAGTGCATAACTTTGCATTTTTCAACATTAAATTTCATCTGCCATTTGAGTGCCTAGTCCCCCAGTCTATCTAAATCCCTCTGAAGCAAAGTAATATCTTGCTCACATTGTATTATTTTACAGAGTTTTGTGTCATCTGCAAACACTGAAACATGACTTTCAATGCTGTCTTCAAGATCATTTATAAACATGTTAAATAGAAGGGGTCCCAGAACAGACCTCTGTGGGACACCACTTGCCACCTCTGTCCAGCTTGAAAATTTACCATTAATGACAACTCTTTGTACTCTGTTTTTAAGCCAATGTTCTATCCAAGAACAAGCATTTTCATCTAGACCGATTTCCTTGAGTTTGAACATTAATCTATTGTGTGGAACTGTATCAAATGCCTTGGCAAAATCCAAATTGATTGCATTCTACGAAGAAGTAGGTAGAAGTATAGATCAGGGTGTTGCAGTGGATGTGATCTATTTGGATTTTGCCAAGGCATTTAATACAGTTCCACACAATAGATTAGTGTTCAAACTCAAGGAAATCGGTCTAGATGAAAATGCTTGTTCTTGGATAGAAATAGAGTACACATTTTTGAGCTGGACAGAGGTGGCAAGTGGTGTCCCTCAGGGTTATGTTCTGGGACCCCTTCTATTTAACATGTTTATAAATGATCTTGAAAAAAGCACTGAAAGTCATGTTTCGGTGTTTGCATATGACACAAAACTCTGTAAAATAATACAATGTGAGCAAGCTATTACTTTTCTGCAGAGGGATTTAGATAGACTGGGGGACTGGGCACGCAAATGGCAGATGAAATTTAATGTTCGTTGGTTGTGGTGTTGCTACAGTGCTTGGAGTCCTCAGGAAGTGCTAGGAGCATCCTTCAACTGAGGTACCCGGTCGGGGTGCCAGGTGATCCGTTACAAGGTATATTATATAAAAGCAAGCCAATTAACCTATAATAGCTCCATATATCAAGAGAGTATACATTGTAATTATGTATTGATTTTTATATTAAAAATAATAAATACAATTGTTTGTGAAGAATAATAAACTTAAAGTACAAAGGTTCAAGTGAAGTTATCATTCCAACTCTACCACTAACTACTTATTGTTATATTAATAATATCAGTACATCCAAATACAATAAAACATTGTTAGTAGATTGCTATAATAAATTTCTATTCGGTTTGTGAACAAAAAGTGGTAAAAAACAAATCTATCAAATACTGTATTATAGCTTAGAAAATTAATTCTAAATTAGTAAATATAGAGTTGCTTCCAGTATTAAATAGGAAGACTCTAATTGTTGCCTATGTGAATCTAAAAGGTGTCTGTTACCCAAAAAAAAAAGAAGGAATTTATAGTCTAAATTAATCATGATGTGTTTTATCAAAATCTCTAATAGAGGCTAAATACTTACTATGTGTTCAAAGTTAATATTTCACTCTTCAAATACATACTGTGTTTAAATATAGTGATATGGAGTGTGATCTCACTCTATATCACTATATACATACTCTTAATTTATTTCAATTAAAGTGCAAATCAAATTTAAGTAGTGATAATATAATTATCCAGCACTTAGAAGATAAATTATAATATTTCGTCTAATACGTATTAAGACACTCTCAAAAAGAAGAGAAAGCTAGCTTTAAATATAATAACCCAATTATTTTGGGAGAGGTAGGAAGCAGCATTTTTTAGTATAGGAACATCCTCCAAAGGGTCATCTACAAATACATTTTTCCCATTGTGAAAGATTATTAATTTAGTTGGAAACCCCCATATATAGCTTATAGTTTTTGATCTTAGTTGTAATGTTGTAATGTTAGGTCTTTAAAATGTCTTCTATCTGTGCTAGTAGCCAAAGGGAATACCATGATCCCTTCATATTCCTTATCTCTCAATTGAGGATGAGGAGTGTCTCGGTAAAGCGCTAAAAAGTGATAATAACTAGAAACAGTTTATAGTGATATTGTTAAATGCCCAATATAAAGGAATATACCTTTAAAATAGTTTTCTCACTTAGGAGTGTCAATATTTCTGTATTATGCCTTTAAACAGAAAACAAAAATACAAATCATAGTGTAAACTGTTTAGTACAAATCTAATGTGAGGTATAATGCCAAGTAACAACTCACAATTTTATGAGCTAAAATCTTAGCTCAAGTTTATGCGCTTTAGGGCCTTTCCCTCCTTTATATTCAGATTTTCTTAGGGTTCTGTCCTAGGGAGTTGGTATAAAGGAAACAGTGTGATATTGTTGATTTTTATATGGGTAATAGTAAAGTGTAATTAGGTACTCACAAACTCAGAGCCTTCTAATAGGCTCAAATCAAGTAGCATATGTGGTTAAGGACCACATTCCTTCTTTGTGATAGCAGGAAAAAAAGTATGTAATCGTTTCCAGGTATTTGAGGAGTTTGAAGACCAGGATTTTTGGAGGAGCAGAGGCAAAGACAGACACAAGAGGGAAGAAGATCTGAAAACTACAATATATTCCAAAAGAAGGAGAGATTCAAGCAAAGAGGCACAAGAGGAGGAAAACACAGACCACACAGGAATTAACATCAATGAAAGGAATTCATAATCTTAGCAATAAAGTACTCACAGAAAATCATAAAAAACTACTAAGAAAAGGGCTTAAATTCCAAATAAACCTCTAAATCAATTTTTATGTCGACTTAAACAGATTCAAAAGAAATGTATGTTTTAAAAAAATTATCCTCAAAAATCTGATAGAACACCAACTAGACAATGAAGAAAATAAATATACTAACTTAAAATTAAAATTACAATTTTATCCTAAACAGATGATTTTCGAAAAAATGACAACATTTGAAACTATGGTCATGACGGATATAAAAAATGTAGAAAAGAAAGAAGATTTTAAACAAAATCTTACTATACAAGAACGAAAAGCACTAAAAGACCCTGATCTAATTATTACACCGGCAGACAAAGGGGGGGGTGGGGGGGGGACGGTTTTAATGTCTAAAGAGTTTTACCTTAAAGAAGCAGTAAAAATTTAATGGCTGAAGACACGTATAAAAAACGTAACACCAATCCAAGTAATGAAATTAACCAAATTTTTATAAAATGTTTTAACAAAGGCTTAACCCCTTAAGGACACGACTTCTGGAATAAAAGGGAATCCTGATGGAATATTTCCGTCATCTGTCCTTAAGGGGTTAAATTTAGAAGTTTTAAATCAGAAAGAATTTAATTTTTAAAATATTTTATACCCAAAAATTCCAGTATTTTATTTTCTTCCTAAGGTGCATAAGGACACTAACAACCCATCTGTAAGACCTATTGTGGCAGAAGTTGACGCTATATCTAGTAGACTGTCACAATATGTTGATGTTCATTTGCAATCCATAGTGATGAATACAAAAGCATATATTAAAGAGACGATGATGGTTTAAAAATCTTTTAGAAACAAGTATGTGGAATGAAAATTGCTTCCTTGTCACAGGCTTTATATAGCAATATCCCACATACATATGGACATGAAGCAGTAAATTTTTTTTTGTATAATTCCTCAGATTAACCACCTACTTAGATTGAATTTCTTCTGGAGGGGATAGAACTCATCCTTAATAACAACTTTGTTTGGTACAATGAGGAGTTTTTTCTTTAGACTTAGGGTACGACCATGGGGACCAAGTTTGCCCACAGCTATGCTAATTTATTTATGGCCCATTGGGAAAATTATTTTATCTATGGGCAACATAGCTGGGTGGGGAACATGGTCACCTACGGCCATTATATAGATGACATCTTCATATGGGAAGGGAAAGAAGGGGATCTATCTGCCTTCTTAAAGTATTTCAACTGCAATACATGGGGGATACAGTTGACCAGTAACTGGAGTAAACAGGGAGTGATTATTTTAGATTTACACATATATATTGAAAATAATTTTATTAAAATACGAATTCATTTTAAAACTGTGGACAGTAATAGTTTTATAGGAAGGGAAAGTTGCCATTTCTCGTCCTGGCTAGAAAACGCCCTGAGAGGACAATTTTTAAGGATTAAAAGAAATTGCATAGCCTTGGATACATTCGAAATGCAGTACACAAAAATTAAACAAGATTTTATGGAAAAAGGCTATGAAGAAGACAAACTTGAAAAATCAAGACAAGAAATTAGAGAAATAGAAATTGGATTGAATGTTGTAAGCAGCTGAACAGGAAAAGCATACAATCAGCTTACACTCCTGGCAATCAGCATACAATCCAATTCCCCCAATAAAGAGACGACACTTCGTTTTGAGGTCAAGCAGAACTGACTGGACTGGCACATACAGCCTCTTTTATTTACAATCCACAAATATAGTACTGCCCACAGGGTTTTGAAACACAGCCAATCAATCCGTACAATACACAGAGACACTCCCACACAAAATCCTCCCCTCTGCCTGTGATATGATTACTGAACACAACAGTTAATCTAATTATCACAGGCAGAGAAATACAGTATTATAAAACATATCACAGGGAGCCCAAAACATGCAATAACTGTCCCCATAAAAAGTATATCCTCGGAACCGGGGGAACTGGGTGAACCACGTATCCAAAATTCACCCAGATCCGTTCAGTAGTTTGGAAGATGCAGTTTAATGCAGATTCCGTAGAACATATACAGGCTATAAGAAAAATAATTACTGTATAATGTGTCCCCTGTTGTATAGTTTAAAACTACTGAACGATGTCTTCGTGCACCAAATACTGGCGAGATGGCACTGTGTAGAAAGTCCAAACAGTGTCTGTGAGTTAAAATGGCCGCCATCCATTGTTCTCACCATGTGCTTCATCCATTGTTCTCACCATGTGCCTCTGATACATGAAATGATGGCCACCCAGTAACTCCACAGTATGTCCCCAGATAGTTCGTAAAGGGCCAGCAGCAGCATAATAAAATACAATATGCCCAAATACAGTATTTAAAGGACCAAATCTCCCAGGGCCATAGTCAGCAGGCAGGAGGCGGGCAAACAGGCTTCTCCAATACCCAGTGGCGAGGTTGGTTTCGCCACATTTCTCCCCTTTCCCAAAAAGATTAACAAGGTATCTGGCCTCCTGTCGGTGAGTGCCTTGGTTAGTCCAGCAACCCACTCACAAAACAGAATCCGCAGTATAACCCACCCACGAAATTTGGTTACTACACCTGGAGTAGTGGGTCGCTTGTCCAGGTCCAGGAGCTCCACCTCGGCTCTGGGGGGTACTACCACGGGAGTAGCCTCGTTGGAGCTCAGGTGAGGGAACGGCGTAGTAGGTTCCTTACTCCGGACCTGGGGCTGCTGCTGGAGGGGAAGACAGGCTGTCTCCCCTTTGGATAACCAGCCCTGCTTCAGGGGGACAGGACCGACTGTCCCTACACCCTGTGGTTTGGGCAAAGAGACCACAGTCCCATCTGCACCGGTGTGGCTTATCATCTCCCCTTGGTGGGCTAGGCTGCCGCTGGGGAGGGGGAACGAGACTCTCCCCTCCTGGTAGAATACTCTGCCGCTGGGGAGCAGGACCGACTGTCCGTACTCCCTGTAGCTTGGGCGCAGAGACCACGGTCCCATCTGTGCTGATGGGGGGCTTAGTGTCTCCGCTTGGTGGGCTATGCTGCTGCTGGGGAGGGGGAACGAGACTCTCCCCTCCTGGTAGAATACTCTGCCGCTGGGGAGCAGGACCGACTGTCCATAATCTCTGTAGCTTGGGTGCAGAGACAACGGTTCCATCTGCGCTGATGGGGGGCTTAGTGTCTCCCCTTGGTGGGCTATGATGCCGCTGGGGAGGGGGAACGAGACTCTCCCCTCCTGGTAGAATACTCTGCCGCTGGGGAGCAGGACCGACTGTCCGTACTCCCTGTAGCTTGGGTGTGGCGGAAGCCGCCTCGCCACTGGACATTGGAGAGGCCTGGCTGCTGCCTCCTACCTGCTGACTATGGCCCATGGTAAATTTGTACTTTTGAATGCAATATTTGGGCATCTGGTATTTTATATTGCTGCTACTGGCCCTTTAAGGGCCATCCGTGGACATATTATGACTTTTAGGAACAATGCCCTTTAAGACTGTGTAGCAGATTGCATTCAGGCTGTCTTTCATATTATGTGTTCGGTAAACGGTGTTATGTGTATGCAGCATTCGCTGATTGTTCTGTAGAATCACTCCATTCATTATATTGAGTGAAACTACCGAACAACCAGACCACCCAGGATTAATGAGTGTAATGAGTGGTTTTGTCCTCTGGGTGGCCGCCATTCGGGAAACGAACATGTGGCGGCGGCCATCTTAAACTCCCAAACAGCGGTGTTTTGCCGTCGAGTATCTGGAACTAAAATCGGACACTATCTGGAACTAGGCAAACACCGCTGAGAACTCCAGACTTCCATGAATTTGTGTAGAAACTACCAAATGACCCGCCGTTCGGTAGAAAGAACCCCACGAACAAGGGAATTCATTCAAACCCTCCCCAGGCTCTATAACCCAGGCAATTCGTGTGTTTTCATTCCCTTTTCTGTGACCAACTGCAGGGCCAAAATACATGGAACTATTTTCGGATACTTTTGCAATGCAGTCGGTCAAAACTTTAACCCTCCATAATTCCCGAACCCCTGGTCCGATCTGGGTGAATTTTGGTGGACAGTGGCGAGGTTGGTTCCGCCACATACCTTAGAGATTAAAAATGTAGAACCTCTGAGGGTGTAAACAGAATGATATAATAGACCTATATATTATTACTAATACTGCTTCTGGTTGTTTAATCTATTCACAATAATCTTAGCTCACTTTCTTGTGTTATCTCTCTCTACTGAACAGTCACCAGCAACTGAATGTGCCTGAGATTATGTATTTTGATTATTTTTTAATATCTTCGTCTGTGTTTTTTTGTATAATGTTTTTTTCATGTTACCTTTCTCAGGGCTACTTCCATGGAATTTTTCCCATTTTGTCAGTATATTTATACTGGCAGACATTTTGTGTTAAGATAGAAATTAAAAGTTTATACTGTATGTCACCATCAGAACAGAGGTGACTCCATTTTGTATTACAAGGTTAAGACAGACACAAATTCTCTCTGTAACTCTATTCATTCATGTCTGAGCTAAGGAATGCGACTTATGTAAACAAGACAAGAGCTAAGCCATGATGTCTAACAGCAAAAGGGGGGTTGAATGCTACAACCCAGAGATATATATATATATATAGATAGATAGATAGATAGATAGATACACACACACAATATCCACATATAATTTATGATTATTATATTAATCATATATAATTATACTATGTTAATAATATAGAATATTCATGGATAGAATATCAATGAAGAAATGCCATATTATTTACTAATGTTAGTGGAATATGTGTAATCTTAACTACAGTTTCACACAAGAAAACCAGACAGGATCACCTACTGACAGATAATACAAAGCAATTCATTTTACTTTCTAAAAAAAAAAAACTAGTTCCATTGTAAGGAGAGGTGAAAAAGAATTTAAGACGTGTCAGAAATCTAAATTTAAAGGTATAAACCAGATGCTCTGGCTGGTTGAAAATAAACCCAAGCCTTTGAAGATGACAGCTTCTGTGACGAATAGTAGCCGTAAGAGATGACGAAAATGACGTAAAACGCATCACGAAATTCAGTTTATACCCATTATACAAAAAGGTAAATGGACCCCCTGACAAGAATTTTTGGTGATGTAATTGCGCCATCTACTGACCAAAATCTAGATGATAGTGTGTAGAGAAGACACGCCCACAGTTCGCTATTGGTTACTATTAACTAGTGATGTGTAGGGTACTAGTCCTTTAACCCCTTAAGGACCAAACTTCTGGAATAAAAGGGAATCATGACATGTCATACATGTCATGTGTCCTTAAGGGGTTAAAAAATGAAGGACAAAGGGAAGAGAGAACACATTCTGACTCTTGGACTGGACTCAAGACTCCCACTCTCAAACTCTTTGGGATTCATACGGACACTCAAAGACTCTTAATCTCTCACACTCACTCAAACTCACACTTAACATCTAAGGTCTGACATCTGGAGCCAAAGCTGGACACACCTAATTCTTAGTATCTTTTGCAACTAACACAACTTCAGAACTGAAAAACTTTTATATATTTCCATACAATTCTCTCATCATACTTGCATTCAAAATTCCTGGGACATATCTACACATCTGATAGAAAATCTACCACCTAACTGGTAATTATGCTAGTTTTTATTTAATTAAATTAAATTAATTGAATTTACTAAAAGGCAGAATATACTTGGATAAAAGCTGGTGATTCCAACATTTAAGGAGTACTGATTCATTAATAATATATGGAATTCAGAATTCCACTCCTGCAGGTGGACCAATGAACTCTATTTTATTTTTAACTTTAAAAATAGAATACCAGGCAATTATCCAAAAATATTAGCTTATGTAATTTAGAAATAGTGAATCTTAATTAAGGAACTTAAAATTCTGCAAACATAAAATCTGATTAGAATTACTCTTATTGGGAGGGGTGTTGCCGGACAGAGCATGCAACAGGACGCATAGAATCTGAGCACCTCACCCCTGACCACTAATAGCTAAAAATAAGCATTTCTCCCGCAGCAAAATGGTGAGGAGTAAGAAACCCCATGCCCAGGGGGGCTCCCCACACCACCACACAGGCACACTAGATGATTATATGTCTACCCCGAGCACACAAGGCACCTCCCGACCGCCAGACAATATGGGGCCCGAGTCACCAAGCCAAGAAAGCGCGGGAGGCTCACTCCTGGATAGCGCACAAGATGACACTCTGGCACAAATTAAACAAGAATTGGCCATGATCTCTACACACATGCTCACCAAAGCTGACACTGGAGGCCTTCTACAAGAGTTCTGGGCAGCGGTTAGAGAGGACCGTGGAAGTGAGAGTGGAGGCGCTCGAGACGGAAGCCCAGGCACGCCGCATGCAACGCCAAGCAGCTGAACTGGCAACTACCCGACAGGGGAGCCTGATCCTCTCCCTCCGGCAACAAGAAGAGTTGGAGAATCGGAGCCGCCGACAAAACATCCGAATCCGGGGTCTGCCGGAACCGGACACTGCCCCACTAGCCGAGACACTTAAGGCCCTCTTTCAACAGATCTTGGGCCGTGAATGCCCAGAAGAGATCCAGCTGGACCGGGCGCACCTGACACTGGGGCTGCAGAGACCGTATGGAAGGCCCTGGAATGTCCTGTGTTGCCTACATGCATACAGCCTGAAGGAAAAGCTGATGGCGGCCTCCAGTAGATCGGAGAGCATTGTGTTCCGGGGAGCCGAAGTCGTCTTCTACCAGGACCTGTCGGGCCTCACCCTGGACGCAAGACGAACGCGCCGGCCCTTGACAGCAACCCTGCGTGACAAGAGCATTCCTCACCGGTGGGGGTTCCCCTTCAGCCTCCAAGTGAAACAGGGGAACTCCTGGCTCCACGTGAGATGGCCAGACGACGTCCCGCGGGTAGTGAGAGCTTTCCACCTACCAAGTCTCCACATCCGAAACTGGCTCTTGGACACCCCGCTAGCTCCATGACCTGATCCAGATGAAGGGGCTCGGCAATATGAGGCCCCGAGAGAGTGAGCACACACACCACGGATGTGGGGAGGCACGGGAGGGGCTTAATAATGAGTCGCACCAGAGGAGAATCCGCGGCCTGGGGGGCGGTCGGACTGCAAGGTACTGGGGACTTGCCTGGGGCGGGAGCTGCATATGCCCTTAAAAAAACAGGGGGACCAGATAAACTCAGGTGGGGAGGGAGGCAAGAAGACATGCATATGTGGGGCCTGCCCTCCTGCCTCAGCGGGTGGCTGTGGGGGGCTCCCACCTCATCTGGGACCTTGTTGTCACCGGGACTGCCTGTCCTTCCTCGTCCTCTCCACCCTCCTACCCCTGTTCGCACGGGTTAGCATAGATAATAGCTAGAATAGGAGCTCCGGGGTCTTGGGTGGAGTAGAGGGACCCTGGCGCTGTGGGGGGGAGGGATGTGTGGGACTGCCATTGGACACTGGACTCATGCACTTTCGGGGCCTGGGGTTGGGACGGCCCGGGGGACATGGGCCGGTGGGTGGTGGGACGGGGGACACACATATAAATGGTATTGGCTGTGCCCGGGTGGGCTGCAGGTGGGGGTGGGGGTACCCATGGTAAGCAGATGGGGGTCCTGGGGACTCACAAACATCAGCACCCAACCTGTAGCCACCTGACGGGATTACACACGTTGGAACCCCAGGAGCTCAGACCCAGCCCTTTCTTGGGAAAACACTGTTATGAGGATGTCATGGGCCCGTGGGGGGTGGGGGAGATGCTGACCTAGATAGATGAGTCATAGAAACCCTTGAAGGCGAGATCTCTGACTCACCCGCCTCATTTAATAACCTGAGTGTGCAGGCCGCACACGCCTCCATAGATAGACTGTGAGGATTGGGTGACGGTCAGGGACATATATATTGGGCCGGGATTGCCCCTACCAACTCAATCACCTAGACAGTCAAGTCTGACACTGTACCTAGTTATACCGTCCAGTCTGAACACGACCGTCAATCCGGATGTCCCCTACCCCTTTACACCACAACTGACCTTACATGTCACACGGACTCACTTGCTCTCGTGCCCGATTCCCCTTCCCCGCCTGCTGTCCCTATATCGCCCACTGCCGCCCCTCCCCTCCCCCCTTCTGCTGTCTTGGTCCTCAAGGCCTTCCCGGGCCCCGGGGGGTTTGCCCCGGTGCCGTACGCCTGTGGTCCAACAACGTCAGGGGCCTAAATGCCCCGGAACGCAGGTCGCACCTGTTACATTCCCTCTGGGCATCCAGAGCCTCGGTGGCTTTCCTTCAGGAGATCCATTTTAGGGGAACAGCTGGCCCTGTTCTACGCGATCAGAGGTACCCAACGGGATACTTTTCCAACCACAGGGACTCCAGGAAAGCCATGGTGGCCATACTCTTCGCCAAACATGTGCCCTTCATTTGCATCGAGGAAGGGCGGACCCGTATGGACGATACTTATTCCTAAAAGTCACCATAGCAGACAACCACTACAGCTTTGCCTCAATCTATGCCCCAAACTCTCAACAACACCGCTTCATCTCCAAAACCTTAAAGCTCCTAAAGCACTTCAGTAAGGGACTTCTGGTCCTGGCAGGGGACCTGAACGTCCCTGTAGACTCAAGGGTCGATACCTCCAAGGGTCCTGTCTCAAGGCCACCAAACGACCTGTCTCAAGGCCACCAAAATAGTGCTCCAAAACGCGGGCTTAGCAGACTGCTGGTGTGTGCTACACCCAGACTCTAAAGATTTCACGTATTTCTCCCCGGTACACCACGGACACAGCCGACTTGACTACATCCTTATCTCGCAGGAATATTTAACCCTCTTACAAACATGCGACATCCTAACCACCACCTGGTCAGACCACTCACCAGTTCTAGCCCTCCCAGTTCTAGTAACTTTGCCACTTCACAAACCTAATGGCAGGCAGTGGAAACTGAATGAGCAACTACTAAACGACCAGGTAGCCCTCGAGGAGAACAGGACGGTATTTTGCCACTAGGAAAATACCTGTACCAAGACTCCACCACTGACCCGCTGGGAGGCTCATAAATGTGTAACGAGAGGACACTTCATCAAGCTATGCACCGCGTGCAAGAAAGAACATAGCAGGCAACTGGTAGAACTACACATGAAAGTCACCCAACTCGAACAGGACCATAAGACCACACAATTAGAAGCTACCTACCGGGACCTCCTGGAGGCTCACCGTGACCTGCGACAGCTGCTCTCACAGAAACTATAACACATGCTCCGCAAATCCAACCACTACTTTTATGAATTTTCCAACAAATGCGCCAATGCCAAATCACGCGAGGGCCACACTACCCAATTACCCGACAAGATAATTCAGGAAGGAATTCAGGGAGTACTACTCCACACTATACAACCTGCGAACTGACACCCATGAAACGGCAACTTGACTGAGACAAACGTTGACGCAGGAGTACTTAACACAACACGTCTCCCGAACTCTGACGCAAACACAAAGGGAGGAACTCGACTCGCCCATCAATCTGGGTGAACTTGCAGAGGCCCTGAAGTCCACCAAACTAAACAAAGCCCTGGGTCCGGACAGCCTCCCGGCACGATATTTCAAGGCCTTCAGGGATATACTACTACCGGAACTGCTTACCGGATTGACCTCGCTACTAGAGGATGGGCGGTTCCCTGGGGACACTCTCCTGGCAACCATAGCAGTCTTACCAAAGGAGGGTAAGACTGCTATGGCCCATCTCCTTACTATATACCGACTAGCTACAGACCCATATCCTTACTCAATACCGACCATAAGCTGTTTACGAAGATTATGGCACATCACATAAGCTGCCTGGTACCGACCCTGATCCACCCGGACCAAACCGGATTCATACCAGGTAGAGAAGCAAAGGATAATACCATCAGGGCGCTTAACAAAATGCATGCACAACAGAACGCTGCGAAGGGATGCCTCCTTCACTCCACGGAGGAGGCATCCCTCCGTGTATATAAAAAATACCCCTTTCTGTCTCATATATTTTTGCCAGAAGCTCAAGGAAGCAAGATAAAGAGTCAGAGTAGGACCTGTCTAGGGAGGTCTGCCTTGACGTTGGCAGGCAGGCATTCCCTCCAGTGACTTTTTTTAGTGGGTAATTCTCAGCTTTAAATAATTAATCGGGGAAACAGTGCCAAGTTATCAATTTTTGATATAATAAAAATTATTAAATAAATTTTTGATATTTTTTATGAAAATATTATTTTAATATTTATCACCTCATAAATATCCTTATTAAATGCCTGCTCTGTCACTAAGTGGGGGGATTAGTGAGAGAGCAGGCATTTAATAAGGGATGCCCACGAAAGCACGTTAGCCCAAACAGCTGCATTTAGCTATAGGAACGTGCTACACTCCTTCCTGTCACTATCACTGAATACCACTTACCTTCCTACTACAGCACCTCTCTTTTTTGTTAATCATTTACTTTGTAACTTGGGGGTACTAGGTGTTACACATGTAATATATCCTGCCTATTAGTGGCAGCTCAATGGATTTTGTTGGACTCTTTCTGCAGGAGAGTACAGCTCACTGAGAAGGCAACCGCCTTCCTGCACGGCATATATTTGTGTAAATAGATACTTTTTTTCATCACTTAGTCCTCCTTATTTTGATACAATTATCTTGTAGGGGCTCAGGACAACCAGTCGGCAATACTCATGTGTTTGATCAGCACTGCCGATACTCTGTCAGCTATCTCACTGAAAACGGGCATCCTGTGACTGAAATATTTAGTCCATTTTTTATACGAATTCTTTTTTATTCATGAGTTTTCTATCTAGTGGGGGGATTAGTGACAGAGCAGGCATTTAATAAGGGGTGCCCACAAAGGCTCATTAGACCAAACAGCTGCATTTAGCTATAGGAACGTGCTATACTCCTTCCTGTCACTATCACTGAATACCACTCACCCTCCTCCTACAGCACCTCTCTATTTTGTTAATCATTTACTTTGTAATTTGGGGGTACTAGGTGTTACACATGTAATGTATCCTACCTATTAGTGGCAGCTCTATGGATTTTATTGAACTCTTTCTGCAGGAGAGTACAGCTTATTGAGAAGGCAACTGCCTTCCTGCAAGGCATATATTTGTGTAAATAGATACTTTTTTCCATCACTTAGTCCTCCTTCTTTTGATACAATTATCTTGTTCTGCTAGTTTAGCAGCTAGTTAAGAGTTTTTTGTGTGCTGGTTCAGCAAAAGTAGATATTGTAAAAAGGACTGGAAATTACGGTCTTTGTTTTTAACCTCTTCTTGTGTTATCAAATTTTAGACAATACCCATTAAAAGTTATGTTTTATTCTCTCCTATTGTGACATAGGAGAGACTGATATACTATCTTATTAGGAGACACCTACTGGTAGTTTTTTCTTTTTTTTTTCTTTCTATTTACCAATTAACTATTTTGGGGTTATCCCCCATTTCTACACGATCTACCAGTACTTAGTCTCTTTAGGCTCTATTTCTTTTTACCTAATTAATTAATAATGTCAATTAAGATAGCCTCAATGTTCATGGCTTAAATTCTCCAATAAAACGTGACCTCTTGTATAGATAATTAATAGAGGGGAAATTGATCTTTGCTTTGTGCAAGAGACTCATTGGAGGAGAGAGGAAAATGTATGGAAATTCACCAAATTCCCTTATATTTTAAGTGCAAATGTTGTTGATTATAGAAAGACAGGCGTTGCTATTATATGTTCTGCTAAAATCAAATTTGAACAGATTCATATTGAAAGGTAGATTTTTAATTCTTGTTTGCAAGTTGAATGATACACTATACACGCTTGTAAATTTATATGCCCCTAATTAATTTTCCTACTAATTTTTAAAGAAAATTTTCAGAAAAATTAGAAAAATCAAAAAAGGGATTTTACTTATCGGCAAAGATTGGAATACAATGTTAGATGCCAAACTAGATAAAAATTCTAAAATCTCTACTCACATGTTAAATTTGTATAAAGCTTGATCTTAATGGCTTCTTGAGACTTTTAATAATTTTGATTTATTTGATATTTGGAGAGTACATCACCCGAAAGAAAATTTTTTTACTTTTTTTTTCTAAAGTCCATAGTTATTCAAGAATTGATTTCTTCTTAACTGAATCAATAAATTTAAATAAATTTGCAAGTTCGGAAATTGGCCCTATTGTCTGGTTAGATAATGCAACCTTTAATGTATCAATTGATAATAATCCCAAATTCAAAATTAGACCGCAAAGGAAATTAGATAACTCTATCCTCTTGTCAGAGCAAAATAGAACTAGAATATTTAACAAATTTAGCAAAGGAATTTCTGAAGGTAAATGATAACGGTTAGTTTTATAATGAGACCATTTGGGTATTTAATTAAAATGCATGCAAAAACCAAGAAAACTAGAGGAGCAAATCTGGCAGATTTTTGTATTCAACTTGCAAAAGTGGAACAATGTAATAAAAAAATTCAGCTCAGTCAATCTATATACAGATTATAGTGGTTTCAGATTAGAGTTCTACTAGAAGAAAAAGTTAAAAGATCAATAACTCTGTAACGGCAGGCATAAAAGGGTTAAACCGCCATTTAGTAGAACACCAATCCGCTGAACAGGAAACCATATGAATGCCGTAAACAGCCGAATAGGAAAAACCATATGAATAGGTTTACACGCCTAGCAGTCGAACTGGAACAGCATACAATAAATCCCCCCAAGAACGAGACAAGGCTCCGTTTTGAGGGTCAAGCAGGAACAGTCAGAGCTGTGGGTTTATTGTTCTTATATACACATTAGTACCACCCACAGGGTTTTGGAAAACAACCAATAAACACATACAATACACTCAGACACTCCCACACAAAATCCTTCCCTCTGCCTGTGATACAATTACCTTACACAATGGGTAATGTAATTATCACCGGCAGAGAAATACAGTTTTTCCACATTATTCATAACTTGAAAAGTATGCATCACATTCACATAAAACTTACATTTTCAGAATCAGCATACTCCAAATACAAACATATGTCATCCAAATTGATCCATTGGTTCAAACGATAGATCAAAGTCCTTTGTAACCAAATGAAGCATGGCTTTTCTGCTCAAAACCAGTTCCACAGAGGTAATCCCATTATCTCCAAGGACAGAGGCAAAACTCCATTGAACACATGGCAGCAAAAGACAATAAAACACAAAAATATATAATTGTGCAGCCATTGCACAAAACAGGTACATTCAACATATCCCCAGATAGCTTAGATCTGAGCACATATTATTACTGAATGGCGCTCAGAGCACACACATACAGTTCAATTGCCATGGAACCAAAGTCTTTCCCATAGTCTTTCATTACACGAATGGGCTCCATGGCATAGCTATCTAGGGTATCACCGCTCAAACAGGGCCAGCACCGAATAACCCGGCTTTCGTGTATTCGCAGGGGAAAATCAAGGGTTTCAACATGGGGCCATAGTCTAAAGGCAGCAGGTGGGCAACCAGGCGGGCAACCAGTGGCGAGGTTGGTCTCGTCACATCTCTCCCCTTTTCCAAACAGACTAACAGGGTATCTGACCTCTTTAATTCTGTAGAGCCAATAAAGAAGCTTTTATTGGTCAGATGCAGGATTAATAAGAATAAAAGATATTTATTATGCTGGTAAAATCTGCAAGTTTTTAGATCTACAAATAAGATCAAATCTTGATGATAAAGAACTATACACATATATAAGAATAGAAGTTTTCTTACGTAAAATGTTAATAATAAATGAATCATCTTTAGATAAGCTCATTCTTGGAGATCATGGAAAGTTATCTTCCAAGATTAGGAAAGCTGTACATTCCCTAAATATAAATGTGAAAATAAAATCTATTAAAGAATGGGAAAAAGACATGGATAAAACTTTCTCTTTCCAAACTTGAGAAAATGCTTTCAATTCGATTGGGACATTTATACATTGTGTGAATATACAGGAGACCTTTTTTAAACTTGTACATAGATGGTATATGGTTCCTATAAGCTGGGTAAATTCCAACCAAATACTTCTCATCTATGGTGGAGATGTAATGTAGATGTTGGCTCACTAAAACATATATGGTAAAATTGTTTTAAACTAAATCATCTCAAATCAAAACTTTTTATAGACTTGAAAATTGATATCTAACTTTAGAGCGCTTTCTTTTTCATCTTGACCTTCCTTGTCTATCTACACCAGCGCTATATCTTGTTGTTCATATTTTAATGACTGTGAAACTACGTATGCCCGGATATTGGAGAAAGGAGAAATCTCCTAGTAGTTGTAGTTAGTGATGTCCCGAACGGTTCGCCAAACGGTTCGCCACGAACGGTTCGCCACGGACTCATCATTGAGTAAACTTTGACCCTGTACCTCACAGTCAGCAGACACATTCCAGCCAATCAGCAGCAGACCCTCCCTCCCAGACCCTCCCACCTCCTGGACAGCTCACTAAGAATGCAGCTTCACAATGATGCTGTCCAGGAGGTGGGAGGGTCTGGGAGGGAGGGTCTGCTGCTGATTGGCTGGAATGTGTCTGCTGACTGTGAGGTACAGGGTCAAAGTTTACTCAATGATGAGTCCGTGCGAACCGTTTGTGGCGAACCGTTCGGGACATCACTAGTTGTAGTTCTTGTAGTTTTCAAGCAGCATAGAAATAAAGCTTCACATATATTGTTGTTTTCGTTTGTTAGAAATAAAGCTGGACTGAGTAAATGTAATTTCTTCACAAAGAGCTTTATTCAGGATATGCAATAAAACCATATTTACTCAGTCCAGCTTTATTTCTATGCTGCTTGAGAACTACAAGAGCATCCAGAAGACGGACGGGGACATCCCATTTAAAAGTCCCATTGCGCTACTCATGGGAGCCATATGATATTATTTGGCTCCAGGCTTGTGAGTACATGATCTCTATATTATCCATATTTATATATACATTGACAATATTACACTATATGGTTTTATGTTTCTTTTTAGACGCATCAAGACGTGTGATCCACCATTGTATGTATTTAACTCTTGTATTTGTTAGAGTGGTCTAAGGGGTCCCCCTTAGATAACATTCTTTGCTATCACACTTATTCACTTTTGCTCACTGTATACATCTTGTATTTATAGATGAAATAAGAGCACAGATTAATTTCCAAGGAGTAATGGAAAAAGCAGTATATTATAATGATGGTAACATAACAAAATATAATAAGATTTGGGAGGTATGGTTTACATATAGAGTTGAGCAGACACCTGGATGTTCAGGTCTGGTGGTTTCGGATGAACTTTGAAAAAAGGTCCGGGTTTGGGCTCGAACTTGACCCCGAACCCCAATACCATTGAAGTAAATGGGGACCCGAACTTTTGGGCACAAAAATGGCTCTAGAAAACTCCTGGAAAGGGCTAGAGGGCTGTCAAAAGAAGTAAAATGGGGGTAAGAGTAGGATAAGTGCCCTGCAAACAAATGTGGATAGGGAAATCACTTAAAAATAACATAAAATGACATAAAATAATCACACGGTATTAGGGAGCTATCTATCAAAAGGCTGAAAGACCTAAATTGGTCACCTAAATTGGTCTTTCAGCCACATTTACTAATACTAAGTAAAGATTACTTAGTATTAGTAAATTCAGCCCCTACTCGCTATACCGTGAGTAGGGTAGTGGCTGCTCACCTGCGCGGTGGGTGGGGGCCATAAATAAGAATTTGGGGAGAGGACCTACTGTCCTCTGCCCCATCCCCCACCCCTGAGCGGTGGGTGGGGGCCATAAATAACAATTAGGAGGAGGACCTAATGTCCTCCCCCCGGCCCCCACCCCTGCGCGGTGGGTGGGGGCCCTAAATAACAATAAGGGGGTGGGGTCCTAATGTCCTCCCCGGCCCCCACCCCTGAGCAGTGGGTGGGGGCCATAAATAAAAATTCCCCCCAGGTGACTAGGGGTCCCCAAACCCCTATTTACCCCCCTGTCCCCCAAAAAAGTACCCATACCTACCCCCCTCATCCTTAAAATAATGAGGGGGGACCCTTGTCTAAATACCTGTAAAAAAAAAAAAAAAATAGACTTACCATTTCATGTCTTCTTTCTTCTCCCCAATTTTTATTTAGGGCCCCCACCTGCAGCTCAGGGGTGGGGGTCGGCAGGGCAATAGGTCCCCCCTTTAGTTTAAAAGCCCCCACTTGCGCATCACGGGTGGGGGCTCAAGAGGAGGGGGTTTAACTGTTTAATAGACATGCCCCTACTAGCTGGGTCACATGCTGCACTGGCCAATCACAGCCATGCCATTAGTAGGCATGGCTGTGATGGCTTCTAAGGGTACACGAGTCAAACGCTTGTTGATTGGCTGCCCTGTGGCCTTTCAAAATGAGTCATTAAATCGCCGAACACCGAACTCCAACCCAAACATACAGTAATATGTCCGTGTTCGGGGTCCAAAAAACTTAAAGTTCGGTACGAACCCGAACTTTTCCGTTGGGGTTCGCTCAACTCTATTTACATATTCTAAAGAATGAAATTTGCTCCTACTTCATATAAATTTCCTGACATTGATACATAATATCATCTGCTATTATGCCCTGCAGTTTGGTCCCCTATGAAAAATTTGTATTTTGAGTTAGCTTTGATTATAAAATACTGCTTTTGGGATTGGAGAGTACCCCATGCCCTTCACATATGTCTCAGTTCCTCTGAGGTACAATATTTGTACCTTTTTGTGTATAATTACTATGTATGTTTTATAATTTATTTATGTATTTTTGTTTGTCTTTTAGACAAGTACAAGCTCTCAATTCATGTTTAATAACTTCTCTTAAGAATGATAGTAATTTAAACATTAATATTATTAGATTCATTTGTTTATATTTTTTGTGTTTAAATATGTATCTTAATCGAGTAGACTACACTTGAATATATGTAATAGAATATTATTCCTACATATTTATATGTTTAACCCCTTAAGGACACGACATGCGTGACATGTCATGATTCCCTTTTATTCCAGAAGTTTGGTCCTTAAGGGGTTAAAAAAAAACAATAAAACATTTTAAGTAAAAAAAAAAAAAACTGAGAGAAAAAGGGGTGGGCAAATAGGTAACCTATTAACCTATTACAAGCAATAAATGCAATAAACAATAAATTCACCCTATTCTCTTTGCATGAACAGTCATCTAAGGCTGTATAAAATCAATGTTACAATATTCCAATGTATCACATTAGTAACAAAAAATTGTAAGTCTTTTGAAAAGCAGTTGCTTTATGAATAGTCTCTGAAAGTTATTCAATTAATCCACAATTCTCGCTTATTCCCAAAAGTTCCAGAAGATCCTGGTATGCAAGATAAAAAATAAAAATATAGGGGGCGGGCCTGGCCGCTGAGCTGAGCGGACACAGGCAGCATCAGCTCCTGCCACAAACGAGAATTGAAACCACATTTATCTGCACAGCCACCTAAACCGGGTAAACACGAGCTGACATTTGTCAGGAGAACCTGAAACTTTCACATCGATGCCACATAAGTGGATATCCCACTCAGTCATCATATGTGGCCTACACGCACTGGAGGCTCGGGAGAGATGGCCGCTCTCCCACCACCTCCACACTCGGCTGACATCCCGCAGAGCCCATGTTCCCCCCCTATGGACCTGCGGGGGTTATCCCGGTCCACACCGATCTGGCTTACAAGATGCTATAAACACTGATGACTTCAGGTGGCCTACCCGTTTGCAAGATGGTGGTGCAGGACCACGCTTCCAAGCTGGTGCCCTATCAGCCCTTGTAGGAGCGGCTAGACGTCTTATTTCAGCACTTATGGGAGACACTGGAACGGCGTGCAACCCAACTACCGCAGAGATGCGGAGGGGAGCGAAAGCGAGGGGTGGAACAGGCCCTCGATGGGTGAAGCGACACAGCAAGTACCCAGCGGCACGAGCCCATCTAGGCCAAACCCCTCCAAGGCACAGGTCACAACACCAGAGGGCCACACGCCGCTGGCAGAGGAAGAGACCCAGCCTCCCAGAGCACCCGAGTCTGTGGCCCAGGGATGCTGACGTTAACAAGGCCTGGAGCGGGGGAGAGACCCTCTGCCACATGTGCATTCGTTCCACTAACCTTTACCCCCAGGTGCCGCCTACGAGGAATTCCAGCAGAGGTATCGGCTGACTGGGGAACCAGAACCCTGAGCTCCCTCCACTAAACACGCCGGACAGCAGGGATAGTATACAGTAACTTCCTAATGATCAGTCACACTCCTCGTTCAAGTACACGTCTGCCGCTGCTGCACTGATGACTGTGGGGAGACATATTACCTCAACCTCAAACTCACTGCCGGCAGCCATTTCAGACTCTTGGACTTGGATTTGCCTCTATATGTGGGTCGTTGGACTGCCAAAATAATGGACCTAGAAGCGATGAGTAAGCTATACTCTTGTCCCCCACTTAGGTTCACCTTACTGTTGTCTGGCCAACCTTAGTATACCTTGTCTTACTGTGGCCTAGGACTGCTCTGCAGGGACGGGGAGAGCCAGCCAGCCATTACATTAGCCTACACAGTTATCTTGCCCAAATGCCAGCTCGGTTTATACTCTCATGTACATTTAGCTTGAAGTACTCGAATCCCAAAGTACACACCCCCTATTAGCACATCTATATATAACTAGCCAGAGATGGATCGAGCCCCTACAAGGTTTCTCATGTGCTATATGTATAACCTGTTTTTCAGTTCACGCAAGACACCATCTGAACCAAATACGTTTATCTTGGTATGGTTTGAGCACTGACAGGCTGATCTTCCGCCCCTTCAACCTCTACAGCAATGCTGGCAGCACCCATATGTCTATTTCCCAAAGACAACCTCTGGATATGATGCTGAGCATGTGCACTCAACTTCTTTGGTCAACCATAGCGAGGCCTGTTGTGAGTGGAACCTGTCCTGGGAAACCGCAGTATGGTCTTTCCCACCGTACTGCAGCTCAGTTTCAGGGTCTTGGCAATCTTCTTATAGCCTAGGCCATCTTTATGTACAGCAACAATTCTTTTTATCAGATCCTCAGGTGCCATGAGGTGCCATGTTAAACTTCCAGTGATCAATATGAGAGAGTGTGAGAGTGATAACACCAAATTTAACACACCTGTTCCCTATTCACACCTGAGACCTTGTATCACTAACAAGTCAAATGACACCGGGGAGGGAAATGGCTAATTGGGCCCAATTTGGACATTTCCACTTAAGGGTGTACTAACTTTTGTTTCCAACAGTTTAGACATTAAAGGACCACTATAGGCACCCAGACCACTTCCGCTTAATGAAGTGGTCTGGGTGCCAGGTCCAGCTAGGATTAACCCTTTTTTTCTGTATACATAGCAGTTTCAGAGAAACTGCTATGTTTACCTATGGGTTAATCTAGCCTCTAGAGGCTGTCTCATTGACAGCCGCTAGAGGGCTTCCGCGCTTCTCACTGTGATTTTCACAGTGAGAAGACGCCAGCGTCCATAGGAAAGCATTAATAATGCTTTCCTATGAGACTGGCTGAATGCGCGCGCGGTGACGGAAGAAGAGGGAGGAGACGAAGAGTAGAGCTCCCCGCCCGCTGTGGGAGAAAGAGGTAAGTTTAACCCCTTCCACCCCCTAAAGCCCGGCGGGAGGCACTATAGCCCTCAGGGCACTATAGTGCCAGGAAAACGAGTATGTTTTCCTGGCACTATAGTGGTCCTTTAACGGCGTGTTAAGTTTTTTTAAGGGGACAGCAAATTTACACTGTTATATAGGCTGTACACTTACTACTTTACATGGTAGCAGAGTGTCATTTCTTCAGTGTTGTCACATAAAAAGATACAATAAAATATTTACAAAAATGTGAGGGGTGTACTCACTTTTGTGAGATACTGTATGTACCCAGAGAGCGATACATATATTTTTATGAATTGTACTTTTCACAAGACTTACGACTTTTTTTTTACTAATTGTAACATTGATCTTATACAGTCTTAGATGACTGTTCATGCATAGAGAATAGGGTGAATTTATTGTTTTTTGAATTCCTGAAACTACAATGTCTCTGAATGCTTCTTAATGTTACTAAATGTAACAAATGGCATGTAAAATGTAACAGCTGGAATAAAGGGACTCCTGCTACTTATGGGCTTGAACTGTACTAATATAGTACCAGACAACATAGATCCACAAATATCAGTTCAATTCAAAGTACTTGAACATAAGTATTTCTGCTTTCCTGTGAATGATGGACCACAGTAGGTCTTTAACCCCTTAAGGACCAAACTTCTGGAATAAAAGGGAATAATGACATGTCACACATGTCATGTGTCCTTAAGGGGTTAAATGACCAGTTATTGTGAAACTACAATAGAAAATAGAGCAGAAATATACAGTTTTGACAATTTTTATTGCATACACAATAAGTGACAGTGACAATGAGTTGTGGTTTAACCCATTAACGAGTTACAGCGTTCTATGCCATCGCGGCTTTAAAGGGCTTTAAAGCCGTTGCGGCGGCATAGAACGCCATAACGGCTTAAGCCCCCAGATGACTGGCGGTACTCACCTCCCCTGCGATCCTCTCCTGGAGGGCTGCCAGGAATGCGATCCTCTCCTGGACGGCTGGTGAATGAGGCCCCCGGGGGACATGTGATCGCTCTTTGGGATGCGCCAGCAGGGGGACTGTTGTACTCGTGAGACATCGCTGATTACAAACATGTGCATTTTTTTTGCAGTGAAACCTAACAGTGGCAAGTAGTAAAAAAAATAATTTAAATGTTTAAAAATAAATAAAAAATATTTTCATATATATATATATATATCTGTATATATTATATATATAATATATATACATATTATATATAACATCATACATAATGTATTTTAATATTAATATAAGTACATATATTAATATTAAAATACACTTAGAATGACGTTACATATATATAATATGTATATATATTATATATATAATAGATATATACACATATATTATATACACATATATTATATATATATATATATACATACATACATACATATAATTACAATAATAAATAAATTAAATAATAAAATAAATAAATAAAATATTGAAACAAAATTTAATATAAATTATATATTCATATGTAATTTCATTCTAACTGTATTTTGTTATTAATATATATATACTGGTAACAAAATACACTTAGAATGACATTCTATATATATCTATCTATATATAAAATACAAATAACCGCATATAAATATATATAGATAAATACATATAATTACATAAAAGATCACATTAGTATACACGTAGAATTTAAATACCTATAAATGCATATATATTAAAATTCTACATGTATATTTAACTAATCTTTTAACATAATTATGCTATTTGATTAATTAAAATTTGATTGACATGCCTGACAACACAGGGAGAAAGTGCAGAGAATTTAATTTGCAAGCACTATATTTGACCCTGTAACTCTCCAAGACACCATAAAACCTGTTTTACTCGGGAGACTTCGCTGAACTCAAATATTAGTGTTTAAAACTGGTAAATTGTATTACAACGATGATATTTTAAGTAAAAGTGACGTTTTTTGCATTTTTTACAAACAAACGTTATGTTTATGGAATATATTATTGTTGTAATATGTTTTACTGTTTTAAAACACTAATATTTGTGTTTAGTGAAGTCTCCCGAGAATAACAGTACCCCCCATGTACAGGTTTTATGGTGTTTTGGAAAGTTAGAGAGTCCCATATAAGGCTTGCATTTCATTTTTTTTTACATTGAAATTTGCCAGATTGGTTATGTTGCCTTTGAGACCGTATGGTAGTCCAGGAATAAGAATTACCCCCATGATGGCATACCATTTGCAAAAGTAGACAACCCGAGGTATTGCAAATGGGGTATGTCCAGTCATTTTTAGTAGCCACTTAGTCACAAACACTGGCCAAATATTAGTTTTTTCACAAAAAAACTAATCTGAATGCTAACTTTGGCCAGTGTTTGTGACTAAGTGGCTACTAAAAAAGACTAAACATGCCCCACGTTCAATAGCTTGGGTTGTCTACTTTTTAAAATGGTATGCCATTATGGGGGTAATTCTCATTCCTGGACTACCACACCGTCTCAAAGGTAACATTACTAATCTGGCAAATTTCAATGTGAAAATGGAATGTTCTATATTTGACCCTGTAACTTTCCAAAACACCATAAAACCTGGTAATGGGGGGTACTGTTGTACTCGTGAGACATCACTGATTACAAATATGTGCATTTTTTTGCAGTGAAACCTAACAGTATTATGACATTCACAGCTAAAATGTGAGGGGGAACTACAAATATTTAAAAAATTTTTAAATTTCTCACAGGTTTTTACATTTTAGTCATAATAAATTAAGTTTCATATATAAATATTTGATATGAAATGAAAGCCCTGTTTCTCCTGAACAAAATGATATATAATAAGTGTGGGTGCATTTAATATGAAAGAGGTGAATTACGGTTGAACAGACATATAGTGCAAATTCCAGTTTTTGTTTACGTTTGGTTTGATCAGAACATGTACTATTGACTCCGTCCTGAAGGGGTTAAGCAAGTATGGTACATCAGTTACATAAAAACAATGTGACATAGAAAAAAAAACCAAACATTTCATTATACATTAGAACCATAATTCACGCTGTTTGGTGGATTTTCTGGTACTTGGTGAAATCAAATAAGTGACACATAATGCTGCTCCCACCTATCTATCCTGCCTAATACACAAGTATGTACCGTCTAGGCCCTTACACTCTGCTGAAGACTTACGTCTATCATCTGTCTGTACTCCCACCTCTGATGCTCGCCTTCAAGACTTCTCAAGGGCTGCACCGTTCCTGTGGAACTCACTTCTCTCCTCCGTTAGATGCTCACACAGTCTCCACTCCTTCAAAAAATCATTCAAAACCCACTTCTTCACAAAAGCGTCTCAATAAAACTGTTAATAGCTCCTGACTGTTTCCTCTCTTGCAACTGTCATTAGTCTAATACTATCCTTACCTTTTGTGTCACTTTACCCCACTCCCTCTAGCATGTAAGCTCATTGAGCAGGTCCCTCAATCCCTCTCTTCCTGTGTGTCCAACTTGTCTGGTTACAACTACATGTCTGTTCATCCACCCTCTGAAAAGCGCTGTGGAATTTGTTGGTGCTATATAAATAAAAACATAATGATAACATAATAATAAGGAAGGGAATAAATAGAAAGGAGAGGAAAGGAGGGAGGTTGAGGTCGTTCATGAAGTCTTTACATAATACCAGTTTGATGGTAAGGTTGGACATAGTTTCCAGCAATTGGAAAGAAATGTGTATCAAAGCCTAATTTCATGTTCAGGAATTGTTTTTAGGTGGAAGGAGAGAGGGTCTTCTACCTAATCAAAATTGTAGGAGTTCCATATTTTGGTAAGGTAAGGATAGTATTAGACTAGTGACAGTTGCACAATAAAATTTACAAAAAGATGTATAGTAAATAATGTATTGAAGATAAAATATCCAGTAAATATATAAAATACAGATAAAAATTTATAAATAAGTCTTTACGAGGAACAGCCAATCTTGATGTGATAAAAACATTCTTGAATGATTTCTTATCGTTCCAGAGGTATATGCAAGGCACAAGGAAAAACAAGGGAACTCCAATGCTGTAGTAAATAACACAGAAATGAATATGAAAATAGATGGGATATATACTACTCATATTTACCAGAGCTTTATCCAGCTCTGGTGTATATAGTGTGAAGTGAAATGATCCTAACTTCTAGGATAAAGGTGGTATGTAATTTTCCCCAGAAATTTTCAGTGATGGTAATTCCAAAACTAGCAAAAATAGTGCTCTCTGTAGCAAATAATATTAAAATACTTTAAAAATGGAGGAAATGTACTCACATTTTTCTGAGCAGACTCACTGCTCGATGGATAGGGCGCTGGTGATATTTCCCACCTAGGATTCTTTTGGTCCTTGCTTGAAATAGTAGAGTCATGATGCCAGGATTAAAAGATATAAAAAAATCTTTAATTTGTACAAGTAAAAATATATCTACAACGCGTTTCACCTTGCAAGGCTTTATCAAGTAGATTAAAACAAGTAGCCCAACTCTGTCTGAAACCTCCAACATGTGCTACATGCAGTGGATCATATGTGGTACAGTCTCAATGGCACCATATGGTCTCACCAGCACCATTAATGTCTTGTAGTGATGTTGCGAACACAAAATTTTCGGTTCGCGAATGGCGAACGCGAACTTCCGCAACTGTTCGCGAACCGGCGAACCGGGCGAACCGCCATAGACTTCAATGGGCAGGCGAATGTTAAAACACACAGGGACTCTTTCTGGCCACAATAGTGATGGAAAAGTTGTTTCAATAGGACTAACACCTGGACTGTGGCATGCCGGAGGGGGATCCATGGCAAAACTCCCATGGAAAATTACACAGTTGATGCAGAGTCTGGTTTTAATCCATAAAGGGCAGAAATCACCTAACATTCCAAAATCACAATGGATATGGATTGATACCTGACATATGACATATTGACACAGAGCAGAATAGGGACTGTTCCCCCTACATAGGGTCACTTGGCAGATATGGATTGACACCTGTCCTAAGGATTCCTGATACACACTGACACAGAGCAGAATAGAGACTGTTCCTCCTACATAGGGTCACTTGGCAGATATGGATTGACACCTGTCCTCAGAGACCATGATACACACAGACACAGAGCAGAATAGAGACTGTTCCCCATACATAGGGTCACTTGGCAGATATGGATTGACACCTGTCCTCAGAGCCCCTGATACACACTGACACAGAGCAGAATAGAGACTGTTCCTCCTACATAGGGTCACTTGGCAGATATGGATTGACACCTGTCCTCAGAGACCATGATACACACTGACACAGAGCAGAATAGAGACTGTTCCTCCTACATAGGGTCACTTGGCAGATATGGATTGACACCTGTCCTCAGAGACCATGATACACACTGACACAGAGCAGAATAGAGACTGTTTCCCCTACATAGGGTCACTTGGCAGATATGGATTGACAACTGTCCTCAGAGACCATGATACACACTGACACAGAGCAGAATAGAGACTGTTCCCCCTACATAGGGTCACTTGGCAGATATGGATTGACACCTGTAATCAGAGACCATGATACACACTGACACAGAGCAGAATAGAGACTGTTCCTCCTACATAGGGTCACTTGGCAGATATGGATTGACAACTGTCCTCAGAGACCATGATACACACTGACACAGAGCAGAAGAGACACTGTTCCCCCTACATAGGGTCACTTGGCAGATATGGATTGACACCTGTCCTCAGAGATCATGATACACACTGACACAGAGCAGAATAGAGACTGTTACCCCTACATAGGCTCACTTGGCATATATGGATTGACACCTGTCCTCAGAGACCATGATACACACTGACACAAAGCAGAATAGAGACTGTTCCTCCTACATAGGGTCACTTGGCAGATATGGATTGACACCTGTGCTCAGAGATCATGATACACTGACACAGAGCAGAATAGAGACTGTTCCCCCTGCATAGGGTCACTTGGAAGATATGGATTGACACCTGTCCTCAGAGCCCCTGATACACACTAACACAGAGCAGAATAGAGACTGTTCCTCCTACATAGGGTCACTTGGCAGATATGGATTGACACCTGTCCTCAGAGACCATGATACACACTGACACAGAGCAGAATAGAGACTGTTCCTCCTACATAGGGTCACTTGGCAGATATAGATTGACACCTGTAATCAGAGACCATGATACACACTGACACAGAGCAGAATAGAGACTGTTCCCCCTACATAGGGTCACTTGGCAGATATTGATTG
>OW240912.1:161288342-161309471 GCA_933207985.1 Pelobates cultripes
GGGGAGGCAGCAGCAACAACAAAAAAGAACACAAACCAAAATGAGAGGCTTCTGATGGGTGCATTGTCTTCTTGGTCTTGGATTTAATAAAAGTAAAAAGTATAATAAATACAGTGAGAACAGTGTAAGTGCGATCTAACACCTGAGTGGGAAACCCCTTATACCACTCGAAAATAAACATAAATACAATACATACAATAGGTGGATCACACTTCTTAAAATATCTAAAAAGGAATAAAAATAGCAATATGGTGTAATATTGTCAGCAAATGGATATCCAAGATATGAATGAAGGTAGTCAGGTACTCACAAACCAAGAGCCAAACAAGAACATGTGGCTTTCATGGAAACAGCACTGGGACCATTAATAGGATGTCCCTTTCCTTCTGTAGGTCTTCTGTTAGCCAAAAGAAATGGAGCTGGAAACACTTACTTAAAAAGTAAAGATAAAAATACGGAGAATATTTCCAATAAAACATATACAGTATATTAAAATAAAATAAAAGAGTCCAAATAAAGAGTCTCTCTGGTACCGAAACGCGTTTCGGCCCGTGCCAGGGGCTTCCTCAGTCGGTGATGCTGCCTTTCTGCTTTATTGGCCTTTTATATCAGTGTTTTGAAACAAGCCGGCTGGAACGCACACTGTGTAACGTGTGCGTTCCATTTCGGAACATCGATAGTACAGAATAGGAAAGCATGAGTACACAGCTAAAACATAATAGCTGTATCAAATAATTATTCTATTACCCCAAACCATTTACAGGGTGACATAGTGTTAAATAATGTGCTCATATATTGTGGATTTTCATCAGGGTCAATCAATGTCATGATATTTAAAAGTACCTGTACTAATATTCATAACTTATCTAAATTCTATTTTACTCCATTCCATAATTGATAGTAGCGAACAAAGTGCTTCTATATTGGAAATTCGTAAATCTTATAATGTTTAACCCCTTAAGGACCAAACTTCTGGAATAAAAGGGAATCATGACATGTCAGACATGTCATGTGTCCTTAAGGGGTTAAAGAGCCAATGCCTATATTAAAATTTTAAATGACAAATTTATTGTTATTCATTATTGATACCTCAAAGTAAACTTCTTTCACTGATCTTCTTGTGCAAATAATTTTTTATATTTAAGTATTAAATTTAGAGTTTACATTTTTTTTTTTTTAAAGAAATGACATGTTTCAAAATCAGAATTCAAGCCGTGTGGAATAAGGGTATTAAAATTAAAAATGAATTTCATCTCCTCTAATCCTATTTTTTTAATATAATCACCTCCTCTCCAGTCATGTGTGACTATTTTTAGAGGGCAAAAAAATAATTGGTCAGGGTTTTGGTTGTGGTGGGTCTTAAAATGGTTGGAGACACTATGGGTTTCCAAACCTTTTCTGATATTCCGTATATGTTCGGAAATTCTGACATGAAGACATCTAATGGTTCTGCCAATATATAATAAATTACAAGGACATTTTAAGATCTAAATTACGCCTTTGGAGAAGCAAGTTAATTTATCTTTAATAACGAAATCTTTGTCAATAAACTCTCGAAGGTCACTTAAATGTCTTTTCTTACTGTTCGTAGATTTACATGCCTGACAGTTTCCACAACCATAAAACCCGTTTTGTAATTCTGGGAAATGGTTCGTTTTAATTGGACTTTCACTGCTTTTTACAAGAATCTTTTTCAAATTTTTTGCCCCTCTATAGATGATATGGGGTTGTGCGGGGAGAATTTTTCCTAAAACTGGGTCACTTTGTAACACATGCCAAAATTTCTTTATAACTTTTCTGATGTTTTTATGATTCCCGTTATAATTACAAATAAGCGGTACTCTGTTGTCAATTTGAGGGAGAGTCTTTTTAGGTTTATAGGTGAGTAGTTGTTTTCGTGATAGAATCCTTGTATTTTCCATTGTTTCAGCAAAATTTTTCTCCTGGTACCCTTTCTCTAAAAAGTGTTGTTTTATTCGTGTGGCTTGTTGGATGTAGTCATCATCTTTAGTGCAATTTCGTCTAATTCGCATAAATTGGCCTTTTGGGGCATTATGTGACCATGGTTTATGATGACAACTGTTACTCTCGATGTATCCGTTTGCATCGACTGTTTTGAAAAAGTTTTTAGTAAATATTTGTTGGTCCTGAATAAAAATATGTAAATCTAAAAATGTAATGTCTGTGGGGCTGTAAGAAGTTGTTAAAGTGATGCCCCATTCATTTCCGTTTAAAAATAATAAAAACATTTCTAAAAGCTGGATAGTCCCATTCCAAATAAAAAAGATATCATCGATATACCGGCGATAGGACACCAAATTTGACACCCAGGGGTGGGATGAAAAGATAAAATGCTCCTCCCAGTGCGCCATGAACAAATTGGCGTAACTGGGCGCAAACTTGGTGCCTATCGCCGTCCTCTTAATTTGTAGGTAAAATGTGTTGTTAAACCAAAAGAAATTGTTTGTGAGAATAAGAAAAATGCCTTCTAAAATAAATTCAATTTGCTCTTGTTTAAAATCCGCTTTAGATAAAAAATATTGGACTGCTTGAATCCCTATATCATGCGGGATAATTGTAGATTATGCTAACGTAGTGTACCTATAATCTTAATTTTAATAATGACAGGAGGCGAGTATTTTGCATAACTTTCTTTACTTTATGCCTCCAGCAGCACAAGTCAATCAATAAACTTTAAACCAATCAGTAACAGGCATCACATTCATATATAAAGCCCTGACAGTCACATGACTTCCCCTTTCTTTGATGCGAAAAACAGTCTATTATAACGTCAGGGAATTCAAATAACAGTCCTGAGTAACGTGTAGAACATAACTTGAAACCTTCCAGCTTTATCTTGTCGAATCCATCTATGATGATTACGCTGAAAAGAACAGAAATACGTGAAAGGTGATGGAAACCAACTGTTGTCCACTTTAAATCCAGTACTATATGTGTCTATATTTATATTAAGTTAATATACTGAAACATTAAACAAACCATAGTATACTTAATAATCAACACGGATCTAACACATATCAACCAAATAAGCATCCCATAAATATACTGAATTACCAAACCTTATAATTTACACTGAGAAAATGACAAACCAAAATATAAAAAATTTCCAGAGTATAGGGAGGGAAACAGGGAGGGAAAATACTCGCCTCCTGTCATTATTAAAATTAAGATTATAGGTACACTACGTTAGCATAATCTACAATTTTATCACATGACAGGAGGCTTCATATTTTGCATTTTTAAAGCTGTGGTATGAGCGTGAAGGATGCGTGTGTGGTTGACGAAAATAAATATACGGAAGTAGTCTATCCGTGTCCAATTCGTCGCTGAAAATATAGAGGCCCCCTCGTGAAGGCCTGAGAAGCAGCTGCGCCTCTTACCGAATGAGTACCCAAACACGTCTCCACCCTCGCTAGCGATAACAACCAATGAACCCATCTAGACAGAGTGTTCATGGTAACTGGCTTGTACGGTTGGTATAAGACCAGCAGATGTCCTGAATGTGACATTCTAAGTGTTGTCGTGATCTCCATGTAACAAAGTACCCCTTTAACTGCACAAAGGCTGGGAAACCGTCGGTAACAGGGAACGATACGGACACGGATAAGATATAGTTCTACGAGACACTGTAGAAATTATTCTTTCCGGTGATACCGAAAAGACCGTCTACGTCGAACTCCAGTACATCTGATACCCGACGAAAAGACCTAAAAGTAACGTGACTCTGGCTAATGGCTGACTGAGGGATAGGACCGTGATATCTGACTAGTTCCAAAAGAACCAAATCAAAGTCCCACACCAGTGATACTTTGACGCATGGTTCTGGACGGTTTGATACCCCACAGAAAATGGCATATCAAAGGCTCTTGATTGACCGGAGTGTCGTGAATCGTGCTATGCATCGTCGAAATTGCGGAACGTAGCCCGTTAATGGAACGTTCCGATCGGCCTGTAGTGAAAAGGTATGATAAAGATCCAGCATAGTGGAGATAGGGGTTATAAAGGGATCGCAGTCCCTTCCCATACACCAGCGAACTCAAGGTGTTCCATGCGGATAAGTTATTTCGGGGGAATACCTGGCGTCCATGAGTCCCATAGTAGGTCTCTAGTTGGTTGCGATAGTCCCTTGACATACCAGTCTCCCCTGGAAGACACCAATCTACCAACTCCAGATGCTCCTGCATTCTCAATGGATGATGTTCTCCTTTTGGATCCGCCCGAAGGCAAGTTAAAACGGAAGGAGCAGAGGATGATCCTGATTAAGGACAACCCTTCTGGGTGTCACGCTTGCCTCCTTTACCGCAGTAATGAGTACTATCGAAGTCTTCGCTATTCTGATCCCAATTTCATAGGTGTGTCCGTATCTCAGGCAGTGAGCTTTCAGCCACTGTCTGGCCTGGTAGTGAAGCAGTCCTGGGAAATAGTCAAAGGGTTATGGTGCCTTTCCGCCGTACCCGTCGAATTTCCTTACGAATCGTCGCTATCAATGATGTGGGAAGGTGTAATCCGCCCAAGGTGGAATCTATTCTGAAATAGAGGAACTGAATCACTCGGAACTGGGATCGAACCAACTCCTCTCTGTTCACTATGAATCCCAACAATTCCCGAAACTGTAAACATAAATCTCGTTTGTAAACGTAGTCATGAATTGGATTTGCAAAAGGTAAGTCGTCTAGGTATGTGACAGCAGATACCCTTTGCTTTTCAGTGCGCAGTGACCGACTTCAGAAACTTCATGAGGCACCATGTGAACCTATAGGTAAGTGCCCTTCAAGTCCAACCTTGTAGATCCCCTAAGAGATGGATACCTTCCTTCTTGAGTTGTCGGTACGCCCCAAAACCATTGGGTTGGCATAGGTTGATGACTGGGTGATAGTCTCCTATCTTCTTCCTTACTACCAAACCGTTGCTGAGATAAATGGTTCTCCAAACGATAGTCCGTCTGCCTGAGGTCCTCGCTCTTTCGTCCCTAACTTCAATAGTTTGAAATCCATCTTTAATCGGGCTGCTTTGCGGCGTTCTGTGCACCTGTCTGCCTTACGTTCCCCAACTTACATATTGCCCTTTGCACCCATTCCCTCACATCGTGAGCTTCTAGAGGTGAGTCTTGTGTGGGGTCAGGTCCGCAAAGTATAGAATTTTTTCCCGGGCTGATCATATCCAGTATTTAACTCATTTTGAGTCCTCCTCCTACACACTGATCGGGACATACATATCCCCACGAGCTCCATAGTGAGGACTATCTTGTACGGACATAGAGGGCGTGGGCATTCCATCCTGAGCCGGTCTCGGATTTCTTTTCCCATAGGCCTCCTAAGCCAGAAGTGGGCCCGGTGCTCCAGTTAACCCCATTCGGATGACCCTGGTTGTCGGATGGTGCGTGAGTCAAAACAGGAGTGTCCAGTGTGCCAAAGAAAAAACCTTTCTTGCTAGGCGTGTCTTGTCACTTTTACCTCTTCTGCCCTCCATTCTTTCATGATCTCCAGAGAAGGGGGGGGAGGATGAAGTCCTCGTCCCCTGATGATGGGTGTCCGACCTAACGTCGGTATCTCAATCTTCCATTGGTGTTGCTGCCGTTGCACCCGCTCTGTCGGATGGGTTGTTAGCCAGCATACTGGAGAGGACTTCTTCCCCCGGAGCTGTCATGGCAGCCTTAATCCTCGCCTGAAAATCGGTCGGGGATATTGAGGTAAGTCCGACATGTTGGTTCACACCCTTTCGGTCCGTGGGAGACAGGATCGTACAACAGTACACTTATTGCCACTCAGTAGGCCTCCGCGTATAACTGGGGGTCACCCAGAATTTTGATCAATCAGTATCATTTTCGCAGGATCCGGGGAGTGGTCTGAGAATGAGGACACCCTCAGTAAGACCGGGATGAGCGGTCTGCAATGTCGGGACGTAGCCCGAGTCTGGGAGACGTGAAAGCCTCAATATATATAGTCCACGGGGTTCATCCTTATATGGTCTAGAATTGTGGAGTTTTGGCAGCACTGTGAGTTCTCCTTCTCGGTTAAGGGAAGGGCGTACGGAACCCCAGTTGAAGCATAGAGGTGCCAGAATACATGCATCTAGTGCGCCCTGGTCTGTGCATACAATGACAGAGCGTACTCTGAAGGTAGAAGCCCTAGAAAGGGCGCGGGGGGTCACCCCGTCCGGTAGGTCACCCCTTTGTACCTATGCCACTAGCACCGGAGTAAGACTCACTTGGGGTTCACCCAGCATAGGGGGGTCACCCCTGTATGAATGTCTCTTATGGCATGTTGGGACACTCTTTCGGTCTATGGGGTACCGAACAGGTGTCAGGTACGGTAGTACACTTATTGCCACTTAGTGGGCCTCCACGTACGACTGGGGGTCACCCAGAATTGTTTCAATCAGTACCACTTAGAGATTTCCTGGGAGTGGTCTGAGGAGGGGGTCACCCTCAATAAGACCGGGATGAGCGGTCAGTAATGTCGGGACGTAGCCCGTGTATGGGGAGGTATGGTAGCCTCCAAATTATCCAAGGGGTCACCCTTATAGGATATAGTACTGTGGAGAATTGGCAGCACCATGAGCTCTCCTTCCTGGCTCTGTCGATATACATGTATTCAGTGTGACCCGGTCTGTGCATACAGTAACAGATCGTACTCCGTGGAAATGAGCCCGCCCTAGGGCGTGGGGGTTCCCCCCAGTATATGTATGTCACTAGTACCGGAATAATATTCGCTTGGGGTTCACACAGAATAGGGGGATCACCCCAGTATATGTATGTCACTAGGACAGGAACCAGATTCGCTTGGGGGTCACCCCTGTACCACAATGTCACTTTGGAGAGGTGTCTGCCACGCTTGGGGGTCACCCAGCGTAAGGGGGATCACCCCTGTTAATCACTCCGTTATGTGCCTCCACTACTGTGTCCTGGGAGGTGTATCCCTGTGGGGAAGGAGTGTATCCAATGGTTGTGAGGTCCAGTGGGAGTAGGGAGCGGAGTAAGATATCAGCTCTATTTAATTTCCCTGCCAGTAGATAGAGTAATGCATCCACTATATACCCACAGCAGGGGACAGTCCATTCATAATCCTCCAGATGTACAATAAAACTGTTATTCAACATGTCAATTGTATAGAACAGAATAGAGCAAACTGTCAGCAGATGCACACAGCAGGGATCAGTCCTACATATTCATGCAGAGTTACATATAAAACTTTTATTTCACATGCCAATGAAATATGCCAGTATAGAGCTCAGCAGTGAACAGTCCATTCATAATCTTCCAGGAAAGGTACATATAAAACCTTTATTCCACATGCCCATGAACAGTATTGAGCTCAAAAGTACTTGTAAAACTTTTTTATTTCACAGGAAAAATATATGAAACAGTACAGAACTAGCCGCCAGTTCGTGGGAATCACGAACTGGCCAAACCACATGGCCGACGGGAATCTCGCGAGTGCCGCGAGATTCTAGATGGCCGCCGTTCGCGCGCAAAAGTGCCGTGCGGCCCACGATCAAGGATACGATCACGGTCTGCCGGCATGGAAAAGAGTCCCCCGACATCCCCAACCCCCAGAGACCTGCCCTGAAGTCCCAGCACCAATGAATAAAAAGCGTGCTCGCTGTAAAACGCCGCGATCCATGCGAGACCAGAGTAAAGCATAGGAAAGAAAAGGTGCCAGCAACAGAAAACAGGCTAATAAAGCAGAAAATACAGGGTTAATTCAGGGGAAGGGTAACAGGGGGAGAATATCACACTATACAAATCCAAATGGAAGGCAAGTGCAAAATAATGAAAAATGTTTAGGCCAAAATTGCAGGACAAGCTAATAAAGTTTAACAAAAGTGCCCATGCATATCCAGAAACAGTTTGGAGCAAAAACTGAATGTCTAGCATTAAAAATCTAACTAAAGTGACCATAGCAATATTAATAAAAACAGTTGGAGCAAACTGAAAGTTAATTAATAAAGTTTAATTAAAGTGGTATCCAGAAAAAACAGTTAGGATTAAAACTGAATGTCTAGCATAAGGTGTCTAACTACAGTGACCATAGCAATATTAATAAAAACAGTTTGGAACAAACTGAAAGTTAAGCAATAAATGATTAACTAATGACAATTGCAATATTCAGTAAAACAGTTTGGAGCAAAATACTCTGACCTGTGCCTTGGCTGGTAAGCAGCAAAGAAAGAGGAAGTCATGTGACTGTCAGGGCTTTATATATGAATGTGATGCCTGTTACTGATTGGTTTAAAGTTTATTGATTGACTTGTGCTGCTGGAGGCATAAAGTAAAGAAAGTTATGCAAAATATGAAGCCTCCTGTCATGTGATAAAATTGTATAGAGAGACGTGACATCACTCGTGACCAGATGGTATGAGATATTCCATTGGATAGAGTCTAACAGTTCTAATGTCTGTATCTTGTCTTTAAGATGTGAGGGGGTTTTTTCAAATAGGGGTTGGAGTAAAATATCTATATATTCGGAGACCCTGGAGGATATGGAGTCTATACCGGATATAATAGGGCGACCTGGGGGATTTGAGGTATTCTTGTGGACCTTTGGTAAGTAATAAAATACAGGAATTTTCGGGTGTGTGACCTGTAAGTATTTACTCTCTTTTTCTTAAACCAGCCGACAAAGGGGACAGTATTGTAATACTCCCCAAGGAGAAATATTTAGAAGAATCCGAGAGGATTCTTTCAGACATAACAACTTATCAGAAACTCCCTTCAGAAACTCCCTTCCAATCCCACAAATAAAGTTAAACAGCTGTTCGAAAAATATATAGAGAAAGGAGTAGATAAGGCTATTTTAACAGAAAAAGAAAGTAAATACTTACAGGTCACACACCCGAAAATTCCTGTATTTTATTACTTACCAAAAGTCCACAAGAATACCTCAAATCCCCCAGGTCGCCCTATTATATCCGGTATAGACTCCATATCCTCCAGGGTCTCCGAATATATAGATATTTTACTCCAACCCCTAGTTGAAAAAAAACCCTCACATCTTAAAGACACGATACAGACATTAGAACTGTTAGACTCTATCCAATGGAATATCTCATACCATCTGGTCACGAGTGATGTCACGTCTCTCTATACAATTATCCCGCACGATATAGGGATTCAAGCAGTCCAAGATTTTTTAACTAAAGTGGATTTTAAACGAGCAAATTGAATTTATTTTAGAAGGCATTTTTCTTATTCTCACAAACAATTTCTTTTGGTTTAACAACATATTTTACCTACAAATTAAGGGGACAGCGATGGGCACCAAGTTTGCGCCCAGTTACGCCAATTTGTTCATGGCGTACTGGGAGGAGCATTTTATCTTTTCATCCCACCCTTGGGTGTCAAATTTGGTGTCCTATCGCCGGTATGTCGATGATATCTTTTTTATTTGGAATGGGACTATCCAGCTTTTAGAAATGTTTTTATTATTTTTAAACGGAAATGAATGGGGCATCACTTTAACAACTTCTTACAGCCCCACAGACATTACATTTTTAGATTTACATATTTTTATTCAGGACCAACAAATATTTACTAAAAACTTTTTCAAAACAGTTGATGAAAACGGATACATCGAGAGTAACAGTTATCATCATAAACCATGGTCACATAATGCCCCAAAAGGCCAATTTATGCGAATTAGACATAATTGCACTAAAGATGATGACTACATCCAACAAGCCACACGAATAAAACAACACTTTTTAGAGAAAGGGTACCAGGAGAAAAATTTAGCTGAAACAATGGAAAATACAAGGATTCTATCACGAAAACAACTACTCCCCTATAAACCTAAAAAGACTCTCCCTCAAATTGACAACAGAGTACCGCTTATTTGTAATTATAACGGGAATCATAAAAACATCAGAAAAGTTATAAAGAAATATTGGCATGTGTTACAAAGTGACCCAGTTTTAGGAAAAATTCTCCCCGCACAACCCCATATCATCTATAGAGGGGCAAAACATTTGAAAAAGATGCTTGTAAAAAGCAGTGAAAGTCCAATTAAAACGAACCATTTCCCAGGATTACAAAACGGGTTTTATGGTTGTGGAAACTGTCAGGCATGTAAATCTACGAACAGTAAGAAAAGACATTTAAGTGACCTTCGAGAGTTTATTGACAAAGATTTCGTTATTAAAGATAAATTAACTTGCTTCTCCAAAGGCGTAATTTAGATTTTAAAATGTCCTTGTAATTTATTATATATTGGCAGAACCATTCGATGTCTTCATGTCAGAATTTCCGAACATATACGGAATATCAGAAAAGGTTTGGAAACCCATAGTGTCTCCAACCATTTTAAGACCCACCACAACCAAAACCCTGACCAATTTTTTTTTGCCCTCTAAAAATAGTCACACATGACTGGAGAGGAGGTGATTATATTAAAAAAATAGGATTAGAGGAGATGAAATTCATTTTTAATTTTAATACCCTTATTCCACACGGCTTGAATTCTGATTTTGAAACGTGATTTCTAAAAAAAATAAAAATAAAAAAAAATGTAAATCTAAATTTAATACTTAAATATATATATATATATATATATATATATATATATATATATATATATATATATATATATATATATATATATATAAAAAAAAAAGGTCTTATTTGCACAAGATGATCAGTGAAAGAAGTTTACTTTGAGGTATCAATAATGAATAACAATAAATTTGTCATTAAAAATCTTAATATAGGCATTGGCACTTTAAACATTATAAGATTTACTAATTTCCAATATAGAAGCACTTTGTTCACTACTATCAATTATGGAATTGAGTAAAATAGAATTTAGATAAGTTATGAATATTAGTATAGGCACTTTTAAATATCATGACATTGATTGACCCTGATGAAAATCCACAATATATGAGCACTTTATTTAACACTATGTCACCCTGTAAATGGTTTGGGGTAATAGAATAATTATTTGATACAGCTATTATGTTTTTGCTGTGATGCTTTCCTATTCTGTACTATCGATGTTCCGAAATGGAACGCACACGTTACACAGTGTGCGTTCCAGCCGGCTTGTTTCCATGCCAACGTGACTCTTTCACGCCTGAAACCGGGCTGACGTCTGGAACAATGTGACGCCGTAACCTGGAAGTGACGAAACCGGAAGTGCGTTCCACCGCGAGAATTTCTGCGTTCCAAATACCGGCCAAACACTGATATAAAAGGACAATAAAGCAGAAAGGCAGCATCACCGACTGAGAGAGCCCCTGGCACAGGGCGAAACGCGTTTCGGTACCAGAGAGACTCTTTATTTGGACTCTTTTTTATTTTATTTTAATATACTGTATATGTTTTATTGGAAATATTCTCCGTATTTTTATCTTTACTTCCAATATTGGGATTAATAAACACTTTACTTTTTAAGTAAGTGTTTCCAGCTCCATTTCTTTTGGCTAACAGAAGATCTACAGAAGGAAAGGGACATCCTATTAATGGTCCCAGTGCTGTTTCCATGAGAGCCACATGTTCTTGTTTGGCTCTTGGTTTGTGAGTACCTGACTACCTTCATTCATATCTTGGATATCCATTTGCTGACAATATTACACCATATTGCTGTTTTTATTCCTTTTTAGATATTTTAAGAAGTGTGATCCACCTATTGTATGTATTGTATTTATGTCTTGGTGGATTTGTCTACGGCAGGACTTACCAATACAATTACTGCAATCTGAGGAACTTAAAACAATAAGTAGTTTGTTATTCTTATTTTTCTTATACTTAATTTTGCATAGTTTTTTTTATGTGGCGCATTAAAACGTTTAGGTCATTTCATGCATATTGTGCCCTTTTTAACCTTGTAATACTGTGTGACTCTGCAGCCCCTGCGCGGCTTCAAGCAAAGCAGTTCCCACCGAGATCACTGACAGCCAGCTGGGCAGGAGCACAGGAAACGTGGAAATACATATAAGCACATAGGCAGTTCTGTATATGAAGGTCTGTCTGCAATGATTTACAGTGCTCCTGTTGAGCCACAATGATCGGTCATACCGCCTATTTCCCTGTTAAACTGTTACTTCCCTGAGCACTACTGAGGCAGTGAAATCTCACCGTGGCCAAATTTCCACCGCTTATCATGAGTGAAAATTCTATAGCCTAGCTTTGTATTATGATCAGGGTTATTCTGTAACGTTCATACAAAGTATGGGGCAAAATCATTCCTGCTCCATACACGACCATTCAAACTGCAAAATCCTGGCATTGTTGATGGAATCCATCAATGTCTGGATTTTGTAATTCAGGCCCTGAACAGGCCTGAATTTGGTCTTGATTTCATTCGGGCTGAATGCTGCTGGATATCTGAAATCCGGACCGTATTAGTTAATTCCATGAATGAATAAGCAAAAGTGCATGAAACCGGTACCCTGACAGTTTATTTGCAAACAAAACCCTCATAAATAGTTAGGAGTAGAGACTTCCAAATACTTAAGAGTTTCTTACCTTTGCTTCTATGGTGGTGGGATTGTTATTTTACACAGGTTTATACACCCCTTATGCTTGCTTCACAAATGAATACAGACTAACATAGATGTATGCATAACAAACGTTACCGCCCATTTTCTGAAGGAGGCTAGATATAGGTCTATTATCAATGCTGAATATTCTTCCTCAAGAGTCACATTTGAAGCATCAGATATAGTTGAGAACAAATTCCGTTGTGAACTTTCAGGATTCTGTGACTTACATTGGGTACATGTGCTGAGACAGACATATAGAGGAGAGTCCAGAACAAAAGATATCTCTTAAAATACACAGGTGCTTGTTCCTCATCTTTTTAGGAGCAAGGGCCAATATGGGTTTGGAATTAGCTACTGGGCAAGTGCACCATATAGTCCGTATAGAAATTAACAGCACAGTTTTGTCAAACACCAAAGCAGGACAGATAAGACTTGCCTAAATGTTACCCAATAAACCTCCTAAATGTAGAAGCCAAATCTTTTTAGTCAGACAAGAATAAGACTTAACAATCAGATAGGCAGGGTATTTATACTTGGATTTCTTGTCTTAAACAGCCAAGTGGATTGAGCTAATGCACACCTTATGTTAACAGTTATACAGTGCTCTTATCCAATTCACTTTACAGTTTATGCAGAAATAACATTGGTACCAATACAAACGGGATAAAAGTTTAATACATACTACAACACAAGAAGAAAGAACAGTCTCCGGATAAAATCAAAAGCTTGACTAACCTATATAACCACTGCATAAGCAGTGAGAGAAAAACAAAATGCATGCAACCATTTGTTAAAATTGTGTTATTTATTGGTACAGGAAGATGACAGCCATTCAGGAAAAGTGTCCCAGGAGGAGGAGGAGGAGGAAGTTAGGGTTTTGACTTTGCCTCTTCAAGCACACCATGCCATGGAGAAAATGGAAGAGTTCGTGTATAAGGTAGGTAAATTTCATGAGTATTCTGTATAAATATATTTGTTATGCAAATTCATCATGCAATGGCAGTTAGGTGCCATATATTGCCTTATAGTTCACCCCTGTCCAGCACTTGCTCACATGGATTTAAAGAAAGATAAATCATAAACAAGTGTATTTCCATTCATCTAGCCTCCATCTAAATAGGTGCAACCTCTACCTCTAATCAACCTACTGCCTTCTCCATAAGTAAACCTATTTGTTTTGTTTTTAGAGAAACTGCAATGTTTACATTGTAGGTTTAAGACTGCCTCTAGTGACGGTCTACCTGATAGTTTACTTCCGCAAAACAATGCTGTATGTCCTCATGCTTTCAGACGGAGCCACAAACAATATATGCAGTCATGGAATAAAAAAAGTACACCCTCTTTGAATTCTGTGGTTTTACATACCAGGACATAAAAACAATCATCTGTTCCTTAACCCCTTAACGACGCTGGACGGAAATTTTCCGTCAAGGCAGACCTACCCTTAACCCCTTAAGGACTGGACTGTTTTTGCGATGTTGTACATTTGCGACCAGGCATATTTTTACACTTTTGTGGTGTTTGTGTTTGGCTGTAATTTTCCGCTTTCTCATTTACTGTTCCCATACAAATTATATATTGTTTTTTTCAGGACAAAAGGGGCTTTCTTTACATACCATTATTTATATAATCTCATGTATTTTAATTTAAAAAAAATACAAAAATCTGATGAAAAATTGAAAAAAATACATGTTTTTTGACTTTTACTTGAAAAATCTTTTACTCATCTACAAAAGCGAATGAAAAAAACTGCTAAATAGATTCAAAATGTTGTCCTGAGTTTAAAAATACCTAGTGTTTAGGTGCTTTTTTGCTTTTTTTTGCATGTTATAGGGCTATAGGTACAAGTAGGATATTGCGGTTTCAAAACATAAATTTTTAAAATTTATCAATAGTGACATTGTAACACTATTATCTGTCATAAATCTCTGAATAACACCCCACATGTACATATTTTTTTTAAAGTAGACAACCCAGGGTATTCAATATGGGGTATGTCCAGTCTTTTTTAGTAGCCACTTAGTCGAAAACACTGGCCAAAGTAAGCATTCATATTTGTTTGTGTGTGAAAAAAGTAAAAAAACTAAATTGAACGCTAATTTTGGCCAGTGTTTGTGACCAAGTGGTTACTAAAAAAGACTGGACATACCCCATTTGCAATACCTTGGGTTGTCTTCTTTGCAAATGGTATGCCATCATGGGGGTAATTCTCATTCCTGGGCTACCATATGCTCTCAAAGGCAACGTAACCAACCTGGCCATTTTCAATGTAAAAATATTTGACCCATATATTTGACTTTGTAACTTTCAAAAATGCTATAAAACCTGTACATGGGGGGTACTGTTTTACTCGGGAGACATCGCTGAACACAAATATTAGTGTTTAAAAACTGGAAAACGTATCACAACAATTATATCATCAGTAAAAGTGCTGTTTGTGTGTGAAAAATGCAAAAACAGTAACTTTCACTGACAATATCATTGCTGTGATATGTTTTACTGTTTTGAATCACTAATATTTGTGTTCAGCGAAGTACCCCCCATGTACAGGTTTTAGGGTGTCGTAGAACGTTACAGGGTAAAATACAGTGCTATCAAATTAAATTCTCTGAAATTTCGGCCTGGGTTGGCAGGCAGGTCCCTCAAATTGCAATCAATAAAATTACTGAATTATGTAAAAATATTACATAAATACGCACGTAGAATTTAAATATATATGCATATTTATATATTTGAAGTCTACGTGTATATTTATATAATTGTTTATGTAATTTTGTATATGGACATATGTATATTTCGTATTATTTTTATTTATTTTTATATACATAGATATATATACAAATTCATTCTAAGTGTATTTTGATATAAATATATATATATATTAATTTTAAAATAGTTAGAATAAAATTTCATATAGCTATATAATTATTTAAATTTTTTTATTATTTACAAAAAAAAATATTTAATTTAAATTATTATTTATATTTTATAATAATATATATATACAATATATATAGTTATTATATATATTATATATATACGTGTGTATTTTTATATTAATAGAAGTACATATTAATATAAAAATACACTTAGTATGGCATTATATATATGATATATAGACATATATTATATAGATATAATATATGTCTATATATCATATATACACATATATAATGATTATTATTTTTTTTTTTAACACTAACTTTATTTTTATTTTTTGATTTTACACTAGCAGGGAGACTGCCTGTCAGCACAGACAGTCCCCCTGCAGGCAGACACATGGACACCTATTGTGGCCATGTGATCGCTGTGTTAAGCGATCACATGGCCACAGGGGTCCTAAATCAGTGTGGGGAGACTGTCTGGGCTGCAGGCAGTCTCCCCACAACCGGAGCCACACTGATCGCCGCCGGGGGAACGACGGCGATCACGTAAGTAACTAAGACCGTTAGGACGGTTCAGGACCGTCATCGGTCCGCAATGGGAAAATCCCAATGACGGTCCTGAACCGTCCTGGGTCGGGAAGGGGTTAAGGACGCTTGACGGAAAATTTCCATCAATTACTAAAGTTAACGCCAGATCGCCGCGATCGTGGGGTTAACACTGTTGCTGGGTACCTCGGCGTTTGAGGAAGCCCAGCAACAGCCAGTAGCGCTGTCCCAGCACATGTGATCGCTGTGACAGCCAGTCACAGCGATCACATTGCTGCTGGGAATTCTGATCCTTCTCCCTCCACCTCTGTGTGTGTTTAGAAGTGGAGAGAGACGGATCGTTTGAAACTTTGTGTCCCTGACAGACACAAAGTGTTTAAAAGTTAAAAAAAATTTTTTACCTCCTTTACCTGTGAAAATTAACAAGGGTTTAACCCTTTGATCACTGGCAGCAGTGATCACAATACTGACCACAGTACTTTACTGAGATCAGAGGTTTTTTTTTAACCCTCAGGGGTTAACTTTATTTTCTTTTTAACCCTCAGGGGTTAAATATATTTAATTTTTTTTTTTTTTTTACTATTATTTTCCGTTAGTTAGCTGGGGTGGATTGAAGCTAGGGGGAATTGGGGAATCTAGCATTAGTGTAGCTAGGAAGCTGAAAAGTTTTAGAAAGTTATTAAAAGTTTGTAAAAGTTATTAAAAGTTTATAAAAGTATAAAAAAAGTGAAAAAATGAAAAAAGAGAAAAAAAAAGTAGTTTATTTTAAGTCAAAGCATTTCTGCTTCGCTAGGTGTAAGCACGGTGATCTGATTCCTGTTTTTACCCACAGGGGTTCATTTTTTAAAAAGTTTTTAGAAGTTTTAGAAAGTTTTTAAGAGTTTTAAAAAAGTTTAAAAAAGTATTAAAAAAGTTCAGAAAACAAAAAAAAGTATAAAAAAAGTTAAAAAACAAAACAAAACAAAAAGTTATTTAGTTAAAGTTAATTTTAAGCTTTCACCATGCTTAGAAGGTTTAGTGCCGAGGAGGCATATAATATATTAGCAGCCGACTCAGAGGCAACCGACACTGCCTCAGAGAGTGCAGAGGGTGACTATGTGCCAGACACAGATGAAGAAAGTGACGATACCCCTGGCACTGCTCCTGGCGCTGATATCTGGGTGCCCCCTAACAATTTTGTCCCCGACATCCCTCTGTTCACTGCGACTCCTGGTATTCAGGGAGACGTGACCAGCTATAACTCCCAGGATTTTATGGAGCTGTTCCTTGGGGATGATTTTTTAGGGCAGATAGTTACACAAACAAATATTTATGCAGCGCAGTATCTGGCACAAAATGCAACAAGTCACCTTGCCACAAAAGGGAGCTGGTACCCCACCAGTGTGCCAGAGTTAAAACAGTTCTGGGCACTAACCATGCTAATGGGAATTATAAAAAATCCCAGCATCCGAATGTACTGGTCCAAAAACCCAGTATGCAATACTCCCATTTTCTCTCAGACCATGAGTAGGCCCAGATACGAAACAGTACTGCGTTTTCTGCACTTCAATGATAACTCGAAGTGCCACCCCAAAGATCATCCGCAGTATGACAAACTCTATAAAATCCGCCCCCTAATTAACCATTTTAATAAAGAATTTGGCATAATTTATACTCCCCAAAAGAATATATGTATTGACGAGTCCCTAATGAAATACAAGGGTAGACTGGGGTTCAAGCAATACATCCCAGCCAAAAGATCCCAGTATGGCATCAAGCTATACAAGTTATGTGAAAGTAGCAGTGGGTATGTTTATACCTTCAGAATATATGAAGGTAAAGATAGCCACCGGGATCCCCCAGGTTGCCCTGATGTAGTTGGGACTAGCGGAAAGATAGTTTGGCATCTAATGACCCTGCTACTGAACAAGGGGTACCACCTCTACCTTGATAATTATTACAATAGCATACCCCTCCAAAAAATGCTATATTGTTTTGAGACTGTGGTCTGCGGCACTATCCGCAAGACACGCACTGGCTTCCCCAAGGCTCTGGCAGAGAAAAAAATTAAAAAGGGGGAAACGGCTGCTCTATGCCAGGACGAACTGCTGGCTCTGAAATACAGAGACAAAAAGGAGGTGTTCATACTGACTACCATGCACAGTGAACACACACGCAGGGTCGCAGTTCGTGGCAGACAGGAAACAAGATGGCTGCCTGTCTGCATTAAGCAATACAATAAACACATGGGGGGAGTTGACCTGTCTGATCAACTGCTGCAGCCATATCTGATAATGAGAAAGACCAGGCCCTGGTCTAAGAAAGTGGGCATTTATTTAATGCAAATGGCTACTCACAATGCATTCATCATTTTCAAAAAGGCAAATCCTCAGCTGAAATGTACTTTTCTTACATTTCAGTTTCAGCTCATTTCTGTGCTGCTCACTGAGTGCCACAGTGGGGAGCCATCAGAAGGGCCTAGCAGCAGAGATATTCAGACAGGTCACTTCTGCTTTCGGATACCACCAACCCCCCAAAAAAAGACCCCCCAGAAAAGGTGCAGGCTGTGTTACCAGAGAGGCATTCGAACGGAGACCAGTTTCTACTGCCCTGATTGTCCCTCTCAGCCTGGCCTTTATATTGGGAACTGTTTTAAATTATTTCATACTCAGAGCCAATAAATTCTCAATACAATTAATATTCTTGTTGTAGTTCTCCTGTTATTTAACCACAACTAAAAAAAAACAACAAAAAATAAAATAACATTGTTTTGTTAAAGTTCTTGTGTAAAAAGTTTAAAATGCTTAGGAAGTACAGTTAGAGAATTCTGACAGCGGATTCAGAGGTGACAGACAGTGCCTCAGAGTTTGACCCAAAATGGGACATGGACCCAGCATGCAAATTCAAAGTTTGAAACAAACCTGAAATGGCCGAGTCTCAAATTTGCCCCTTCAACATCCACATATACCTGATAAAGGTACACACAGGGGTATTGCTGTACTCAGACGACATAGCTAAGTGACATATGAAGTGTTATACTGCCATAGAACACCTAAGGATTGTAAACTATGCAGTAAAATCTCAAAGTATGTGTCAAAAAGGCAGAGAAAATGCTTACTACTACTAGACTTGGTACTCACTAGCGAAAAAATGATCCCACCCTAAGGTTCAAATGGGCCTTTTGAAATACCCTGGGGTGTCTTCTTTAAAAAATGGTAGGCCTTTGTGGGGGAAGTTTGAATTCTCAACCTGTCAAATGCCCCAAAATTGGACATGGACCCAGCGTAAAAATTCAAAGTTTGAAACAGACCTGAAATTGCCGAGTCTCAAATTTGCCCCTCCAACATCCACATATACCTGGGAAAGGTACACACAGGGATATTGCTGTACTCAGACGACATAGCTGAGTGACATATAAAGCGTTATACTGCCGTAGCACACCTAAGGATTCTAAACTATGCAGTAAAATCTCAGTGTGTGTCAAAAAGGCAGAGAAAATGCTTACTACTACTAGACTTGGTACTCACTAGCGAAAAAATGATTCCACCCTAAGGTTCAAAATGGGCCTTTTGAAATACCCTGGGGTGTCTACTTTAAAAAATGGTAGGGCTTTGTGGGGAAAGTTTGAATAAGCAACCTGCTATTAGAACCCAAAAACCTATAAAATTCTGTTATACTGAAATGGTCAGGTCTCCTATATGGCAGTGTAGCGTCAGGAAATACGACTAAAGGCATACATTGGGGGTATCGTTTTACTCACAGGAGATAGCTCAGCATAATTTAGGTTGTTTGATCATATTGGAACATATCAAATATATAAAATGCCCAGCAAGTTAAAAATGCGAAAAATATTTTTTTACCACAAACTTTGACATATAATGGTGAAAAAATGGCGACATGTTAAGGCACAATATATGCCACATGAGATACCCTGGAGTGTCTACTTTTACAAATGATAGGCCTTTTTGCGGTTATTGAAACAGTCAAACTGCTATAATGGCCCAAACTGAAACATAAGCCCTGCAAATCCGTCTCTCAAAATTCTACTCTAAAAACTGAAATGGTCAGGTCTCCTTTATGGCACTGTAGCGTCACCAAATAGTGTCAAAGACATACATTGGGGGTATTGTTTTACTCAGAAGATTAAGCTGTGCATAATTAGGGGTGTTTGACCATAGTGGAACATATCAAATATACAAAATGCCCAGCACAAATGTAATTCTTAAGGAAAAAATGAGGAAAATATTTTTTTAACACAAATTTTGACATATAATGGTAAATAAATGGTGACCCGTTAAGGCAAAATATATGCCATATGAGATACCATGGAGTATAAAAATGGTGGTGGTTTCAGCGCTTAGTGTCTCAACAGAACAGTGGAAAATATGAGTATAGGCAGCAACCTAAAATAGAGACGTTCCCTCACAGTACGTCAAAGAAATGGAGAATCTAAAGGAAATATTAGGTCGCGCCAAAAAATAGATATAACAAAATCAAAATATAGTAATACAACAAACGGTAAAAATAAAAATCTTAATATATAAAACAGTACATGTAAATGATGTAGTAAGTACTTACAAATAGCAGTACATACAAAGAGAAATAGATGAAAAAGTCCTAAAATAAGCAAAGGATGGTCGAGTCCGCTTGAGGGAAAGAAACAGTCCTTGTAGAATAAAGGAAATGGATATGACGTCTTGTTCCAGGTGCCAATATGCAAAAGAGAACAAAATAAAAGCTCCAATGGTATAGATAGTCTTTTCCGCTTCTTTATAGGAATACAGAGTAAAAAGGTATCACACTCACCTATAGAGCTAAAACTAGCTCAGGTGTATGTCTAAAACTAGCTCAGGTGTATGTCGCATTCAGTGGTACTGGTACTGGTGGGATGTAGACATGAATCCGTGGCCGAGATTCTCGGGAAAGAAGAGGATAACACAGAATAGTGCTCACTGTATGAATAGATACTTAAGAAAGGTAAAATGTGTATAAAATACTCACATTTAAGTGAGCAGGAGATACTGCTCACTAGTATAGCGTAGGTGGTATCATCCCCACCTAGGATTCTTGAATATAAAATAGTAGTCCAGGAAATAATAAGTAAATAAATAAAATAAAAGATAATAAGTAATGTATAAAAGGTGACTAATAGGCCAATAATACTTTATTAATAGATAATAAAAGATATGTGTAAAATAGCCAAAACGCGTTTCACCAC
>OW240912.1:161317775-161342668 GCA_933207985.1 Pelobates cultripes
CACAATCCTCTTCCAGTGTTGCCGCAGGTCCAGCAAGCGATGCTGATGAGGCTGGTTCTGGTGGTGATGGTGACCACAACTCTTCCTCTTCACGCTCATCTACGGCCCGATCCAGCACTCTTCGCAGGGCACGCTCCAGGAAGAAAACAAATGGTATGATGTCGCTGATGGTGCCTTCGGTGCAACTGACTAGGTTTGTCACCTCCTCAAAAGGACGCATGAACCTACAGGCATTGCGCATGAGCGTCCAGTAACGTGGCAAAAAAATTCCCAGCTCCCCAGAAGCTGTCCTAGCAGCCCGGTCATGCAAATATTCATTAACGGCTTTTTCTTGTTGGATCAGGCGGTCGAACATTAGGAGTGTTGAATTCCAACGTGTCGGGCTGTCGCAAATCAAGCGCCTCACTGGCATGTTGTTTCGCCGCTGGATATCGGCAAAGTGCGCCATGGCCGTGTAGGAATGCCTGAAATGGCCACACACCTTCCTGGCCTGCTTCAGGACGTCCTGTAAGCCTGTGTACTTATGCACAAAGCGTTGTACGATCAGGGCACATGTGTCAACTTGCCCAACTTCAATGCCGCCAACAAATTTGTTCCATTGTCACAAACCACTTTGCCGATCTCCAGTTGCTGCGCAGCCAGCCACTTTTCCACCTGTGCGTTCAGGGCGGACAGGAGTGCTTGTCCGGTGTGACTCTCTGCTTTCAAGCAAGTCAAACCCAAGACGGCGTGACACTGCCGTATCCGGGATGTGGAATAGTACCTGGGGAGCTGGGGGGGTGCCGTTGATGTGGAGCAAGACGAAGCAGCAGAAGAGGACTCAGCCGAGGAGGTTATGGAAGAGGATGGAGTAGGAGGAGTAGAGGAGGTGGCAGCAGGCCTGCCTGCAAGTCGTGGCGGTGTCACCAACTCCTCTGCAGAGCCACGCATTCCATGCTTGGCAGCCGCCAGCAGGTTTGCCCAATGCGCAGTGTAGGTGATATACCTGCCCTGACCATGCTTTGCAGACCAGGTATCAGTGGTCAGATGGACCCTTGCCCCAACACTGTGTGCCAGACATGCCATTATTTCCTTTTGCACAATCGAGTACTGGTTGGGGATTGCCTTTTGTGAAAATAAATTTCGTCCGGGTACCTTCCACTGCGGTGTTCCAATAGCTACAAATGTTTTGAACGCATCAGACTCCACCAGCTTGTATGGTAAAAGCTGGCGGACTAATAGTACAGACAAGCCAGCTGTCAGACACCGGGCAAGGGGGTGACTTTCTGACATTGGCTTCTTACTCTCAAACATGTCTTTGACAGACACCTGACTGTGGGCAGATGAGCAGGAACTGCTCAAGGCGAGAGACGGAGTGGCGGATGGTTGAGAGGGGGCAAGGAGGACAGCAGTGGTTGACGTGGCTGAAGATGGTGGACCAGGAGGAGGATGGCGGCTTTGAGTTTGTGTGCTGCTTGTACTCATGTGTTGATCCCATAGGCGTTTGTGATGTGCGATCATGTGCCTATGCAAAGCAGTTGTACCTAGGTGGGTGTTGGACTTCCCACAACTCAGTTTCTTTTGGCACAGGTTGCAAATGGCATCGCTGTTGTCAGAGGCAGACACACAAAAAAATGCCACACTGCTGAGCTCTGCAATGACGGCATTCTGGTGGTGGACACAGCATGCGTTGATTGGCGTGCTGTCGCGCTGACCCCGGGTGCCGATGCGTGCTGTCTGACTGTGCCACTAGCTCCTTGCGACGACCTCCCCTGCTTCCAACTTGTCTCCTCCTCCTCTCTGTCTCCCCATCTGAACTTTCGCCCTGTTCTTCTTCTTGCCGAGCGGGCACCCACGTGACATCCATGGACGCATCGTCATCATCAACCGCTTCACTTGTATCTGACAACTCAGCAAAGGAAGCAGCAGCGGGTACAACATCATCATCATCACACCGTACATGTGTAATGCTGCCTGACTGAGATATATCCCTGTTATCTACATCCTCTGTCAATAATGGTTGCGCATCACTCATTTCTTCAAACGGATGTGTAAATAACTCCTCTGACATATCAAGCGGCTGTGGTGCTAGTGTTGGTGGTGGCGGCAGGCGGGTGAGTGGTATCTTGAGAGGTGCCCGACGCTAAGCTGGAGGAGGATGTTGCGTCAAGGTACTGAGCGGAAGCTGTAGAAGATTGGGTGTCCTGTGTTAGCCAGTCAACTATGTCCTCAGAACTTTTCAAGTTCAGGGTACCTGGCCTCTGAAAACTGGGCATTATTCTAGGGCAAAAGGAAATCACAGCACCACGACCACGACGGCCCCTGTGGGGTGGCCTGCCTCTGCCTGTCATTTTTTTTTCGATTAGTGGTACTATGTGTGACGGAACGCTGGCACTCCGACTGAGTACCTCCGCCAATCGATGCTCCTAGCGCTTGCCGAGGACTCCAAGCACTCCAAACGACACCATCAGCACTGCAGACCCCACTTCCAGCGATGCAACTGCGCCGGGGTCTCTGCTGCCTCCACCCACCCTGGACTCAAGGCCAGGATCCAGCTTCCAGTGGGTGAACCTCTCTTTCCCCAGAGAGCAGGAACAGGAACAAGCTCTTAGCAGAACTTAGTGATCATACCCTGGGGAGTATAGTGATTATAGCAATCCCCAGAGTGTATTTCTCCAATCCCCCGAGTGTATTTCTCCAATCCCCCAAACATGAGCCAAGGCTTAATGCTGGAACAAGACTGATTTACTGGCACACAGAACTCACAATTTATGCAACACAAAACTCCTCCTCTGGGCCAGGCTAGATAATTGAGTTTCTACAATACACAAAGCTCAATTATCTGCTGGCCAGAAACATTACAATTTCATAAAACACACAGGGACCCCAAAAAATTCAATAACCCCATAAAAAGTATATCCTTGGAACCGGGGGATCTGGGTGAACCACATATCCAGGCCCGGACTGGCCATCGGGCACACCGGGCAAATGCCCGGTGGGCCGCGGTGGCCATGGGCTGAGGCCGGCAGGGGAGGTCACAGGATCTCCCCTGCCGGTCTATGCAGGACCGGCGCTATCCGAGCGCCGGCCCCGCTGTTTGCCATGGAGGGCCGGTGGGGAGATCAAAGATCTCCCTCACCGTCCCACATGCAGGATATTGCAGCCGCCGGCGGGGAGAGAGGGAGGGAGACAGCCGCCAGGAGAGGAGGACCCGGCGGAGCTCTAGCTTGCAGCTCCGCCGGGTTCCTCTCGCGAGATCCGGCGCATTGCCATGGCAACGACCGGATCTCGAGAGAGTGAACTCTAGCCTCACAGGCTAGAGTTCACTCACCCACGAGGACCACCAGGGAACACTGCCTTCCAGGTGCCAGCATGCCGGTCCCCCCCTCCCAGGCTAAAGGTATGAAGGGAGGGGGGGATTTAATGCCTGTTTTTTTTTGCCCCCCCAACACACACACAATCCTTTCTAACATTTATACAGCACTCTCACACCCATCACACACAGCACTCTCACTCACATCACACACAGCACTCTCACACCCATCACACACAGCACTCTCACACACAGCACTCTCACACCCATCACACACAGCACTCTCACACACAACACCCTCACACCCATCACACATAGCACTCTCACACCCATCACACACAGCACTCACACCCATCACACACAGCGCTCTCACACCATCACACACAGCACTCTCACACCCATCACTCCCCACCCACATCACACACAGCACTCCCACACACAGCACCTCACACCCAGATCACACACACCTCAACACACAGCACCCCACCACATCACACACAGCACTCCCACACACAGCACTCTCACACCCATCACACACAGCACTCTCATACACATCACTCTCACACACATCACACACAGCACTCACTCACAGCACTCTCACTCACAGCACTCACACCCATCACACACAGCACTCTCACACACAGCACTAACTCACACAGCACTCTCTCATAGCACTCTCACACACACATCACTCTCTCACACAGCACTCTCTCACACAGCACTCTCTCACACAGCACTCTCACACAGACAGCACTCTCACACCCATCTCACACAGCACTCTCTCACCCATCATTCTCACACCCATCACTCTCACACCCATCACACGCGGCACTCTTGCACACACGGCACTGTCGCACACACCGCACTCTCACACACACATACTGCACCCCTCACATACACACAGAACCCCCCAAAACACTGCACCACACACATACACAATACTTCCAAAAATAAATAAAAAAATATATACACACACACTACACTCTTAACATACACACTCTGGATCACCTATACACACACTAGATTCCTTGTAAGCAAACACATACTACACCCCTAAACACACACATCATCACCTATATATATACACACACACACTATAGCCTGTATGCACACACTTGCTATATCCCCAATACACACATTCTCTACAGCCCATAGCCACATATGCATCACATTACACCACTTTACACCACAAACACAACATGACTAAAACCAACCTTATTACACAATACCATCGCAGGCTCATCCACTGCCCCCAGGACCCAGTTGGGATGTAGCTGGGGAGGGGAAGTTTCGCTTACCTCCTCCTCCTGGCATCCCTGCGGGGTTGGTTGGGGATCTGGACCGCCCGTCCAGCCTCCCTGTAGGACTGGCACAGAGACCGCGGTCCCATCTGCGCCAGTGTGGTTAAGTTTGTCTTCCCCCTCTCCCGGTATCTCTGGCTGCTGTTGGAGGGGGAGGCTGGTTGCCCCCACTCCCCAGGACGCTGGTTGCTGTAAGGTGGAGGGATTGACCATCACTTCCTCCTGGAACTCAGGCCGCCGCTGGGGAGAGAGACCAGTTGTCTCCTCTCCCTGTATATTATACTGCCACTGGGGACCTAGGCTGACTGCCCAGCATCCCTGTAGGGCCGGCAGAGAGACTTCGGTCCCATCTCCGCTTGCCATCTCTGTGTGTCACCAGGACAAGTCTATGAGGTCGCCCACCTTCGGCTGCTGTTGGAGAGGGAGGCCGGTTGCCTCCCCTCCCCAGGACGCCGGTTGCTGTACGGGGGAGGGATCTACCATCACCTCCTCCTGGAACTCAGGCCGCCGCTGGGGAGAGAGACCGGTTGTCTCTTCCCTCTGTACGGTGCACTGCCGCTGGGATGGGAGGTCGCTGCTCTCCTCTCCCTGTAACTCACTCTGTCGCTGGAGACGGGGTGTCAATACCCCCAAACTCCACAGTTGGTACTCGAAGTTCCATGCATCTTGGTTCTCAGCACTCAACTGGCGCATCACTTGATGGACCACCTCATCTGAAGGGTTTGGGCCAAACCAGACTTCCTTCATGAAATCAGCACCCTCATAGCACTGTGACAGGGGGATTTGCAATTCACTGGCTGCTGTCCAGGGTCTTGCTAGCTCCATGTTCCTGTAGGTAGGGACGCTGCGCAGAGGCTAGCGTTGCCCTCAATTATAAATCCGTAACTCCACACGTTACCGGTGTCTCCGAGCTGCTGGTCCTCGCACTAGGACGCCATCCCGCCGCTGCCACCAAATGTGACGGACCGCTGGCACTCCGACTGAGTACCTCGATGCTCCTAGTGCTCGCTGAGGACTCCAAGCACTCCAACCGACACCATCAGCACTGCAGACCCCACTTCCAGCGATGCAACTGCGCCAGGGTCTCTGCTGTCTCCACCCACCCTGGACCCAAGGCCAGGATCCAGCTTCCAGTGGGTGAACCTCTCTTTCCCCAGAGAGCATTACACCACTTTACACCACAAACACAACATGACTAAAACCAACCTTATTACACAATACCACACCACAATCAGCTCACTCTACACACACGCAATACCACAAGCAGGCTCCAAACACATGCACAATACTCCTTCCTGGCATTTTTGTCTCCTGGTATCCATTTATGGAGACACCAGAGACAAGTTGCAAGGAAACACAGTGCAAGCATGTTTTTAAATTTGCTTGCACTTTGCAGAACAAATACAGAGCTTTTTTCTCATGCTAGAGCTCTTCAGCAGAGCTCTGCGCATGGTCTGCCCTGGGAGAGCATTGAACCAACATGCTCACTTTGAGAGGGGGCGTGTTTGTCATTAGTGATGACAAAAACACCTCTGCCCCGCCCCCTTCTTAGTGGGCCGCTGTGTTAAAAAAATGCCCGGGCCAAATTTTTCTCCCAGTCCGGCCCTGCACATATCCAAAATTCACCAAGATCCGTTCAGTACTTTGGAAGATACAGTTTAATGCAGATTCTGCAGAACATATACAGGCTAAATGAAAAACAATCACTGTATAATGTGTCCCCTGCTGTATAGTTCAAAACCACTGCACGATGTCTCTGTGCACCAAATACTGGCGAGATGGCACCGTGTTGAAAAGTCCAAACAGTGTCTGTGAGTTAAAATGGCCGCCATCCATTGTTCTCACCATGTGCTTCTGACACAGGAAATGGTGGCCACCCAGTAACTCCACAGTATGTCCCCAGATGGTTCTTAAAGGGCCAGCAGCAGCACAACACAAATCCATTATGCCCAAATCATGTCTTTAAAGGGCAATACATCCCAGGGGCCATAGTCACAGGGCAAGAGGCGGGCAAGCAGTCCTCTCCAGGCACAAGTGGCGAAGGGCACTTCGTCACACATCTTCCCTTTGGGGGGAAGACTAAACAGGTACCTGACCTTCTGCCGGTCAGTACCTAGATTAGTCGGGCAGCCCACCCACAAAGAAAAATACACAGAGTAACCCCCCACAATAAATGGTACTGGCCTGTAGGTTCAAGTTTGTAGTGGGACAGCACAGCACTCTCGGTCTCCCTGGTGCAGCTAGGCAAACTGCTGGTGTTGCTTGGGGGGCAGAGGCCAGCGGCGCTCTGCCCTGCTGCCAGCTCTTCCACTGGGGTAACCCGTGGTAAGTCAGGCTCTGATACAGGGGAAAAGGGGGGGCAGAGGCTAACAGAGCTGTGCCCAGATTCCAGCTCTTCTGCTGGGAGGGGGTCAGTGGGTATCGCAGGCTCATCCACTGCCCCCAGGACCCAGTTGGGATGTAGCTGGGGAGGGGAAGTTTCGCTTACCTCCTCCTCCTGGCATCCCTGCGGGGTTGGTTGGGGATCTGGACCGCCCGTCCAGCCTCCCTGTAGGACTGGCACAGAGACCGCGGTCCCATCTGCGCCAGTGTGGTTAGGTTTGTCTTCCCCCTCTCCCGGTATCTCTGGCTGCTGTTGGAGGGGGAGGCTGGTTGCCCCCACACCCCAGGACGCTGATTGCTGTAAGGTGGAGGGATCGACCATCACCTCCTCCTGGAACTCAGGCCGCCGCTGGGGAGAGAGACCAGTTGTCTCCTCTCCCTGTATATTATACTGCCGCTGGGGACCTGGGCTGACTGCACAGCATCCCTGTAAGGCTGGCAGAGAGACTTCGGTCCCATCTCCGCTTGCCATCTCTCTGTGTCCCCAGGACAAGTCTATGAGGTCGCCCACCTCCGGCTGCTGTTGGAGAGGGAGGCCGGTTGCCTCCCCTCCCCAGGACGCTGGTTGCTGTACGGGGGAGGGATCTACCATCACCTCCTCCTGGAACTCAGGCCGCCGCTGGGGAGAGAGACCGGTTGTCTCTTCCCTCTGTACGGTGCACTGCCGCTGGGAAGGGAGGTCGCTGCTCTCCTCTCCCTGTAACTCACTCTGTCGCTGGAGACGGGGTGTCAATACCCCCAAACTCCACAGTTGGTACTCGAAGTTCCGTGCGTCTTGGTTCTCAGCACTCAACATGCGCATCACTTGATGGACCACCTCATCTGAAGGGTTTGGGCCAAACCAGACCAGCCGCGCCTTTACTTCCTTCATGAAATCAGCACCCTCATAGCACTGTGACAGGCGGATTTGCAATTCACTGGCTGCTGTCCAGGGTCTTGCTAGCTCCATGTTGCTGTAGGTAGGGACGCTGCGCAGAGGCTAGCGTTGCCCTCAATTATAAATCCGTAACTCCACACGTTACCGGTGTCTCTGAGCTGCTGGTCCTCGCACTAGGACGCCATCCCACCGCTGCCACCAAATGTGACGGAACGCTGGCACTCCAACTGAGTACCTCCGCCAATCGATGCTCCTAGTGCTCGCTGAGGACTCCAAGCACTCCAACCGACACCATCAGCACTGCAGACCCCACTTCCAGCGATGCAACTGCGCCGGGGTCTCTGCTGTCTCCACCCACCCTGGACCCAAGGCCAGGATCCAGCTTCCAGTGGGTGAACCTCTCTTTCCCCAGAGAGCAGGAACAGGAACAAGCTCTTAGCAGAACTTAGTGATCATACCCTGGGGAGTATAGTGATTATAGCAATCCCCAGAGTGTATTTCTCCAATCCCCCAAACATGAGCCAAGGCTTAATGCTGGAACAAGACTGATTTACTGGCACACAGAACTCACAATTTATGCAACACAAAACTCCTCCTCTGGGCCAGGCTAGATAATTGAGTTTCTACAATACACAAAGCTCAATTATCTGCTGGCCAGAAACATTACAGTTTCATAAAACACACAGGGACCCCAAAACATGCAATAACCCCATAAAGTATATCCTTGGAACCGGGGGATCTGGGTGAACCACATATCCAAAATTCACCCAGATCCGTTCAGTACTTTGGAAAATACAGTTTAATGCAGATTCTGCAGAACATATACAGGCTAAATGAAAACAATCACTGTATAATGTGTCCCCTGCTGTATAGTCCAAAACCACTGCACGATGTCTCTGTGCACCAAATACTGGCGAGATGGCACCGTGTTGAAAAGTCCAAACAGTGTCTGTGAGTTAAAATGGCCGCCATCCATTGTTCTCACCATGTGCTTCTGACACAGGAAATGGTGGCCACCCAGTAACTAAACAGTATGTCTCCAGATGGTTCTTAAAGGGCCAGCAGCAGCACAACACAAATCCATTATGCCCAAACCATGTCTTTAAAGGGCAATACATCCCCGGGGCCATAGTCACAGGGCAAGAGGCGGGCAAGCAGTCCTCTCCAGGCACAAGTGGCGAAGGGCACTTCGTCACACTATGCGTGCAAGCTACTGTGACACCAGATATGAGTGGCAATGTGCACTGGCAAAGGTTGGCAGAGTACACGTTGTAAGCCTGACACACCCGCTTGAAGACAACTAACTGCTATTCAATCTATAACAGTGAAAAAAGTTTTTTGTTTTTAAATGCAAGCTATTATGACACCAGATATGAGTGGCACTGTGAATTGGCAGAGTACATGCTGTAGGGCTGACACACCTGCTTTGAGACAACTAACTGCTATTCAATCTATAACAGTGAAAAAAGTTTTTTGTTTTTAAATGCAAGCTATTGTGACACCAGTGAGTGAGTGGTGGCACTGGGTAAGTGGGCACAGTATACGTTGCGAACCTGACACACAGACGCTTGCAGACAACTAACTGCTATTCAATCTATAACAGTGAAAAAAGTTTTGGGGTTTTTAAATGCAAACTATTGTGACACCAGATAAGAGTGGCACTATGAACTGGCAAAGGTTGGCAGAGTACACGTTGTAGGCCTGACACAGAGACGCTTGCAGACAACTAACTGCTATTCAATCTATTACAGTGAAAACTATTTTTTTTTTAAATGCAAGCTATTGTGACACCAGTGAGTGAGTGGTGGCACTGGGCAAGTGGGCACAGTATCCACTGTGAGCCTGACACAGAAGCTGGCAGGCAGGCAGGCAACTGCAATTACATTACACAGAAAAAAAAAAAAAGCAGACTGATGTTATAGCCCTAAAAAGGGCTTTTTGGGGTGCTGTCCTTACAGCAGAGATCAGATGAGCCATTCAGGACTGTAGTGGACACTGTATACACTAACCTAGCTATCAATTTCCCTATCAAATCAATAGCAGCTACACTTTCCCTCCTCTCACTAAGCATGCAGCTTGAGAATGAATCTAAAATGGATGCTGTCCAGTAGGTGGGAGGGTCTGCTAGGGAGGGTGTGCTGCTAATTGGCTGGAATGTGTCTGCTGACTGTGAGGTACAGGGTCAAAATTTACTCAATGATGACGAATAGGGGGCGGATCGAACTGCGCATATGTTCGCCCGCCGTGGCGAACGCGAACATGCTATGTTCGCCAGGAACTATTCGCCAGTGAACCGTTCGGTGCATCACTACCGGAGAATTCAAGCCCTGTGCATTTATAGGAATACAATTTTTAAGGCATACTCTCTTAATGCATACCATAGCAAAACTCTTAGGAAAATTTTGTACAGGTGGTACATGGTCCCGATGAGGCTTGCAAAAATCTACCCAACCTCATCGTCGAGTTGTTGGAGATGTAAGCAGGCCCTTGGCTCCATGCTTCATGTGTGGATGTCATGTCAAAAACTACAACATTTTTGGACAACAACTTCAGCTCCTTCCAAAACCGAACGTATAGATCTAGCAAAACAGCTATATGGAACAGGCTGTTCAAAAGTATTTACCCGACAAAGTCTTCCAGATGCAGACATGGGAAAAATGGGAACAATTTACAAAAGCAGATGGAAACATTTGAACCTCAAGCACTAAAGACCCTTAGTCACCCATGCAACATTAGCGCACAAGGCGCCCCCTAACGAATTGTACCAAATGGTTATTAGAGAGAATTTCTCTGCACCTATGTTATGACAACTCACACATAGGGCTCTTTCTCAGAATAGGATAGTATCACTTTTACTGAACCACCAACCACACATTGAGCACTAGTTGGAATAGTACTACAAACCTTCTGAAACTGATCTGAAAGACCCACAGGCCCACCCCTTACGGGAAGCTTACCTATGCAAGGACACAATCACACACTAGGACAGATGAAGGTAGCATATCCTCCCAAGTAACCATCCTCTCCCCCCACCTCCCACTCCACTCCACACCTTTCTTTTTTTCATCTGGTTATAGAAAATAAATGTTGCAGGGCGTTAATGTAAAAGCAGCACATGTAAAATTAAGTTTGCTTCTTCTCTACAACCATGCATTTTTTGGCCTATGCCTGCGCGTCACGAGAGATGAACATTGTGCAATATCTTGTAGAACCTGCTACACCAATAAAAAAATGACTATATAAAAAAAATGTTTTTTTCTTCAAATAGAAGATTGGGTGGGGAGACGTGACTTGAAGAGATTCACGAATGTAGCACACTGAGCAACCTCTGTGAAAATCTAGCCCTAAAAATGTACATTCAAGCTATACCGGCTTTTAAATAAATAATTCATCAGCTGCCCAGCTAGCCCAGAATAAGTAGAAGAGGCACACAGGCTGTGGTGACAAGAAGAACTTATTTCATGCCCGAGCTCTGCAGCTGAAGTCCTTGGGCCTACACACGGAGGGTCAAGATGGCGTGGGCGATGATACCTTACCTCTATTATTATTATTATATTTATAGAGCGCCGTCAAATTCCACAGCGCTTTACAATGGGTGGAGAAACAGACATGTAGTTGTAACCAGAGAAGTTGGACACACAGGAACAGAGGGTTGAGGGCGGGCCCTGCTCAATGAGCTTACATGCTAGAGGGAGTGGGGTAAAATGACACAAAAAGGTAAGGATAGTATTAGACTAGTGACAGTTGCAGGAGAGGAATCAGTCAGGAGCTATTAACAGTTTAATTGATACGCTTTTATGAAGAAGTGGGTTTTTAACGATTCTTTGAAGGAGTGTAGACTGAGTGAGCATCTAACGGAGGAGGGAAGAGAGTTCCACAGGAATGGTGCAGCCCTCGAGAAATCTTGAAGGCGAGCATCAGAGGTGGGAGTACGGACAGAAGGTAGACGTAAGTCTTCAGCAGATCATAAGGGCCTAGACGGGACATACTTGTGTACAAGGGAGGATAGATAGGTGGGAGCAGCATTATGTAGATATTTGAAAGCAAGAACCAGAATTTTAAATTGAGCTCTATATTTTATAGGAAGCCAATGTAGGGACTGACAGAAGGGTGAGGCATGGGAGGTGCGGGCGGACAGGAAGATGAGCTTCGCCGCCGCATTCATTATGGACTGCAACGGCGCAAGTTGGGAGCACGTAAGACCACTGAGAAGCGAATTACAGTAGTCAAGGCGAGAAAGGACAGTGGAATGGACCAACACCTTAGTCGCATCTGGCGTTAAGTAGGGGCGGATGCGCGCAATGTTTTTGAGATGGAAATGACAGGATCTGGCGATAGATTGAACATGTGTCACGGTAGTTTACCCCTACACGCAGGATTTAGTTCAACAATCGACAGAGCAGATATAACTTACCGGACCTTAGAATGGCCGGACTCGCCGTATAGCAGAGAATAGACAGAGTCAAGAACAAGCCGAGGTCAAGGGAACAAAGAGACTGCGAGAACAAAACTAGCCAAGGTCTGGTACACAGTAGTCAGTAAGCCGGCAAACAAGACAAAACAGGGATAGAGAGATAAACGGAGTCAGATACAAAGCCAAGGTCAAGCACGAAAATCACAACTGAACACAACAAGCGCTAAAAGGAACTGAAACAGAAACCACGATAGGGCAGGGAGTTAAGGGAGAGGTAAGTATAAATACCCTAAACTTTACTTTGATTGGCCCCTGTCATATCCACGCCCCCAAAATGTGAGTGTCTGGGGAATGTGGGATGACAGGGGCCAATGGGAGCACATTTCATCTTTTGGCTCCCACTGCCCCTTTAAGATCGTGCCTGTGCCCTACTTCATTTGAGAGCTGCGCGCGGCGGGAAGTGAGGACCTCGGCCGGCCCCCAGGTAAGGTAAGTACCGCTACAACATGAGGCTTGAAGGAGAGGTCGGAGTCAAAGAGAACACCTAGGCAGCGAGTCTGCGTGGTGGAGCTGATGGTAGCACCGTTGACTTGGAGGGAGACAGACACAGGAGTAACAACACTTGAGGGAGGAAAGACCAGAATTTCAGTTTTGGTCAAGTTTAGTTTAAGGAAGTGGGCATCCATCCAGTCAGAAACAGCAGAGAGGCAGTCAGAGACACTAGTCAAGAGGGACAGGGAGAGATCAGGAGAGGACAGGTAGATTTGCGTGTCATCCGCATAGAAATGATATTAGAAGCCAAAGGAGCTAATGAGTTTACCAAGGGAGGCAGTATAGATGGAGAACAGTAGGGGACCAAGGACTGAACCTTTGGGGACACCAACAGAGAGGAGTTGGGGAGAAGAAGCAGAGCCAGAGAAAGAAACACTGAAAGAGCGCTGGGAGAGGTAGGAGGAGCACCAGGAGAGAGCAACATCTTGTAGACCGATATTGCGGAGGATGAGAAGAAGCTGTTGATGATCAACAGTGTCAAAAGCCGCAGACAGGTCAAGGAGAATTAGGATAGAGTAGTGACCATGAGATTTTGCAGCGAGTAGATCATTGGATACTTTGGTCAGTGCCGTTTCCACAGAGTGCTTAGTGCGGAAACCAGACTGAAGCGGGTCTAGCAGAGAGTTGGACTCGAGGAAGTCTGTCAATCTTGCATACACAATTCTTTCAAGGATCTTGGATGCAAAAGGCAGTAGCGAGATAGGACAATAGTTGGATGGGGAGTTAGGGTCAAGATTGGGCTTCTTTAGAATTGGGGTTACAGTTGCATGTTTGAAGGGCAATGGAAATATACCAGAGAAGAGAGAGAGATTGAGAATTTTAGTGAGAGGTGGAGAAAGAGAAGAAGACAGAGTACGGATGAGATGCGAAAATTGGATCTAGGGAGCAGGTAGTGGGGCGGGAGGACTGGAGCAGAGCAGAAACCTCTTAATGTAGCGGGTGTGAATGAACATAGAACAGCAGAGGGAGTGAAGTTAGGGGAAGTATTGTAAGGGGAAGAAGAAAGATGAGAGATCTCTTCTCTAATTGTAGAGATCTTGTCAGTGAAGTGAGTTGCAAAGTCTGAGGCGGTCAAGTTAGTAGGTGGAGGAGGAACAGCAGGGCGAAGAAGATAATTAAATGTGTGAAATACTCGTTCGTGTTTGCGGGAGAGTGTGGTTATGAGGGTATTGAAGTAATTAACTTTTGCAGAGGAAAGAGCCAAGCTGTATGAGCTCAGCATAAATTTATAGTGGAGAAAGTCAGATGCACAGTGAGACTTTCTCCAACAGCGTTCAGCAGTTCTGGAGCATTTTTGGAGGTATCGAGTGAGCTTGGTGTGCCACGGTTGTTTTTGGGGGGGCCTGTGGCGTTTAAATGTACAAGGTGCTATGATGTCTAGTTGAGAGGAGAGGGTTTAATTGTGGAAGGAGGTTGCAGAACTAGGACAGGTGAGGTTTTAGATAGGTAAAATTAGAGTTTAGAGATTAGTGGAGAAATGCTCTAGGTCAAGACATTGGAGGTTTCTGTGAGAGTGATGTTCAGACGGTGGTGTCAATTGGGTCTTAGGTATGCCAATGTCAAAAGTCAGCAGATGGTGGTCAGATAGAGGAAAAGGAATATTGGAGAGATTAGAGGCAGTACAGAGGTTGGTGAAGGCAAGATCAAGAGTGTTTCCTGCTGTATGGGTTGCTAAATTGGACCATTGCGTAAGGCCAAAGGAGGAGGTTACAGAGAGCAGATGGAGCGGGCATTTCAGAGTGCACAATGAATTTTGGTAAGTGAGGGTAAAGGGCAGGGTATTGTGATGAGGATTGTGGGGTTTCTGGTTGTCTTAGTGTGTATAGAAAAGGTGAAGGGCCCTGGATTGGGAGAGACATCACCAGCTGCTAGAAGTAGGAGGAGAGAAAGTGACAGAAGGTGTGATTGGGTTTTGTATGCATGGGGTCTAGGATGAGATCGATTGTGGGTTGGAGTGAGAGAGTAGAAAAATGAGTGTAAGGCATGAAATGAGAGAGGGGGGAGTGTAGTAGAGAAGGGCATATGTAAATGTGGATGGGGGGATGAGTGAAGTGGGTGTAAGGAGATATTTTTATACTGAGGGAGACTGAGGAAATAAAGAGGAGGAGAAAACAGATCATTGCTAAACTGTGAAAAATAAAAATTGGAGATAATTGGAATATCAAGAGCAGGTGAAGGTGTTTTAACGCTGGGAGACCTGTCAGTTACTCAGAACATACTTGAGTCCTGTCTTGATGTGATAGGGGACAAGCTCCGACAGAAAATTAACATGTCCATAAACTACATGAGAAAGGACATTCAGGATCTGGGAGATTGCATGGTGCACGTGGAGCAGAGAAGAGGCGAGACTGCTGAGGGCCATAATGACATGGCTCATCATGGCTTACCCCCCAAAAATTATTGAACATTGAAGATAGTTCCAGAAGATTAAATATGCACTTGAGAGGAGTCCCAGAGAATATCAAAAACCCAGACCTCTATGAATACATCTTGGGATACTTAAAAATATTGGCGCCAGACCTGCCAGTTGACATACTAATGATGGACAGAGTTTCACCTACACTACTTCGATACTTCTCCATCCAGATGTTTAGCGATTTGTAGGTCTCTTAACATTGCAACACCGGAAAGAGTTCCGAGATCCTCAGACAACAGCGGATACCGTACCAATGGAGCTACTCAGCCAAGCTTCTGATTCACAATAATGGCACCATGACAGTGCTATCATCGCCATAGGAAGGAAGTGGGGCATTGCACCACAGAAAACCCAGCCTGTGTCAGAGGCCCCTGCATGCCTAATACCCTACTGGAAGAAAACCAAACCATGAGGAACTAAGTTACACCTACGCGGACTATTAGCATCCACAGCTGACAGACATCTGTTGTGTAACTCACAGCAAGTACCGTGACATACCCCTATTTTAGTTAGACACATTTATATAGTTAATCCACAGGCCACTGTATTGGCAAGCTTAATACTCGCTTTCCAAGAGTTTTCTAAAATGTACTTTATTGTTGAGGTTTTAGATCAATATTAAAAAAGGGGGCAATGTTAACAGACATGTAAAGAGATTAGATACCATTTTCTATCACTACCTCTCGGAAAATATATGGACCTGTCAGCTATGCAGTCTGCTGGTATTGTAGAAACATAGAAACATAGAATGTGACGGCAGATAAGAACCATTCGGCCCATCTAATCTGCCCAATTTTCTAAATACTTTCATTAGTTCCTAGCCTTGTCTTATAGTTAGGATAGCCTTATGCCTACCCCACGCATGCTTAAACTCCTTTACTGTGTTAACCTCTACCACTTCAGCTGGAAGGCTATTCCATGCATCCACTACCCTCTCAGTAAAGTAATACTTCCTGATATTATTTTTAAACCTTTGTCCCTCTAATTTAAGACTATGTCCTCTTGTTGTGGTAGTTTTTCTTCTTTTAAATATAGTCTCCTCCTTTACTGTGTTGATTCCCTTTATATATTTAAATGTTTCTATCATATCCCCCCTGTCTCGTCTTTCCTCCAAGCTATACATGTTAAGATCCTTTAACCTTTCCTGGTAAGTTTTATCCCGCAATCCATGAACCAGTTTAGTAGCCCTTCTCTGAACCCTCTCTAAGGTATCAATATCCTTCTGAAGATACGGTCTCCAGTACTGTGTACAATACTCCAAGTGAGGTCTCACCAGTGTTCTGTACAATGGCATGAGCACTTCCCTCTTTCTACTGCTAATACCTCTCCCTATACAACCAAGCATTCTGCTAGCATTTCCTGCTGCTCTATTACATTGTCTGCCTACCTTTAAGTCATCAGAAATAATCACCCCTAAATCCCTTTCCTCATATGTTGAGGTTAGAACTCTATCAAATATTCTGTACTCTGCCCTTGGGTTTTTACGTCCAAGATGCATTATCTTGCACTTATCCACATTAAATGTCAGTTGCCACAATTCTGACCATTTTTCTAGTTTACCTAAATCATTTGTCATTTGGCTTATCCCTCCTGGAACATCAACCCTGTTACAAATCTTAGTATCATCAGCAAAAAGACATACCTTACCATCAAGACCTTCTGCAATATCACTAATAAAAATATTAAAGAGAATGGGTCCAAGTACAGATCCCTGAGGTACCCCACTGGTGACAAGTCCAAGCTTCGAATATATTCCATTAACTACAACCCTCTGTTGCCTGTCACTCAGCCACTGCCTTACCCATTCAACAATATTGGAATCCAAACTTAAAGATTGAAGTTTATTGATAAGCCTTCTATGTGCAACAGTGTCAAAAGCCTTACTGAAATCTAGGTAAGCAATGTTTACTGCACCTCCCTGATCTATAATTTTAGTTACCCAATCAAAAAAATCAATAAGATTAGTTTGGCATGATCTCCCTGAAGTAAACCCATGTTGTCTCTGATCTTGAAATCCATGTGTTTTTAGATGTTCATCAATCCTATCCTTTAACATGGTTTCCATCACTTTCCCCACTACTGAAGTAAGGCTTACTGGCCTATAGTTGCCCGACTCCTCCCTATTACCTTTCTTGTAAATGGGCACAACATTCGCTAACTTCCAATCTTCTGGGACTACTCCTGTTAACAATGATTGGTTAAATAAATCTGTTAATGGTTTTGCTAGTACACCACTAAGCTCTTTTAACAGCTTTGGGTGTATTCCATCAGGTCCCATTGACTTATTTGTCTTTACTTTTGACAGTTGAAATAGAACCTCTTCCTCTGTAAACTCACGTGTAATAAATGACTAATTTATCCTTTTTCTCAACTGAGGTCCCTTTCCTTCATTTTCATCTGTAAATACAGAACAAAAATATTCATTGAGGCAGTCAGCCTAGACCTTTATCCTCTTCTACATACCTTCCTTCTTTTGTTTTTAATCTAACTAATCCTTGTTTTACTTTTCTTTTCTCATTTATGTATCTAAAAAATGTTTTATCCCCCTTTTTTACTGACTGTGCTATTTTCTCTTCTGTGTGTGATTTGGAAGCTCTTATAACTTGCTTAGCCTCTTTCTGCCTAATCTTATAGATCATTTTGTCTTCCTCACTCTGGTTTTTTTATAATTCCTAAATGCTAACTTTTTGTTTTTAACTATTTTGGCCACATCTGCGGAGTACCACAGTGGTTTCTTGAATTTTTTGCTTTTACTGACAAGCCTAATGCAGTTTTCTGTTGCCTTCAATAGTGCAACTTTTAAATAATCCCATTTCTCTTGGACTCCATTTAAATTGCTCCAGTCTGATAATGACTCCTCTACCCATATTCTAATTTTAGAAAAGTCTGCTTTTCTAAAGTCTAAAACTTTTGTTTTTGTGTGGTGTGACTCAGTCACTGTTCTTATATTTAACCATACTGACTGATGATCACTGGATCCTAAACTTTCACCTACAGTAATATCTGAAACCAAGTCTCCATTTGTTAACACTAAATCTAGTATGGCCTCTTTATGAGTTGGCTCCTCAACAACTTGTTTTAGAGACAATCCCAGTAGGGAGTTTAGAATATGTGTGCTCCTGGCACAAATAGCTAATTTTGTTTTCCGATTTACATCAGGAAGATTAAAGTCACCCATGATGATAACTTCCCCCTTCATTGTCATTTTAGCTATTTCCTCAACTAGTAGATTATCTAACTCTTCAATTTGTCCTGGGGGCCTATAAATCACACCTACACGAGTTACTGTGTGATTACCAAATTCTAACGTAGCCCAAACAGACTCTATGTTTGCCTCACTAACTTTTATTAGGCTAGATTTTAGGCTATCCTTCACATACAGGGCCACCCCTCCCCCTTTCTTGCCTTCCCCATCTTTCCTATATAAATAGTACCCTGGTATTGCTATGTCCCAGTCATTATTCTCATTATACCATGTCTCAGTAACAGCGACTAAATCTACACTATCAGTTGCCATTATTGCCACAAGTTCATGGATCTTATTCCCTAAACTGCGAGCATTTGTAGACATGACTCTAAGCTTATCATTTTTAACACACTTGCTACAGGCACCTTCTGTCCTTGTTTTGGGGGACAATTGGATTGATGTTTTATCACCCTTTTGCCCCCCCCTCCTAGTTTAAATACATCCTAGCAAAATCTCTGAACTGCTCACTGAGAACATTTGTTCCCTTTTGAGAAAGATGCAAACCATCTTTTTTGTACAGCTTATTTCCATTCCAAACAGAGCTACCATGAGAAATAAAGCCAAATCCTTGCTCCCAACACCATTCACCAAGCCACAAATTAAAGTCCCTAATACGCATCCGCCTGTCGTTCTGAGTGTTATGCACAGGCAGAACTTCAGAGAATGACAGTGTGGAAGCAACCTGCTGTATATCATTGGCAAAAACACTAAAAACTTCCTTAACCTCTGAAACCTCATTGCAAGCCAAGTCATTTGTCCCTAGATGGACAAGTACATCCAATTCCCTTCCTGCTTTGCTTGCTTAACAATATTACAGATACGTCTCCTGTCTCTGTGAGCAGTAGCTCCGGGAAAACACCTCACAAGACCACCATTGTCCATCTCCACACCTCTTATAATGGAATCCCCCAACAACAACTGCTTTCTATTAGGCCTCACCATAGTCTCCAAGCTGGTCTCCGCAACACCACTAGTCTCAGTGCCTCTCTCCACAACACAACTAGCCTCAGTGCCTCTCTCCACAACACCACTAGCCTCAGTGCCTCTCTCCACAACACCACTAGCCTCAGTGCCTCTGTCCACAACACCACTAGCCTCAGTGCCTCTCTCCACAACACCACTAGCCTCAGTGCCTCTCTCCACAATACCACTAGTCTCAGTGCCTCTCTCCACAACACCACTAGCCTCAGTGCCTCTCTCCACAACACAACAAAATGAATTATGAAGAGCAACAGACTGTGCAAAATGCCTTTTATCCACAATAAGTCTACCAGATCCTACAGTAATCCATCTGCCATTCCTAGTATGTCTCTGCGGCAGTGGCTTTGCAGCAGTTCCAGTCTGAGTTTGTTCACCAGATAATTTACAAATCTCAGACTTCAAAAATACAATCTCCTGCTGCAAGATAGAGAATGGTCTACAGATTAGACAACAACCAAACCTCCAAAAAGTGGAACGTGAAACAAATGCATAGCAACTATTACACTGAACTAAGTCAGCCATTCCAATGAGGAGAATAATTTAAATCAAAGAAATCTTAACTTTGTATTTATCCTCCTGAATACCTCAGATTACCTCCAGTTTCTCTCCAGAATATCTCCAACTACACACTTAGAAACAGCACTTAGAAGTAGCAGATGAATCTTACCTGTAACAGTAGAAAAGAAAGCTCTTAGCACAGTTCTTAGACAGTTGAAGCTTCTGTAAAACTCTCCAGAATATCTCCAACTACACACTTAGAAACAGCACTTAGAAGTAGCAAACAAGCTATATTGTGCACACATTGCTCTTATATTATTACAAATAGGTCTAGATGCCCTGTTATGTATGTAAGTTTACATATGTTTTATGTGTATTGTGATGTATATTGCCACACATATGGCACACTTGTAAACTAATAGCAATCATGCTTCCACTCATTTTTAGTTCTATACCCCCACCCCTGGCCCTTTTTCCGACTTCACTAGAGGTCAATTTTCTTACATAGTAAGCTACTTAACTTGTTCATCTCTCCTCTCACACATACCTTGATTATTCCCACTTGAGTGGTCTGTTTACCCCGCATATAACAACTGCGCAAGGGCTTACATGGCAGCCATGCAGCAAATGCCCCTGTAATGGATACAGAATACTTGGGGGGGGCTTGCCCTTCAGAGTTGGACGAGGCCATCTATATTACTGTAGAAATACATAACCTATTACTTTAAAATGAAGATATACTGTAAAGGAACAAAATACCCCTGTAAAGAGATATTGTTTATTTAAAGAATTACGTAAACCTAAGCCCAATATTATCTGCCTACATGAGACACACTTCAAAAACCCTGTTCAACTGAAACAGAATAATAATTACATTCAATTCCAAGTCAATGGGAGTGTCTATTTTTGTTAGCAATTAGATATTCTTCCGGTATTAGTATTATCTTATTATTAGACAAGGAGGGCAAATTGATTATACTAGTCTGCCCCATTAACAATCCTGAGTACACCATCATTAACATATAGGCCCTGAATTCAGACAAACACAACTTTTTACACAAGGTATTGTCAAAACATTCGCTAGTCCAGAAAGGAATCACACTCCTGTGCGGAGACCTGAATCACATATTTGACCCATTTATATAAGAGGAAGCACGCCTAGGTACATGATACTCTCTCGCGTCTGCATATCTCTGACAAAACTATTACAAAATAATGATCTATACAATGTGTGGAGGGTGTTGCATCTGGGAAAGAGAGATTACACCTTCTCATGCTTAGACTGATTCTTTATCCCTGGAATGTACATAGGCCAACTTATTGACTGATCTCATGGTTCAATCATGCCCCCTTCACTCTACAGTTGAAAGACTACTGCATGACTCAGCTTTCACTGCAGTTTTAGAAACAGACACACCTGGCACTACGCCGCAAACTGTGTGGATGGCTCACAAGTCAGTGATCTGTGGACTGCTAATCCAACAAGCAAGCCAGCTAAAACAAGAATCAATTGCCCAACTAAAATGACACCATGGCTACACTTCCGGCCCACAAACTACCTGACCCTGATGGCTTTTCCATGTCTTACTATAAAAAAATCTCATGTTCCTCGTTCTACATCTAGTTAGCTTCAATCTTGCCACCAACTTTGCCAGTTTATCCCTAAGAGGTATTGCCAGCATATATAGTGACACTCCCCAAACTAGGGAAATCCCAACAATATGCCAAACTTTCTTCCTTTATCATTGCTAAATACGAATACTAAATTATACATAAAGATTCAGGCATTGAGACTGAACAAAATTCTTCCTTCCTTAGTCCACAATGACCAGGTGGGATTCACCAAGGGCAGACACAAATCGGATAATACCCGCACAGCTTTAAAAAAACAATGGCCTCATGGTCTCACTAGATGCAGAAAAAACCTTCAAGCATCTCAATTGATTATTCTTAGATAGAATGCTGGCTAAAGGTAGGTAGGTCTTTGGCAGCAATTTCGTCAAGTATAACTTTAGATAATCCTTATTTAAAAGCACCGATTAATCCGTTGTTAGTCCAGTCTACCTCAGATGCCAAGGTATGAAATTCTATGGCATAATCAGAGATAGACCGGTTCCCTTGTTTGATATGCATTAGGGCAGTGGAGGCGTTTTCCTCTCTGCCTAATGGTTCAAACATCAGTTTGAATTCCTCCAGGAATTCCTGGTAACAATGAGCCATACTCCTATTACCTTCCCACAATGGATTAGCCCATTTAAGTTTGTTCATCAGATACCCAATCTTAGCTCTATATGAAAGAAATGAACCAGGTGACGCCTCAAAGTGGTACTCAGTCTGATTGAGAAATCCCCTACATTCCTGGATATTACCAGAAAAATGAGGCGAAGAAGATAAGGAGATCGTAGGTGCCTTATATACTATAGGTGGAGGTACATTAGGCAGTGGGGACATAACTGGAAACGCCTCAGGTTGTAAATGAGCCATCCTAGTAAGGAGCGTGCTAAAAGCCTGGGCAAATTGATCCATACAGTGATCATTCTCCTCTAGCTTTCTCTCACAAGTTGCTATGTGCTGACACAATTCTGCAGGATCTATGGCCATGTCGTAATGTCAGGATTACAAGTTGATCCAGCACGCAGTACTGTGTCACACCTAGGACTAAGGATAATGTATAACCGGACCTTAGAATGGCCGGACTTAACGTCTCCAAGAATAATCAAAATACTTGCCGAGGTCAGGGACACAGAATCAGACACAAAGATGAGGGAAAGCCAAAAGTCAAGCATACCAGATATCAGGGAAGTCAAAACAAAGCCAAAGTCAAATACCAGAAAATCAAGATCAGGAACGCACTCTCGGATAACCATAGGCTTGAAACCACGACAGGGCACTGAGCAAGAGGAGAACTGGGCCTAAATACCCCTTCTGTGGATCTGATTGGCTGTAAATGGCCTTTAACCCCAAAGGCAATTACCAGGTTTCCATTTGCATGAATCCTCCAGTGGATTTGATTGCTGCTCTGCACAACTTTTCCTGTCAGGACAGTAATGTTGCTCGGCACAACTTTTCCTGTCAGGACAGTAATGTTGCTTGGCACAACTTTTCCTTTCAGGACAGTAAATGCCATTAACCACATTTTTATGGATGAATATGTGACAGACACAAGCAGTGGGGATTAACATCCCATCCCCAGAGCTCTGGACTGATGAAAGGACAATCTAACCTTTCTAGGTATAAAACTCACCAAAAACCTGGACCTCCTTTAATCACCCCAGTGAAATCTCTTAATATTCCACATATGGGATTTGACTAAGGACAAACTAACTAATCGCACCTCATATCCTTTAGTGGCCCTGTTGAAATCAATGTCAAATGTGACGGTCTGCTGAGCTATCACAGCCATGCATACACTTTTCCCATAATAATACTACTGTAGCGGAGATGCAATATTCCCCAGGTTATCTCCGCTTATAATCCAAGTGAGGCTCAGGAACAAGTAAATTGTAAATCCACAGGCAAGGTTTCCAGCAGGCAAAATAACACAGCAGTATCCCAGCAGCAATCCCAATAACTGGACGACACAGAGTTTCAGGAGCAGAACTAAAGCTTTATTCAGACAGTGGCCTTTTAAAGCCTGCTCCCATGCAAGGGAGGGATTTTCATTCATTAGTACAGTAGCCAATCCTGTTCTGGTAACCTCCCACACCTCTCCTCCCCTCAGCCTGCATCATAATCCCCTTATCCAGTACAACAATTCCCCCCATTTCTGGATGTACCCCTAAACTTAGGGGTACCACTTTACATCATACATCCCCTGGTAGCCCTGATCTGGGTGAACAACATATCCAAAAATCACCCAGATCAGACCAGGGGTTCGGGAAATTTATGGAGGGAATAAAATGACCGACCGCACTGGGTGAAACAGCCGAACGCGGTTCCATGTGAATGGGCCCTGCAGTCGGTCCTGGAGTCAGGGAATAAATGGCACGAAAATCTCTAGCTATAGAGGCTAGGGAGGGTTCACCTGAATCCCCTCGTTCGGTTTTTTCTATCTACCGAACGAGGGGCCGTTCGGTAGTTAGGAACCGAACGGACCGGGCTTGTGGAGGTTTCAGCGGTGTTCGCCTAGTCGAGTGTCCGATTTGAGTTCCAGACACTCAATGGCAAAACACCGCTGTTCGGGAGTTTTAAAATGAGAACAAAGGACGGCTACTTAACTTGTCAATTACCCGTTCGCAACAATGTTGCAACGGGTAATTGAGGACACACTTCACACAGGGGAGGTCTGACTGTTCGGTAGTTTCATTTGAACAAACTAAGGGAATGAAACTACCTAACATTCAGACGAATACAATACATTAAATACATAGAACTTTGCTGTTTTCACATGAATGCATTAAAATACATGAAATTCTGAGGACAGCCCAGGGCCATCCGCTACAACTACGCCAATAATTCACAGGTTACAATATCGCTGGTGTTGCATAATAACCCACACATGAGCCAAAGCTTACTGCTGGGACAAGACTGGTTTAATGGAAAACAGGCATTCAATTTATAAAGTACAGACACTCCTCCTCTAAACTTAATTATCTTCTGGTTAGAAAAAGTTAACATTTTCACAACACCCTGAAAGTACCCCCCAAATACATGGGAACCCCACAAAAGCCTGCATCTGGGGGAACAATATATCTAAAAATCAGCCAGATCCGTTCGGCAGTTCACGATCGGCACCGCAAGCTCAGAATAGTTCCATGAAAAATGTAACTAAAAAATGTAATGTAACTAAAAAAAATGTAATCAAGCTGGTTCGTGGAGAATGCTCCCCGGTTTTCGGTATTCTGGAACTCCTGAATGCCGTTCGTCCACATAATGGGAAGAAGAACGTAGATTGGATCCATAAAGACTGGTGTTCATGAGAGTGCCTGAAAAT
>OW240912.1:161345326-161491134 GCA_933207985.1 Pelobates cultripes
GCTCCGTTAGATTGAGGATGATAGGCCGAAGAAAAATTCAGTTTGATGCCCAACTGTGAACAGAAGGATCTCAAAAAACGGGAAATAAATTGGGAACCCCTGTCTGACACAATCTCATTGGGAATACCATGTAAACGGAAAATTTCTCTAGCAAATATCACGGCCAGTTCGGGGGAGGTCGGAAGTTTAGGCAAGGGAACGAAATGAGCCATTTTAGTAAACCTGTCAAGGACCGTGAGTATAACTGTATGCCTATTGGAAGCTGGTAGATCAACAATAAAATCCATAGCCAAGCAAGCCCAAGGTTTGTTGGGAACGACTAAGGGCTGCAATAAACCACAAGGAAGATCCCGCGGAAGTTTATTCCTGACACAAACATTGCAAGCCTTGACAAAGTCTTCCACATCCCTACGTAAACCGGGCCACCAGAAGTCTTTTGAGATCAGGCAGTAAGTTTTGTGGATGCCGGGGTGACCAGCGATCTTGCTATCGTGGAAATAGCGAATAATGTCCACTTGGAATTTGGGAGACACGAACAAGCGGCCCACAGGAGTACGTTCGGGAGCAAGAGATTGTTCGTTCTGAATATCAGCGAGCAATGGAGTGTGTATTTTGACATTGGTGTTGGCGATAATATTGACTTCAGGAATAATAGGGAACAAAGTATCCTCTGTAGAGGTGGTAGGTTCGTGCTGACGTGACAAAGCGTCTGCTTTAGTGTTCTTAGAACCAGGCCTGTAAGTAAGCACATAATTAAAGTGTGTAAGGAACATAGACCAACGTGCCTGCCTGGCAGATAATCTTTTGGCCTCCCCCATATACGATAAATTTTTGTGGTCAGTCAAGATGGTAACTGGGAGGACAGTGCCCTCTAACAAATGTCTCCATTCCTTTAATGCCATAATGATAGCTAAAAGTTCTCTATCACCAATGTCATATCTCCTTTCAGTGTGTGACAGTTTCTTGGAAAAAAAACCGCAAGGGTGCAGCGGCTTATCTAAACTTTGTCTTTGGGATAACACTGCGCCTATCCCTGTTTCAGACGCATCAACTTCAAGTAAAAAGGGTAGAGAGGTATCAGGATGAACTAATACAGGTGCTGAGGCAAAAGACTGTTTGAGCGTTTCAAAAGCAGATAAAGCCTCAGTAGACCAGGTTTTGGTATCGGCTCCTTGTTTGGTCATATTAGTGATAGGAGCGATAACAGAGGAGTACCCTTTAATAAAACGTCTGTAATAATTAGAAAATCCAAGAAATCTTTGTATGGCTTTGAGTCCCTTAGGTAAAGGCCAATCTAAAATCGATTTTAGTTTGGTCGGGTCCATCATAAACCCGTCTTTGGAAATTACGTAACCTAAGAAAGTTACCTGAGACTGGTCAAAGCTACATTTTTCCAATTTACAATACAATCCATGTTGTAAAAGTTTCTGTAATACCTTTCTGACTTGTCTATGATGTGAATTAATGTCTCTAGAATGGATTAGTATATCATCCAAATATACAATTACACATTCATGTTGGAATTCTCTAAGAACTTCATTGATCAAGTCTTGGAAGACGGCCGGGGCGTTACAAAGCCCAAACGGCATTACGGTATACTCATAATGCCCGTAACGGGTATTAAATGCTGTCATCCATTCATCTCCTTGTTTAATTCGCACTAAGTTATATGCTCCCCTTAAGTCAAGTTTGGTAAAAATACTCGACCCCTTTAGTCTGTCAAAGAGTTCAGTAATCAAAGGAATAGGGTAAGCATTTCTGATAGTAATTTTGTTCAATCCCCGATAGTCTATACAAGGGCGTAAGGTACCGTCTTTCTTTTCTACAAAAAAGAAACCCGCCCCCGCCGGAGAAGAAGACTTTCTAATAAATCCCTTGTCTAAATTCTCCTTGATATATTCCTCTAAAACTAAGGTTTCCTTGGTGGATAGAGGGTATACCGTACCCCTGGGAGGCATAGTACCAGGGAAAAGTTTAATAGAACAGTCATAAGACCGGTGGGGAGGTAAAGTATCCGCCTTACCCTTGTCAAATACAGATTTGAGGTCTAGATATTGTAATGGTATCTGAACGTCTGTGGATTGAGAAGTGTTAGCATAAGAGTTCACGGGGCAAACAGAAGTAACTCTCTGCAGACATTCTTTCCTACAACCCATACCCCAAGAAACGATTTCTCCACCCTCCCAGTCAATCTGAGGGTTGTGTCTCTTGAGCCAAGAATATCCTAGAACCACTGGGACTGCCGGGGAGGAAATTAACAGAAGGGAAATCAACTCTTCGTGGAAAATACCAACAGTAAGCTTAACGGGTTCGGTCTCATGGAATATTACTGGTTCAGATAAAGGTCTACCATCTATGGCCTCAACGGCCAAGGGTGTATCTCTCAATTGGAATGGGATACAATGCATATTAGCGAAAGTTTGGTCTATAAAGCTTTCTGCTGCTCCAGAATCTAATAATGCCATCGTAGTAATAAACCCCTTCTCCCAAGCTAGAGAGACAGGAATCAGAAGCCTATGGTCTTTTTTATTATGCATAGAGGACAGTAATGAAACACCCAAGGCCCGTCCTCTAAGGGAACTTAGGTGCGAGCGTTTCCCGGACGATTAGGGCAATTAAGACGTAGGTGACCTCTCAGCCCGCAGTATAAACAGAGACCCTCCCTTCTTCTGTACTGTCTCTCAGCCTCAGATAAGCGAGTATTACCTATTTGCATAGGTTCTGGTAGAGTAGGATTATAGGAGTCAGGGTTCTGAAATGAGGGAGCGAGTCTTACAGGAGGTCTAGTAACTCTTTCCCGAGTGTTCTGCCTCTGTCTCATGCGTTCATCTATTCTGGAAATGAAGGATACTAAATCCTCTAAATTTTCCGGAAGTTCTCTTGTGGCAATTTCATCTAGAATTTCATCAGACAACCCATTCAAGAAAACATCCATAAAAGCTTGTTCGTTCCATTTCCCTTCTGCTGCCAATGATCTAAACTCTAGAGCATATTCTACAAGGGTCCTATCTTGTTGTTTAAGGCGTAACAGGGATCTGGCCGCATTAATCTTCCTCCCTGGGGGTCAAAGGTTCTTCTAAAAGCCGTGACAAACGCAGTGTAGTTGTAGACTAAAGGATTGTCATTCTCCCAAAGGGGATTGGCCCATCTAAGTGCTTTATCTATTAGCAGGGTTATAATAAAGCCTACCTTAGCCCTGTCAGTGGGGTAAGCCGGGGTTGTAGTTCGAAATGTATACTTATCTGGTTTAAAAAACCACGACAAGCATCAGGCGAACCCCCATATCGTAATGGTGACGTGACATGGGAAGATGCGCCTACAGTGGCTACTTCCAAACCAGTACTTAGCGAGTGGCTAGCAGTGGAACGTATTTCTTCAGACTGGGTACTGGAGCGTGTCAACAAAGTTTGTAGCGCTAAAGCCATTTGGTCCATTCTATGGTCCATGGCCTCAAATCTGGGGTCAGGAGGACTAGCACCTGCAGGATCCATCATGGCCCTGTCGTAATGTCAGGAAACTGACAGGGATCCAATACGCAGAGTGCGCACAGAAGGAGGTACGTATACCGGACCTTAGAATGGCCGGACTAACGTAAGGACAAAGCAAGAATAGTCAAAAGGTAAGCCGAGGTCAAGGGAGCCGGAGGACAGGTAAGCGAGATACAAGCCGAGTCAAAGGAGAGGAGAGGACAACAGGACAAAAGGCAAGCAAGGGTCAAAACCGGAAACACTAGATAAAGAACGCGCTGAGTGACTAGCAAGCTAGAACCACGACAGGGCAATGAGCAGTAGTAAAGGTTTCCTTTAAATACCCTGTTACCTAAATAGAGACCACGCCCCCAAAAGGTCCGGAATAGCGGTTCCCGGCACTTTATGCAAATGCCGACGTCATGACGTCGACGCTAGCCGTCGCGTCATAAAAGGGGGAGGAGCTAGCGCGGCCGGCGCGAAAACGGCCGAAATATGCCGAAATGCTAGGGGAAGGGAGCCCCTAAGCAGAGAGGATGTCCTCCCTGGATACATCACCAACAGGTACCCTGACACCGTCCCTCTGACTAGTGTCTCTGACTGCCTCTCTGCTGTTTCTAACTGGATGGCTGCCCACTTCCTTAAACTAAACTTGACCAAAACTGAAATTCTGGTCTTTCCTCCCTCAAGTGTTGTTACTCCTGTGTCTGTCTCCCTCCAAGTCAACGGTGCTACCATCAGCTCCACCACGCAGACTCGCTGCCTAGGTGTTCTCTTTGACTCCGACCTCTCCTTCAAGCCTCATGTTGTAGCGGTACTTACCTTACCTGGGGGCCGGCCGAGGTCCTCACTTCCCGCCGCGCGCAGCTCTCAAATGAAGGAGGGCACAGGCACGATCTTAAAGGGGCAGTGGGAGCCAAAAGATGAAATGTGCTCCCATTGGCCCCTGTCATCCCACATTCCCCAGACACTCACATTTTGGGGGCGTGGATATGACAGGGGCCAATCAAAGTAAAGTTTAGGGTATTTATACTTACCTCTCCCTTAACTCCCTGCCCTATCGTGGTTTCTGTTTCAGTTCCCTTTAGCGCTTGTTGTGTTCAGTTGTGATTTTCGTGCTTGACCTTGGCTTTGTATCTGACTCCGTTTATCTCTCTATCCCTGTTTTGTCTTGTTTGCCGGCTTACTGACTACTGTGTACCAGACCTTGGCTAGTTTTGTTCTCGCAGTCTCTTTGTTCCCTTGACCTCGGCTTGTTCTTGACTCTGTCTATTCTCTGCTATACGGCGAGTCCGGCCATTCTAAGGTCCGGTAAGTTATATCTGCTCTGTCGATTGTTGAACTAAATCCTGCGTGTAGGGGTAAACTACCGTGACACATGTTCAATCTATCGCCAGATCCTGTCATTTCCATCTCAAAAACATTGCGCGCATCCGCCCCTACTTAACGCCAGATGCGACTAAGGTGTTGGTCCATTCCACTGTCCTTTCTCGCCTTGACTACTGTAATTCGCTTCTCAGTGGTCTTACGTGCTCCCAACTTGCGCCGTTGCAGTCCATAATGAATGCGGCGGCGAAGCTCATCTTCCTGTCCGCCCGCACCTCCCATGCCTCACCCTTCTGTCAGTCCCTACATTGGCTTCCTATAAAATATAGAGCTCAATTTAAAATTCTGGTTCTTGCTTTCAAATATCTACATAATGCTGCTCCCACCTATCTATCCTCCCTTGTACACAAGTATGTCCCGTCTAGGCCCTTATGATCTGCTGAAGACTTACGTCTACCTTCTGTCCGTACTCCCACCTCTGATGCTCGCCTTCAAGATTTCTCGAGGGCTGCACCATTCCTGTGGAACTCTCTTCCCTCCTCCGTTAGATGCTCACTCAGTCTACACTCCTTCAAAGAATCGTTAAAAACCCACTTCTTCATAAAAGCGTATCAATTAAACTGTTAATAGCTCCTGACTGATTCCTCTCCTGCAACTGTCACTAGTCTAATACTATCCTTACCTTTTTGTGTCATTTTACCCCACTCCCTCTAGCATGTAAGCTCATTGAGCAGGGCCCGCCCTCAACCCTCTGTTCCTGTGTGTCCAACTTCTCTGGTTACAACTACATGTCTGTTTCTCCACCCATTGTAAAGCGCTGTGGAATTTGACGGCGCTCTATAAATATAATAATAATAATAGAGGTAAGGTATCATCGCCCACGCCATCTTGACCCTCCGTGTGTAGGCCCAAGGACTTCAGCTGCAGAGCTCGGGCATGAAATAAGTTCTTCTTGTCACCACAGCCTGTGTGCCTCTTCTACTTATTCTGGGCTAGCTGGGCAGCTGATGAATTATTTATTTAAAAGCCGGTATAGCTTGAATGCACATTTTTAGGGCTAGATTTTCACAGAGGTTGCTCAGTGTGCTACATTCGTGAATCTCTTCAAGTCACGTCTCCCCACCCAATCTTCTATTTGAAGAAAAAAACATTTTTTTTATATAGTCATTTTTTTATTGGTGTAGCAGGTTCTACAAGATATTGCACAATGTTCATCTCTCGTGACGCGCAGGCATAGGCCAAAAAATGCATGGTTGTAGAGAAGAAGCAAACTTAATTTTACATGTGCTGCTTTTACATTAACGCCCTGCAACATTTATTTTCTATAACCAGATGAAAAAAAGAAAGGTGTGGAGTGGAGTGGGAGGTGGGGGGAGAGGATGGTTACTTGGGAGGATATGCTACCTTCATCTGTCCTAGTGTGTGATTGTGTCCTTGCATAGGTAAGCTTCCCGTAAGGGGTGGGCCTGTGGGTCTTTCAGATCAGTTTCAGAAGGTTTGTAGTACTATTCCAACTAGTGCTCAATGTGTGGTTGGTGGTTCAGTAAAAGTGATACTATCCTATTCTGAGAAAGAGCCCTATGTGTGAGTTGTCATAACATAGGTGCAGAGAAATTCTCTCTAATAACCATTTGGTACAATTCGTTAGGGGGCGCCTTGTGCGCTAATGTTGCATGGGTGACTAAGGGTCTTTAGTGCTTGAGGTTCAAATGTTTCCATCTGCTTTTGTAAATTGTTCCCATTTTTCCCATGTCTGCATCTGGAAGACTTTGTCGGGTAAATACTTTTGAACAGCCTGTTCCATATAGCTGTTTTGCTAGATCTATACGTTCGGTTTTGGAAGGAGCTGAAGTTGTTGTCCAAAAATGTTGTAGTTTTTGACATGACATCCACACATGAAGCATGGAGCCAAGGGCCTGCTTACATCTCCAACAACTCGACGATGAGGTTGGGTAGATTTTTGCAAGCCTCATCGGGACCATGTACCACCTGTACAAAATTTTCCTAAGAGTTTTGCTATGGTATGCATTAAGAGAGTATGCCTTAAAAATTGTATTCCTATAAATGCACAGGGCTTGAATTCTCCGGTAGTGATGCACCGAACGGTTCACTGGCGAATAGTTCCTGGCGAACATAGCATGTTCGCGTTCGCCACGGCGGGCGAACATATGCGCAGTTCGATCCGCCCCCTATTCGTCATCATTGAGTAAATTTTGACCCTGTACCTCACAGTCAGCAGACACATTCCAGCCAATTAGCAGCACACCCTCCCTAGCAGACCCTCCCACCTACTGGACAGCATCCATTTTAGATTCATTCTCAAGCTGCATGCTTAGTGAGAGGAGGGAAAGTGTAGCTGCTATTGATTTGATAGGGAAATTGATAGCTAGGTTAGTGTATACAGTGTCCACTACAGTCCTGAATGGCTCATCTGATCTCTGCTGTAAGGACAGCACCCCAAAAAGCCCTTTTTAGGGCTATAACATCAGTCTGCTTTTTTTTTTTTTCTGTGTAATGTAATTGCAGTTGCCTGCCTGCCTGCCAGCTTCTGTGTCAGGCTCACAGTGGATACTGTGCCCACTTGCCCAGTGCCACCACTCACTCACTGGTGTCACAATAGCTTGCATTTAAAAAAAAAATAGTTTTCACTGTAATAGATTGAATAGCAGTTAGTTGTCTGCAAGCGTCTCTGTGTCAGGCCTACAACGTGTACTCTGCCAACCTTTGCCAGTTCATAGTGCCACTCTTATCTGGTGTCACAATAGTTTGCATTTAAAAACCCCAAAACTTTTTTCACTGTTATAGATTGAATAGCAGTTAGTTGTCTGCAAGCGTCTGTGTGTCAGGTTCGCAACGTATACTGTGCCCACTTACCCAGTGCCACCACTCACTCACTGGTGTCACAATAGCTTGCATTTAAAAACAAAAAACTTTTTTCACTGTTATAGATTGAATAGCAGTTAGTTGTCTCAAAGCAGGTGTGTCAGCCCTACAGCATGTACTCTGCCAATTCACAGTGCCACTCATATCTGGTGTCATAATAGCTTGCATTTAAAAACAAAAAACTTTTTTCACTGTTATAGATTGAATAGCAGTTAGTTGTCTTCAAGCGGGTGTGTCAGGTCTACAACGTGTACTCTGCCAACCTTTGCCAGTGCACATTGCCACTCATATCTGGTGTCACAGTAGCTTGCACGCATAGTGTGACGAAGTGCCCTTCGCCACTTGTGCCTGGAGAGGACTGCTTGCCCGCCTCTTGCCCTGTGACTATGGCCCCGGGGATGTATTGCCCTTTAAAGACATGGTTTGGGCATAATGGATTTGTGTTGTGCTGCTGCTGGCCCTTTAAGAACCATCTGGAGACATACTGTTTAGTTACTGGGTGGCCACCATTTCCTGTGTCAGAAGCACATGGTGAGAACAATGGATGGCGGCCATTTTAACTCACAGACACTGTTTGGACTTTTCAACACGGTGCCATCTCGCCAGTATTTGGTGCACAGAGACATCGTGCAGTGGTTTGGACTATACAGCAGGGGACACATTATACAGTGATTGTTTTTCATTTAGCCTGTATATGTTCTGCAGAATCTGCATTAAACTGTATTTTCCAAAGTACTGAACGGATCTGGGTGAATTTTGGATATGTGGTTCACCCAGATCCCCCGGTTCCAAGGATATACTTATGGGGTTATTGAATGTTTTGGGGTCCCTGTGTGTTTTATGAAATTGTAATGTTTCTGGCCAGCAGATAATTGAGCTTTGTGTATTGTAGAAACTCAATTATCTAGCCTGGCCCAGAGGAGGAGTTTTGTGTTGCATAAATTGTGAGTTCTGTGTGCCAGTAAATCAGTCTTGTTCCAGCATTAAGCCTTGGCTCATGTTTGGGGGATTGGAGAAATACACTCGGGGGATTGGAGAAATACACTCTGGGGATTGCTATAATCACTATACTCCCCAGGGTATGATCACTAAGTTCTGCTAAGAGCTTGTTCCTGTTCCTGCTCTCTGGGGAAAGAGAGGTTCACCCACTGGAAGCTGGATCCTGGCCTTGGGTCCAGGGTGGGTGGAGACAGCAGAGACCCTGGCGCAGTTGCATCGCTGGAAGTGGGGTCTGCAGTGCTGATGGTGTCGGTTGGAGTGCTTGGAGTCCTCGGCAAGCGCTAGGAGCATCGATTGGCGGAGGTACTCAGTTGGAGTGCCAGCGTTCCGTCACATTTGGTGGCAGCGGCAGGATGGCGTCCTAGTGCGAGGACCAGCAGCTCAGAGACACCGGTAATGTGTGGAGTTACGGATTTATAATTGAGGGCAACGCTAGCCTCTGCGCAGCGTCCCTACCTACAGCAACATGGAGCTAGCAAGACCCTGGACAGCAGCCAGTGAATTGCAAATCCGCCTGTCACAGTGCTATGAGGGTGCTGATTTCATGAAGGAAGTAAAGGCGCGGCTGGTCTGGTTTGGCCCAAACCCTTCAGATGAGGTGGTCCATCAAGTGATGCGCATGTTGAGTGCTGAGAACCAAGACGCACGGAACTACGAGTACCAACTGTGGAGTTTGGGGGTATTGACACCCCGTCTCCAGCGACAGAGTGAGTTACAGGGAGAGGACAGCAGCGACCTCCCTTCCCAGCGGCAGTGCACCGTACAGAGGGAAGAGACAACCGGTCTCTCTCCCCAGCGGCGGCCTGAGTTCCAGGAGGAGGTGATGGTAGATCCCTCCCCCGTACAGCAACCAGCGTCCTGGGGAGGGGAGGCAACCGGCCTCCCTCTCCAACAGCAGCCGGAGGTGGGCGACCTCATAGACTTGTCCTGGGGACACAGAGAGATGGCAAGCGGAGATGGGACCGAAGTCTCTCTGCCAGCCTTACAGGGATGCTGTGCAGTCAGCCCAGGTCCCCAGCGGCAGTATAATATACAGGGAGAGGAGACAACTGGTCTCTCTCCCCAGCGGCGGCCTGAGTTCCAGGAGGAGGTGATGGTCGATCCCTCCACCTTACAGCAATCAGCGTCCTGGGGTGTGGGGGCAACCAGCCTCCCCCTCCAACAGCAGCCAGAGATACCGGGAGAGGGGGAAGACAAACCTAACCACACTGGCGCAGATGGGACCGCGGTCTCTGTGCCAGTCCTACAGGGAGGCTGGACGGGCGGTCCAGATCCCCAACCAACCCCGCAGGGATGCCAGGAGGAGGAGGTAAGCGAAACTTCCCCTCCCCAGCTACATCCCAACTGGGTCCTGGGGGCAGTGGATGAGCCTGCGATACCCACTGACCCCCTCCCAGCAGAAGAGCTGGAATCTGGGCACAGCTCTGTTAGCCTCTGCCCCCCCTTTTCCCCTGTATCAGAGCCTGACTTACCACGGGTTACCCCAGTGGAAGAGCTGGCAGCAGGGCAGAGCGCCGCTGGCCTCTGCCCCCCAAGCAACACCAGCAGTTTGCCTAGCTGCACCAGGGAGACCGAGAGTGCTGCGCTGTCCCACTACAAACTTGAACCTACAGGCCAGTACCATTTATTGTGGGGGGGTTACTCTGTGTATTTTTCTTTGTGGGTGGGCTGCCCGACTAATCTAGGTACTGACCGGCAGAAGGTCAGGTACCTGTTTAGTCTTCCCCCCAAAGGGAAGATGTGTGACGAAGTGCCCTTCGCCACTTGTGCCTGGAGAGGACTGCTTGCCCGCCTCTTGCCCTGTGACTATGGCCCCTGGGATGTATTGCCCTTTAAAGACATGATTTGGGCATAATGGATTTGTGTTGTGCTGCTGCTGGCCCTTTAAGAACCATCTGGGGACATACTGTGGAGTTACTGGGTGGCCACCATTTCCTGTGTCAGAAGCACATGGTGAGAACAATGGATGGCGGCCATTTTAACTCACAGACACTGTTTGGACTTTTCAACACGGTGCCACTCGCCAGTATTTGGTGCACAGAGACATCGTGCAGTGGTTTTGACTATACAGCAGGGGACACATTATACAGTGATTGTTTTTCATTTAGCCTGTATATGTTCTGCAGAATCTGCATTAAACTGTATCTTCCAAAGTACTGAACGGATCTTGGTGAATTTTGGATATGTGCAGGGCCGGACTGGGAGAAAAATTTGGCCCGGGCATTTTTTTAACACAGCGGCCCACTAAGAAGGGGGCGGGGCAGAGGTGTTTTTGTCATCACTAATGACAAACACGCCCCCTCTCAAAGTGAGCATGTTGGTTCAATGCTCTCCCAGGGCAGACCATGCGCAGAGCTCTGCTGAAGAGCTCTAGCATGAGAAAAAAGCTCTGTATTTGTTCTGCAAAGTGCAAGCAAATTTAAAAACATGCTTGCACTGTGTTTCCTTGCAACTTGTCTCTGGTGTCTCTATAAATGGATACCAGGAGACAAAAGGGCCAGGAAAGAGTATTGTGCATGTGTTTGGAGCCTGCTTGTGGTATTACGTGTGTGTAGAGTGAGCTGATTGTGGTGTGGTATTGTGTAATAAGGTTGGTTTTAGTCATGTTGTGTTTGTGGTGTAAAGTGGTGTAATGTGATGCATATGTGGCTATGGGCTGTAGAGAATGTGTGTATTGGGGATATAGCAAGTGTGTGCATACAGGCTATAGTGTGTGTGTGTATATATATAGGTGATGATGTGTGTGTGTTTAGGGGTGTAGTATGTGTTTGCTTACAAGGAATCTAGTGTGTGTATAGGTGATCCAGAGTGTGTATGTTAAGAGTGTAGTGTGTGTGTATATATTTTTTTATTTATTTTTGGAAGTATTGTGTATGTGTGTGGTGCAGTGTTTTGGGGGGTTCTGTGTGTATGTGAGGGGTGCAGTATGTGTGTGTGAGAGTGCGGTGTGTGCGACAGTGCCGTGTGTGCAAGAGTGCCGCGTGTGATGGGTGTGAGAGTGATGGGTGTGAGAATGATGGGTGAGAGAGTGCTGTGTGAGATGGGTGTGAGAGTGCTGTCTGTGTGAGAGTGCTGTGTGAGAGAGTGCTGTGTGAGAGAGTGCTGTGTGAGAGAGTGATGTGTGTGTGAGAGTGCTATGAGAGAGTGCTGTGTGAGTTAGTGCTGTGTGTGAGAGTGCTGTGTGTGATGGGTGTGAGTGCTGTGAGTGAGAGTGCTGTGAGTGAGTGCTGTGTGTGATGTGTGTGAGAGTGATGTGTATGAGAGTGCTGTGTGTGATGGGTGTGAGAGTGCTGTGTGTGATGTGAGTGACAGTGCTGTGTGTGAGAGTGCTGTGTGTGATGGGTGTGAGAGTGCTGTGTGTGAGAGTGCTGTGTGTGATGTGTGAGAGTGCTGTGAGTGCTGTGTGTGAGTGAGAGTGCTGTGTGTGATGGGTGTGAGAGTGCTGTGTGTGCTGTGAGTGAGAGTGCTGTGTGTGATGGGTGTGAGAGTGCTGTGTGTGATGTGAGTGAGAGTGCTGTGTGTGATGGGTGTGAGAGTGCTGTGTGTGATGTGAGTGAGAGTGCTGTGTGTGATGGGTGTGAGAGTGCTGTATAAATGTTAGAAAGGATTGTGTGTGTGTTGGAGGGGCAAAAAAAAACAGGCATTAAATCCCCCCCTCCCTTCATACCTTTAGCCTGGGAGGGGGGGACCGGCATGCTGGCACCTGGAAGGCAGTGTTCCCTGGTGGTCCTCGTGGGTGAGTGAACTCTAGCCTGTGAGGCTAGAGTTCACTCTCTCGAGATCCGGTCGTTGCCATGGCAATGCGCCGGATCTCGCGAGAGGAACCCGGCGGAGCTGCAAGCTAGAGCTCCGCCGGGTCCTCCTCTCCTGGCGGCTGTCTCCCTCCCTCTCTCCCCGCCGGCGGCTGCAATATCCTGCATGTGGGACGGTGAGGGAGATCTTTGATCTCCCCACCGGCCCTCCATGGCAAACAGCGGGGCCGGCGCTCGGATAGCGCCGGTCCTGCATAGACCGGCAGGGGAGATCCTGTGACCTCCCCTGCCGGCCTCAGCCCATGGCCACCGCGGCCCACCGGGCATTTGCCCGGTGTGCCCGATGGCCAGTCCGGGCCTGGATATGTGGTTCACCCAGATCCCCCGGTTCCAAGGATATACTTTTTATGGGGTTATTGAATTTTTTGGGGTCCCTGTGTGTTTTATGAAATTGTAATGTTTCTGGCCAGCAGATAATTGAGCTTTGTGTATTGTAGAAACTCAATTATCTAGCCTGGCCCAGAGGAGGAGTTTTGTGTTGCATAAATTGTGAGTTCTGTGTGCCAGTAAATCAGTCTTGTTCCAGCATTAATCCTTGGCTCATGTTTGGGGGATTGGAGAAATACACTCTGGGGATTGCTATAATCACTATACTCCCCAGGGTATGATCACTAAGTTCTGCTAAGAGCTTGTTCCTGTTCCTGCTCTCTGGGGAAAGAGAGGTTCACCCACTGGAAGCTGGATCCTGGCCTTGAGTCCAGGGTGGGTGGAGGCAGCAGAGACCCCGGCGCAGTTGCATCGCTGGAAGTGGGGTCTGCAGTGCTGATGGTGTCGTTTGGAGTGCTTGGAGTCCTCGGCAAGCGCTAGGAGCATCGATTGGCGGAGGTACTCAGTCGGAGTGCCAGCGTTCCGTCACACATAGTACCACTAATCGAAAAAAAAATGACAGGCAGAGGCAGGCCACCCCACAGGGGCCGTCGTGGTCGTGGTGCTGTGATTTCCTTTTGCCCTAGAATAATGCCCAGTTTTCAGAGGCCAGGTACCCTGAACTTGAAAAGTTCTGAGGACATAGTTGACTGGCTAACACAGGACACCCAATCTTCTACAGCTTCCGCTCAGTACCTTGACGCAACATCCTCCTCCAGCTTAGCGTCGGGCACCTCTCAAGATACCACTCACCCGCCTGCCGCCACCACCAACACTAGCACCACAGCCGCTTGATATGTCCGAGGAGTTATTTACACATCCGTTTGAAGAAATGAGTGATGCGCAACCATTATTGACAGAGGATGTAGATAACAGGGATATATCTCAGTCAGGCAGCATTACACATGTACGGTGTGATGATGATGATGTTGTACCCGCTGCTGCTTCCTTTGCTGAGTTGTCAGATACAAGTGAAGCGGTTGATGATGACGATGCGTCCATGGATGTCACGTGGGTGCCCGCTCGGCAAGAAGAAGAACAGGGCGAAAGTTCAGATGGGGAGACAGAGAGGAGGAGGAGACGAGTTGGAAGCAGGGGGAGGTCGTCGCAAGGAGCTAGTGGCACAGTCAGACAGCATGCATCGGCACCCGGGGTCAGCCCGACAGCATGCCAATCAACACATGCTGTGTCCACCACCAGAATGCCGTCATTGCAGAGCTCAGCAGTGTGGCATTTTTTTTGTGTGTCTGCCTCTGACAACAGCGATGCCATTTGCAACCTGTGCCAAAAGAAACTGAGTCGTGGGAAGTCCAACACCCACCTAGGTACAACTGCTTTGCGTAGGCACATGATCGCACATCACAAACGCCTATGGGATCAACACATGAGTACAAGCAGCACACAAACTCAAAGCCGCCATCCTCCTCCTGGTCCAGCATCTTCAGCCACGTCAACCACTGCTGTCCTCCTTGCCCCCTCTCAACCATCCGCCACTCCGTCTCTCGCCTTGAGCAGTTCCTGCTCATCTGCCCACAGTCAGGTGTCTGTCAAGACATGTTTGAGAGTAAGAAGCCAATGTCAGAAAGTCACCCCCTTGCCCGGCGTCTGACAGCTGGCTTGTCTGTACTATTAGCCCGCCAGCTTTTACCATACAAGCTGGTGGAGTCTGAGGCGTTCAAAACATTTGTAGCTATTGGAACACCGCAGTGGAAGGTACCCGGACGAAATTTATTTTCACAAAAGGCAATCCCCAACCTGTACTCGATTGTGCAAAAGGAAGTAATGGCATGTCTGGCACACAGTGTTGGGGCAAGGGTCCATCTGACCACTGATACCTGGTCTGCAAAGCATGGTCAGGGCAGGTATATCACCTACACTGCGCATTGGGTAAACCTGCTGACGGCTGCCAAGCATGGAATGCGTGGCTCTGCAGAGGAGTTGGTGACACCGCCACGACTTGCAGGCAGGCCTGCTGCCACCTCCTCTACTCCTCCTACTCCATCCTCTTCCATAACCTCCTCGGCTGAGTCCTCTTCTGCTGCTGCGTCTTGCTCCACATCAACGGCACCCCCCCAGCTCCCCAGGTACTATTCCACATCCCGGATACGGCAGTGTCACGCCGTCTTGGGTTTGACTTGCTTGAAAGCAGAGAGTCACACCGGACAAGCACTCCTGTCCGCCCTGAACGCACAGGTGGAAAAGTGGCTGACTCCGCAGCGACTGGATATCGGCAAAGTGGTTTGTGACAACGGAACAAATTTGTTAGCGGCATTGAAGTTGGGCAAGTTGTCACATGTGCCGTGCATGGCACATGTGTGTAATCTGATCGTACAACGCTTTGTGCATAAGTACACAGGCTTACAGGACGTCCTGAAGCAGGCCAGGAAGGTGTGTGGCCATTTCAGGCGTTCCTACACGGCCATGGCTCACTTTGCCGATATCCAGCGGCGAAACAACATGCCAGTGAGGCGCTTGATTTGCGACAGCCCGACACGTTGGAATTCAACACTCCTAATGTTCGACCGCCTGCTCCAACAAGAAAAAGCCGTTAATGAATATTTGCATGACCGGGCTGCTAGGACAGCTTCTGGGGAGCTGGGAATTTTTTTGCCACGTTACTGGACGCTCATGCGCAATGCCTGTAGGTTCATGCGTCCTTTTGAGGAGGTGACAAACCTAGTCAGTTGCACCGAAGGCACCATCAGCGACATCATACCATTTGTTTTCTTCCTGGAGCGTGCCCTGCGAAGAGTGCTGGATCGGGCCGTAGATGAGCGTGAAGAGGAAGAGTTGTGGTCACCATCACCACCAGAACCAGCCTCATCAGCATCGCTTGCTGGACCTGCGGCAACACTGGAAGAGGATTGTGAGGAAGAGGAGTCAGAGGAGGAATGTGGCTTTGAGGAGGAGGAGGAAGACCAACCACAACAGGCATCCCAGGGTGCTCGTTGTCACCTATCTGGTACCCGTGGTGTTGTACGTGGCTGGGGGGAAGAACATACCTTCATTGAGATCACGAGGAGGAGGAACGGGAAATGAGTAGCTCGGCATCCAACCTTGTGCAAATGGGGTCTTTCATGCTGTCGTGCCTGTTGAGGGACCCTCGTATAAAAAGGCTGAAGGAGAACGACCTGTACTGGGTGTCCACGCTACTAGACCCCCGGTATAAGCAGAAAGTGGCTGAAATGTTACCAAATTACAATAAGTCGGAAAGGATGCAGCATTTGCAAAATAAATTAAAATATGCTTTACACAGCGTATAAGGGTGATGTCACAGCACAACGAGAATCTAACAGGGGAAGAGGTGAAAGTAATCCTCCTCCTCCCACGACCACGCCGGCAAGGACAGGACGCTTTACAGACGTGTTGTTGATGGAGGACATGCAGAGCTTTTTAAGTCCTACGCATCGCCACAGCCCTTCGGGATCCACCCTCAGAGAACGACTCGACCGACAGGTAGCAGACTACCTCGCCTTAACTGCAGATATCGACACTCTGAGGAGCGATGAACCCCTTCACTACTGGGTGTGCAGGCTTGACCTGTGGCCTGAGCTATCCCAATTTGCGATAGAACTTCTGGCCTGCCCCGCTTCAAGTGTCCTGTCAGAAAGGACCTTCAGTGCAGCAGGAGGTATTGTCACTGAGAAGAGAAGTCGCCTAGGTCAAAAAAGTCTAGATTACCTCACCTTTATTAAGATGAATGAGGGATGGATCCCGAAGGGACTGACAGTGGGCGATACATTCGACTAAAAAAGGCCTGATGAGGGGGACGTAACAGGGTGTCGTGGCTGCCGGCCCGCCGCGTGATATTTAAATCCCTAGCTCACCCCAGTACCTTGCCCTGTCGTGGTTTCCTGTTCCTTTTTTCCTGAGAGTGCTTTATCATTGTGAATCTTATTTCCTGGTATCCTGATCTTGGCTTTTTCCTGGTTATTCTGAATTCTGGTTTCCCTGACTTGGCTTGTGTAAACGGTGTTGTGTATTTTCTGGCTTCCTTGACCTTCGGCTTTCCCTTTGACCATTCTCCGGCAATTCTAAGGTCCGGTTTACGCTCTGTCCTTTTATTTTCCTTTTCTTGCCTATGTATATGTTTACATTTGGCCTTTTTGGGTGTCTGTGGTTCCCTCCACAGATCCCAGCCGGCCGCTCAAGCCCTGCAAGGTCTCTCGGATTGATGCCACATCTGCCGCTATTTTACTGTGGTGATCCGCCATTAGCTCTCTTATGGCCTCCATGCTGACAGGTGTGGAGGGTGTAGCAGGTGGTTTTGGCTGCATTCGAGCCGGTGGTGATTGCTGCTGGGTCGGGGTGATATCCCCTTCCTCGTCATCCGACGTCCCATCATAAAAATCAGAACATCCACCGTGGAGGGACGCCATCTTGGAATTCGAGGCTTCTGCGGCCTGCTTCCATAGCTCGCCAATGTGCATTCCCGACCGTTGTGTTTCAGGTTTTAGTTTTTTGGTTTTCCGCCCCATGGTGTGCTGGTAGGTGTTGGGGTCTTCTCTGGGCAGGTTAGGTCGGAGGTTGGGGGTTGAAAATCGATGTTTAGGGTTGTATTGGTGCGGAGCTCGGCGGCCATGCGACTTCTCGCTTCAGTAGTTAGGACATGCCCCCCTAGCCCGCCAGCTTTTACCATACAAGCTGGTGGAGTCTGAGGCGTTCCAAAAATTTGTAGCTATTGGGAGACCGCAGTGGAAGGTACCCGGCCGAAATTTCTTTTCACAAAAGGCAATCCCCAACCTGTACTCGATTGTGCAAAAGGAAGTAATGGCATGTCTGGCACACAGTGTTGGGGCAAGGGTCCATCTGACCACTGATATCTGGTCTGCAAAGCATGGTCAGGGCAGGTATATCTCCTACACTGTGCATTGGGTAAACCTGCTGACAGCTGCCAAGCATGGAATGCGTGGCTCTGCAGAGGAGTTGGTGACACCGCCACGACTTGCAGGCAGGCCTGCTGCCACCTCCTCTACTCCTCCTACTCCATCCTCTTCCATAACCTCCTCGGCTGAGTCCTCTTCTGCTGCTGCGTCTTGCTCCACATCAACGGCACCCCCCCAGCTCCCCAAGTACTATTCCACATCCCGGATACGGCAGTGTCACGCCGTCTTGGGTTTGACTTGCTTGAAAGCAGAGAGTCACACCGGACCAGCACTCCTGTCCGCCCTGAACGCACAGGTGGAAAAGTGGCTGACTCCACACCAACTGGAGATCGGCAAAGTGGTTTGTGACAACGTAAGAAATTTGTTGGCAGCATTGAATTTGGGCAAGTTGACACATGTGCCGTGCATGGCACATGTGTGTAATCTGATCGTACAATGCTTTGTGCATAAGTACCCAGGCTTACAGGACGTCCTGAAGCAGGCCAGGATCGGCTTGGGGATGTCCGGAGGAGTACTCACAGATCACTGTTCAAGGTCTGTTTGTCTGGATAACCCGTCAGCATTTCCATTTTGCTTCCCAAGGCGATAGTGACTTGTAAAGTCAAACGCTGTAGCGCCAAACTCCAGTGCAACGGCCTGGCATTGTCTCCTCACACCCTGTTCAGCCACACCAACGGGTTGTGATCTGTGAGTAAGGTAAACGGTTGTCCATACAAGTAAGGTTGCAGCTTTTTGAGGGCCCACACCACCGCCAGGCACTCCTTTTCAATGGCAGTGTATCTACTTCCCTGGGCAAAAGTTTCTGGCCTAGATAAGCCCCGGGTTGCTCGCCGCCATCTGCTCCGACTTGGCTCAGTACTGCTCCCAATCCAAACATAGAAGCATCTGTATGGACGAGAAAGCGTTTAGTTGGATCAGGAGCAGAAAGTACAGGTGATTTAATGAGCGCCGTCTTGAGCTGTTGGAAGGCCTGTTCACACTCTGGGGCCCATACTACTATCTTGGGGAGGTTTTTACGCGTTCCTATATGGCACTTACTGGGCTTTAGGGTCAGTCCGGCCTCCCTAATCTGGTCTAGTACTGCTCCTATGTGGGTCAGGTGTTCGGGCCAGGAGCAGCTAAAAATGGCTATATCATCCAAGTAGGCGCAGGCATACTCCTGAAACCCATCCAGTAGCCAATCTACCATCCTCTGAAAGTTAGCCGGGGCATTCTTCATCCCGAATGGCATGACCTTAAACTGATACAGGCCAAACGAGGTGACAAATGCTGACATGTGGATGGCGTCCTCGGCTAATGGAATTTGCCAGTACCCCTTGCACAGATCTATTGTGGTGAGGTACTGGCCTCTGGCCATTTTGTCTAGGAGGCGTCTGAGGTTGTTTTATCGTTTAGCCTCCGGTAGTCTACACAGAAACGGGTCGTGCCATCCCGTTTCAGTACTAGTACTACTGGGGAGGCCCAGGGGCTGTCAGAGTGCTCACATTATTTGAAAGCAGCCTCTATTAAGTAGACTCTTTCAAGTAGGAGTTAGAAAACCAGGAGTTACTTGGAGTGGTTTGTATACTGTGGAGAGTGGTTTGTATTTTATTTTTGTTTAATCTTTAAAGTTGGTAAGGTTTAAAAAAAAAAATTGTTTTTTAAATTTACTTTTTTTTTTGTGTTCTGGTTTTCCCCCCTTTTTTTGTGCTGCTGCTTGATTGATTGGGGGAGTGTTCATTGTTTGCACCTGTGTGGGATTTGTATCCCCATAAAGGCACACCCCTAACTCACTGAGCTTGCTCACATTATTTGAAAGCAACCTCTATTAAGTAGACTCTTTCAAGTAGGAGTTAGAAAACCAGTAGTTGAAACAAGCAGGGGTTCAAACTATCAAGGTAATTGTTTTTATTTACTGTTTAAAGGGGAAATGAGTGTTAGCAAGATTGCTGGTTTAACTCAATGCGCATCTTGTTGCATGTATGGCTGCCTGGATGTACCCGTCCAGGGTCCATACCTCTGTGATGGTTGTGTGCGAGTGGCTTCTCTGGAAGCTCAGATTGGAGATCTCGAGAAGCAAATCGCAACATTGAGGGAGATTGACAATCTTGAGAGGAGTCTACTGCTCACTGAGCAGAGTTTAGTGGGGACAGGTAGTGGAGAGGGAGGAGATAAGACAGATGGGGAACAGGCATGTAGCTGGGTGACAGTGGGGCGAGGAAGCAGGGGGGGAGGGAAGAGGAAAGGGCTAGCTAGTCCTGATTTGGTGCAACCTAGCAGATTTGCCCGTTTGAGGGAAGATGTTGGGAGCATCAGCTCAGGAGTAGCTGTATTAGAGGAAGCTGTTACTTCTAACAGCCGAGCTAACAGCCCCCCTAGTACGGGTGGGGATCAAAATGTAAGGAAGGCAAGACAGGTTGTGGTGGTAGGGGACTCTATCATTAGGAGAGCAGATAGGGCAATCTGCCGCTCTGATCGGCTCAACCGGACAGTTTGCTGTCTCCCGGGTGCTCGGGTCCGGCATGTTGCTGACAGAGTGGATGGATTATTGGGAGGGGCTGGGGATGACCCAGCGGTCATGGTCCATGTTGGTACCAATGACAAAGTAAGAGGAAGATGGAAGGTCCTAAAGAATGATTTCAGGGAATTAGGTAGCAAACTTAAGAAAAGGACCTCCAAGGTGGTATTCTCTGAGATATTACCTGTGCCACGCGCTACAGTGGAAAGGCAGCGGGAGATTAGAGAGGTCAATGCGTGGCTTAAGTCTTGGTGCAGGAAGGAGGGTTTGGGGTTTTTAGAGCACTGGGCCGACTTTGCGATTGGGTACAACCTTTATAGTGGTGATGGATTGCACCTAAACGGGAGAGGGTCTGCAGTGCTGGGGGATAGGATGGCTAGAAGGTTGGAGGAGATTTTAAACTAGTAGTAGGGGGGGAGGGTCATAGCAATCTACAAAATGGAGATAGGACAGAAAGGAGATGGGCTTTAGCACAGTATAAGGGGGGTGGAAACGGGGGGAGGGGCAAGCTCAGAACAGAGAAGCTGTGTAATGTTGAAAATTCACAAAATATACAAGTGGCGCATAATATTAAATGTATGCTTACTAATGCAAGGAGCCTAAATAACAAAATGGGGGAACTAGAGGCATTAGCATACACTAAACAATATGATATAATAGGCATAACTGAAACATGGTGGGATGAGACACATGACTGGGCAGCTAACTTAAATGGGTACATGTTATTTAGGAAGGATAGGAAAAACAAGAAGGGTGGTGGGGTATGTTTGTATGTCAAACATGATTTAAAGCCAAATGTTAAGCAAATGGAATGCGAGGAGGATAATGTGGAAGCTTTATGGGTAAATATCTGCTTGGGGGAAAAGAAGGGAAACCAACTATTGGTTGGGATATGTTATAAACCACCTAATGTTAATATTGACGAGGAACAACAGCTGTTTGAGCAAATTGAGAAAGCTGCAAATCTGGGTAACACTTTAATTATTGGAGATTTTAATTACCCGGATATAAATTGGGACAGAGGGACTAGTGCCTCAGCAAAGGGAATTAGGTTTTTAAACTTGTTAAATGACACCTTCATGTCACAACTTGTACAAGCACCAACTAGAATGGATGCTTGTCTGGACCTGGTTTTAACAAACAACGTTGATCTTTTGACCAACATTCAAGTAGGTGAGCACTTGGGAAATAGTGATCACAATATAGTGTCCTTTGAAATAAACTCAAAAAAACAAAAGCACATGGGGAATACTAAAACATATAATTTTAAAAAGGCCAATTTCAATAAGTTAAGGGAAGCTTTACAATATATTGACTGGCATAAACTCTTTAGTGAAAAGAACACTGAGGATAAATGGATCATCTTCCAACAAATATTACAAAGGTACATTTCTCAGTATGTACCATTGGGAAATAAATATAAAAGAAACAAATTAAAACCAACATGGCTTAGTAGAGAAGTAAAACAAGAGATTACAACTAAGAGAAGGGCATTTAAAGCATTTAAATCGGACAAATCAGATGCATCTTATAAAAGATATAAGGATGCAAATAATGCGTGCAAAAAGGCAATTAGACTTGCTAAACTTCAAAATGAAATAATGATAGCTGAAGAGAGCAAAACCAACCCCAAAGCATTTTTTAAGTACATAAATTCTAAAAAAAAACAAAATGAAAGTGTAGGTACACTAAAAACTGAAACGGGGGTGTTAATTAATGAAGACCAGGAAAAGGCAGGAATTTTAAATAACTATTTCTCCTCCGTATATATTAAGGAAGAACCCATGGCAATAGATGTGCAAATGATTGCTACTAAAAACTTGCAGAATAATTGTAATTGGTTAACTCAAGACAAGGTGCTGCAGCAACTAAAGAAAGTTAATATAAACAAAGCTCCAGGGCCTGACGGTATCCATCCACGTGTACTTAAGGAACTAAGTGCAGAAATAAGTGAACCTCTGTTTTTAATCTTTCAAGATTCTTTTCTTTCAGGAAGTGTTCCGGAGGATTGGAGGAAGGCAGATGTGGTTCCTATATTCAAAAAGGGTTCAAAATCCTTGCCTGGAAATTATAGACCTGTGAGCTTAACTTCTGTGGCTGGTAAAATATTTGAAAGGTTATTAAGGGATAATATTCAAGAATTCCTTGAGAAGAACATGGTTATCAGCAAAAATCAGCATGGTTTTATTAAGCACAGGTCATGTCAAACTAACTTGATTGCGTTCTACGAAGAAGTAAGTAGAAGTATAGATCAGGGTGTTGCCGTGGATGTGATCTTTTTGATTTTGCCAAGGCATTTGATACAGTTCCACACAATAGATTAGTGTTCAAACTCAAGGAAATCGGTCTAGATGAAAATGCTTGTTCTTGGGTAGAACATTGGCTTAAAAACAGAGTACAAAGAGTTGTCATTAATGGTAAATTTTCAAGCTGGACAGGGGTGGCAAGTGGTGTCCCTCAGGGGTCTGTTCTGGGACCCCTTCTATTTAACATGTTTATAAATGATCTTGAAGACAGCATTGAAAGTCATGTTTCAGTGTTTGCAGATGACACAAAACTTTGTAAAATAATACAATGTGAGCAAGATATTACTTTGCTGCAGAGGGATTTAGATAGACTGGGGGACTGGGCACTCAAATAGCAGATGAAATTTAATGTTGAAAAATGCAAAGTTATGCACTTCGGCGTAAAGAATACACAAGCAACGTATACCCTTAATGGAAGTGAATTAGGGATAACAACACACGAAAAGGACTTGGGAATTATTATAGACAACAAACTATGCAACAATGTGCAATGTCAATCAGCAGTGGCCAAGGCCAGTAAGGTATTGTCATGCATGAAAAAGGGCATTCATTCTAGGGACAAGAATATAATTTTGCCTCTTTATAAATCACTGGTAAGACCCCATATTGAATATGCTGTGCAATTTTGGGCACCTGTTCTAAAGAAGGATATTATGGCACTAGAAAAAGTGCAGAGGCGGGCTACAAAATTAATAAAAGGAATGGAACATATCAGCTATGAAGAAAGGTTAACAAATTTAAACCTATTTAGTTTAGAAAAACGTCGCCTGAGAGGGGATATGATAACATTATACAAATATATTCGGGGCCAATACAAACCATTGTGTGGAAATCTATTCACAAACCGGACTTTACATAGGACACGAGGCCATGCGTTTAGACTGGAAGAAAGAAGATTTCGTCTAAGGCAAAGGAAAGGTTTTTTTACTGTAAGAACAATCAGGATGTGGAATTCTCTGCCTGAAGAAGTGGTTCTATCAGAGTCCATACAGATGTTCAAACGGCTACTAGATGCATACTTGCAAGAACAGAATATTCAAGGATATAATCTTTCAATGTAGGGTAATAACTGCTTGATCCAAGGATAAATCTGACTGCCATTCTGGGGTCAAGAAGGAATTTTTTTCCTAGCTTGTTGCAAAATTGTGCTTCAAACTGGGGTTTTTTGCCTTCTTTTGGATCAACAGCAAAAAACAAATGAGGAAGGCTGAACTTGATGGACGCAAGTCTCTTTTCAGCTATGTAACTAACTAACTAAGAGTGTTCTATCACCCCTAACTGCATCATTTCCTCAATTTCTTTCCGCATATTTTCTTTAACTACTTCGGGTATGCGATAGGCGGTTTGACGAAGGGGGGTCTGGTCTAGGGTTTCATCTTTGTGAGTGGTTAACGGACTGTACCCAGGTAGGTTGGAAAACGTGGCCCCCTTGTCCTGGATTAGTCTTTGGACCTGGGTTCGCTCCTGGGGGTCTAACCGTTCTCCTAACTGTACTTCTCCCAGGTCTCCGCTCTGGCCCTCTTGGTCTAGGAGATCTGGGAGTGGCAAATTATCATAATCTTCAGTGGCAGGTGCACAGATCGCGGTTAACTCTTCCGTGCGCTCGTGGTATGGCTTGAGCATGTTCACATGGAGCATGCGCTTGCCTCCCGTGCCTGTGACCGCACCGATCACAAAGGTGGTATCACAAACCTGCTCTACCACCTTGTATGGGCCCTGCCAGGAAGCCTGCAGCTTGTCCTTGTGGACAGTGTCAATCCATATCTGCCAAGTGACCCTATGTAGGGGGAACAATCCCTATTCTGCTCTGTGTCAGTGTGTATCATGGTCTCTGAGGACAGGTGTCAATCCATATCTGCCAAGTGACCCTATGTAGGGGGAACAGTCCCTATTCTGCTCTGTGTCAGTGTGTATCAGGGATCATTAGGACAGGTGTCAATCCATATCTGCCAAGTGACCCTATGTAGGGGAACAGTCTCTATTCTGCTCTGTGTCAGTGTGTATCAGGGTCTCTGAGGACAGGTGTCAATCCATATCTGCCAAGTGACCCTATGTAGGAGGAACAGTCTCTATTCTGCTCTGTGTCAGTGTGTATCATGGTCTCTGAGGACAGGTGTCAATCCATATCTGCCAAGTGACCCTATGTAGGGGGAACAGTCCCTATTCTGCTCTGTGTCAATATGTCATATGTCAGGTCTCAATCCATATCCATTGTGATTTAGGAATGTTAGGTGATTTCTGCCCTTGATGGATTAAAACCAGACTCTGCATCAACTGTGTAATTTTCCATGGGAGTTTTGCCATGGATCCCCCTCCGGCATGCCACAGTCCAGGTGTTAGTCCCCTTGAAACAACTTTTCCATCACTATTGTGGCCAGAAAGAGTCCCTGTGTGTTTTAAAATTCGCCTGCCCATTGAAGTCTATGGCGGAAGTTCGTGTTCGCCGTTCGCGAACCGAAAATTTTGGTTTCGCGACATCACTATTCTCTGGTAAAAAGAGGTCTTCTTTATAGAATGTTAATAGAGTATAAAATAGATTTGTGTTTTGTACAGGAAACTCACTGGAAAGACAAAGTTTTTTGGAAATTTTCTAGATTTTCAAATATTATGAGTGCTAGCATGTTTGGTAAGAAGAAAAGAGGGGTTGCCATTATTTGCTCAGCTAAGCTGAAATTTGAACAGATTCATATAGAAAAAGATCCATCAGGCAGATTCAGGGCCGTCTTTAATATGGATTGGACCCTGGGCAAACATTTGCTTGGGCCCCCTGAACCCGGTCGTCCCCTCCCTGGCATGCAATCATGCCCCCCACCCCAACGCAGAGGCGGACGTAAAGTAGAGAGGGCTCTGGTGCATGAATTATTTTGGGCAAGATGGGGCAAAAGGTAGATCCCCATCTGTCATGCAACTCCAACAATGCTTTGACAGCTGGGGTGCTACCATTTTCCCATGCATGCAAGGTTATATTTAGCACTGAGCAGTATTTGTGTGTTTGAGTGTAAGCATGTTTTTGTATGGAGTATGTTTGTGTGAATGTAGGGGTGTGTTTGTATGTGGAGATGGCATTTAAATGCAAGTATGCATTTATGTGTAGTGTTGGTTTATGAATACACTGGTGTGTATATATATAATATTGTTGTTTAAAAAAAGAGGTGTGTTTATATGTAGTGTTGAAGTTTGAATGCAGGTGTGTATTTGCATGTAGTGTTGAATGCTGAGATGTATGCACAAATACACATGCACAGAAACACTTGCAGATACACAGATATACACAATCATACAGATGCAGCTATACAGACACATTTACACACACTGACACACACACATACAGACACACAACCTGGCACACATGCAGACACACAGATGCACACACGCACACACGCACACACATGCAGATACACTAACAACATACAGATACACAGACACACACAATGACAACATACAGACACACAGATACATAACCTGACAAATGCAGATACAAACACTGACACACATGCAGATACACACATTGGCTACATACAGATACATGCACAGGTATACACACTGGCACACACACACAGATATATACATACTGACAACATACAGATACATACCGACACACACACACACACACACAGACACTGTGACAGACATACTGACACTGTGACAGACAGACATACTGACACATACACAGACATACTGACTGGCACACCAACATACATACAGACACACAAACTGACACACACAGAAATACAAACTGACACACAGACATATACTGACTGACACAGACATACTGACACACACACAGACATACTGACACACACACAGACATACTGACACACACACAGACATATAAACTGACGCACACACAGACATATAAACTGACGCACACACAGACAGACAGTCTTATGTTTCCTACCTTTGAAAGAGGCTTCCTTCCCTGGGGTCCAGTGTGCTGGCTGGGGTAGTTGGGAGTTGGGGGTCTGGCTCTTCTTGCTCCCCCTCCTCACTGGATGCTGGCTCAGCAGCCTCCTGCGCGGCCTGATATCTTTGAGGTGGGAGGAAGTGATTCGCGGACGTCACTTCCTCCCATGCAGCCGTTAAGCAAGGACCCGGTCGTGCTGTTATAGGGCCACAGCGCCGACCGGACCCCTGCTGGAACATGCTCACTGGGTGGCCCTAAAGGTATGGGCTACCCGGGGGGGCCCCTTAGTGTGCGGGCCCCGGTGCAGCCGCAATACTAGCACTGCGGGCCCATTAGGTAGGGAAATATTTTTAAAAAACACATTTTTATTGCAGGCGACGGGGCCCACGGGGCAGCTGCTTTGGGCCCCCCATGAGTAACTGGGCCCAGGGCAGCTGCCCCGTTTGCCCCTCCTTAAAGAAGGCCCTGGGCAGATTCTTAATACTTTGCGCTCCCTGCTTCCTGGTTTGGGGTTTCGTGAGGTGCCGACTGATTGCGCATGCGCGTAGTGTATACGAGTAGACATACCTTTGTATTGGAACGCATGTGCGTTTCCACCATACTCAGCTTACTTCCGGGTTCGGCGAGTTTGAAGCGCATTATGCTGCTCACAACTCCGTTTCATATTTTCATTCATCTCTGCACCAGTTTAAGTTTGTAGATTGAATCTCTGCACCAGGTAATGTGTGATATTTACTTTTGATTGATTTCTTGATGTATTCTAAGTTTTCAAATTGCCATACCATTTGGGACAGTTGATCCTGATATTTTCATATTAATACTGACTCAAAATCTAAACTTTTGTTTGTATTTTTACAATATGTTTTTGCTAATATGTCTTCTACATGTATACTTAATATTTTGCCTGCATGTTTTATTAGGATCCTGTATCCTTACATCAATGATTGTTGTTCATATATTCTAATTGTGAATCTGCATGTTGATATATATATATATGTATATGGGTTAGGGCTTTTTGGGTGGTACAGGCATGCCCCCCCACAGCGATCTGCAGGGGGATCATCCCTGCAGTTACATGTGTCAGACAATAGGCTGACATATAGTAACACTGATCGCAGTGACAGGCTGTCACTGCGACCAGAGGCTGCAGACTGTGGTTACTGGGCAGAGGGGGCTACCTGGGTGGCCAGGCATGCCCCCTGACCCCGATCTGTAGCGGGCTAATGGCGCTGGCCACGTGGGCGGCAAGAACGGCTAGGACGTTCTATGCCGCCCGCCGGCCTTAAGAGTCCTTAAGGCGTTAATAAACTCAATAGATTATATAACTCGTTCTGCCCATTTGTGCTACAATGTAATTACAGGACCCACAATTGTGAAATGCTAAAAAAATTGTGAACTAAACTGGTTATCGCTGGAATCCAGACGCACCCTCCATCTTTCCAGTCTTGTGTTAAAGAGCTTTTCTGGGAAGCTCCCGCCCTACCTGAGCAGAATGCTTTACCTGGCTGTTCCCACCTCCTATAGCCTCTGATCCAGTACTTTATTTAGTCTACCTCAATACAAAAAAGGAAGGAGCCCGATCCTCCTTTTCCTACAGAGCACCGCAATTATGGAACGACCTCCCGCACACTTTCAAATCTTCCCCAAGCCTAAAGTCCTTTAAGAAATCCCTTGCTACATACCTCAAAACAGAATGCACGTGTCATGGTTGATTATATATTTCCTGGATAATGAAAATTAAAACACTTAGGCACACTCAAAATGCTGATAAGGAACAAAAAGTATCCAAACAAAAATAAACAACTAGTACTGGGTGCTCACTTGTGTAAGGCCATATTCCCAAAGGCCAAAAAAGTTACATATGTTACTTGAACAAGGGGCACGACCACAAATATATGTGAAAAAGATTTTTATAAGATGGGTCACAGTAATAGGCTATCTCATTAATTGTATCAATGAGTAAAAAAGACACACCATGTCAAATGGAAAGTGCAATGCAATAGCTACAAATTCTGCAATTACATATAAGCAGACTACATCATACATGAATCACTGGATACAAGTATACAAAATAGCTATAAGAGATACCTGATTTTTCAAACCTATAAATAGTTATATATACAAAAATAAAAAAGCATACCAGACCTAGTGAGACGAAGGACAAGAGTCAACCAATAAGCCCCCAACGTTTCGGCAAAATGCCTTTATCAAGGGAGGCTCTTGGGACACTTTCCATTTGACATGGTGTGTCTTTTTATTCATTGATACAATTAAAGAGATAGCCTATTACTTTGACCCATCTAATAAAAATCTTTTTCACATATATTTGTGGTCGTGCCCTTTGTTCAAGTAACATATGATTATATATTTCATACCTGTTCTATGTTAAAGTTTGTGTATATTGTGTATTAATATTGATTTTGTATTTTATTGAACCCTATTGTATTAATGCAATATTTTGTGGACCCAGGACATACTTAAAAAAAGAGAGAAATCTCAATGTATCTTTCCTGGTAAAATATTTTATAAATAAATAAGATATAGGACTCAATTTAAGATCCTAATACAAATCTCTACACAATGCTGCTCTGACCTACTTATTCTCAATAATACCTAAATATGTCCCGTCTAGGCCCCTATGCTCTGCCAGAGACCTACGTCTAACGTATGTTCGTACTCCTACCTCTGATGCTCACCTTAAAGACTTCTCTAGGGCTGCACTATTCCTATGGAACGCACTTCCCCTCTCTGTCAGACTTTCACCCAATCTCCACTCCTTCAAAAAATCTTTGAAAATGTACTTCTTTAGGAAAGGATATCAATTAACCCCTTAAGGACGGAGCCAAATGTATACGTTGTGAACAAAACAAAATGTAAACAAAACCTGGCATTTGCGCTACATGTCTGTCCAACCGTAATTCAACTCTTTCATAGTAAATGCACCCACCCTTATTATATATCATTTTATTCAGGAGAAACGGGGCTTTCATTTTATATCAAATATTTAGCTATGAAACATAATTTAATATGAAAAAAATGGGAGAAAATAAGATTTTTTTTGATTTTTTTAGTTCTACATGACATTTTAACGGTCAGTGTCATAATACTGTTTGCTTTTACTGCAATAAAATACACATATTTGTATTCAGCAAAGTCTCACGTGTAAAACAGTACCCCCTATGTACAGGTTTTATGGCGTTTTGGGAAGTTACAGGGTCAAATATAGCACGTTACATTTGAAATTGAAATTCGCCAGATTGGTTATGTTGCCTTTGAGACTGTATAGTAGACCGGGAATTAAATTTACACCCATAATGGCATACCATTTGCAATAGTAGACAACCCAAGGTATTGCAAATGGGGTATGTCCAGTCTTTTTTAGTAGCCATTTGGTCACAAACACTGGCCAAAGTTAGCGTTAGTATTTGTTTGTGTGAAAAATGCAAAAACGCCAATTTTGGCCAGTGTTTGTGACTAAGTGGCTACTAAAAAAGACTGGACATACCCTGTTTGCAATACCTTGGGTTGTCTACTATTGCAAATGGTATGCCATCATAGGGGTAATTTTCATTCTTGGGCTACCATAGGGTCTCAAAGGCAACGTAACCAATCTGGCGAATTTTAATGTGAAAAAAATGAAACACAAGCCTTATATTTGACGCTGTAACTTTTGAAAACACCATAAAACCTGTACATGAGGGGTACTGTTGTACTCGGGAGACTTCGCTGAACACAAATATTTGTGTTTCAAAACAGTAAAAAGTATTGCAGCAATAATATCTTCAGTGTAAGTGCTGTTTGTGCGTGAAAAATGCAAAAAACTTCACTTTTACTGGCGATATCATTGTTGTAATACATTTTACTGTTTTGAAACACTAATATTGGAGTTCAGCGAAGTCTCCCGAGTAAAACAGTACCCCCAATTTACAGGTTTTATGGTGTCTTGGAACGTTATAGGGTTAAATATAGTGCTAGCAAATTAAATTCCCTATACTTTCAGCATGGGTTGTCAGGCAGGTCCCGCTAATTGTAATTAATTAGGATACCTAATTATGTAAAAATATTACATAAATATATGTGTAGAATTAATATATGTATATATATACATATGTGTATATATACATATATATATATATTTTTTTAAATATTTTTATTTATATATAGGTGTATATATATTAGTGATATATATGTATATATTTATGTATATAGATATATATATTATTTCGTTCTACGTGTATTTTGATATAAATATATATATATTAATATCACAATACAGTTAGAACGAAATAACAAACATCTATATATTTTTTAATTATTTATTTTTAATTATTTTTTAAATTTTTTTTACGTATTTACATTTTTTTATATTATATATAAATATATATATATATATATATATATATAACAATAATTATATATATATATATTTAATTAGTATCAGTCTACGTGTAATTCAATAGTAATATATATATATATATATAAATAATTATATATATTAATATTTAAATACACTTCGTGTATGTGTAAATGTGTGTGTGTGTGTGTGTGTGTATATATATATATATATACTTAGATCATATATATATATATATATATGATCTAAGTATATTTTATATGTAACTGTAATTTTTTTTTTTAACTAATATTTTTTTTTTTTTACAGGAGAGGGGGCAGAGACAGTGTCAGCCAGTGATTTTACATCACTGGCTGACACACAGGATCAGTGATCACAGTGACTGCCTGTCACTGTGATCACCTCCTGCAGATTGGGTAATTGGCCACAGGGGGGAGTGCCTGGGTGGTACAAGCACTCCCCCCTTCCAATCTGCAGGGGGATCTTTGTGCCAGTTACATGTGTCAGCCAATAGGCTGACACATGTAACACTGATCACAGTGACAGGCTGTCACTGCGATCAGAGCGCTCTGAGATCGCAGTGACAGCCTGTCACTGTGATCTCAGACAGTGCAGATCGCGGTCACTGACCCCAGGGGGACTGCCTGGGGGGCCAGGTAAGTTCCCACGACCGCGATCTGCACGGGGTAGCCGCCGGCCACGTGTGTCAGCCGATTTGATATCGGCTGACACACGTTAAAAACTGATCGCAGTGACAGCCTGTCACTGCGATCAGTGACTGCAGATCGCGGTCACCGGCCACAGGGGGGGTTGCCTGGGGGGCCGGGCATCCCCCCCGACCGCGATCTGCAGCGGGCGACTAGCGCCGGCCACATGGGCGGCCATTAAAGTGCCGGCTCCTGCAGGGCGTAATAGTACGCCCTCCGTCCTTAAGGGGTTAAACTGTGAACAGCTATCCCTCCCTGCACCCTGAATCCACTCCTGCAACTGTCATCAAAACAAAACACTAAGCCCTTAATGAACACTATCCTAGCAATCTACTTTTCTACCCTACCCTTACCTTTTGTGTCCCTATACCCCATTCCCTCTAGCATGTAAACTCATTGAGCAGGGCCTCCTGGTTACAAATACGTGCCTGTTAGTCCACCCATTGTACAGAGCTACGGAACTTGTTGGCCCTTTATAAATAATAACAATAATAATGAAATACTTACATGGTTTAATTGAAAGTATATCTACCAAATAATTATTTATTTTTATTTGGGCAGTGCTTTGTCCCTTTAACACTTTATGTTTAGAAGTAATTTTAAATATTTTATTACATGAAAATAAATTCCAGGAAAGTGTCAGGTTTCCATTGTGCGAGTGTGTCTAGCTAGCTGTGAAACTTATATTGCATAGAGTCACTGCAATGTCAGCTCCATTACACAATGATTGCATTCCTATGTTACACAATATTTCAACGAATCACCAACAATAACAAATCCTACAACAGCGGTTCTACGGCTCATATTTGTTCTATTCTGAAACACAGTTCTGCGTTCCATGCCAAACATACTCGCTCTCTTCTGTATATTTTGCCTGTCATTACCAAGCCAAGAACGTCTCACCCGGATGTTACGTTATGATTATGGGTTAGTCATTTCCGATGGATGAGTTCCGGAGTCTCGTAGAAGCGTTCGGTAATTATATTGTTTTGACAGATTTTCGTGTAGACGCTTCATTGCGGTTTATGTATTGTATACTTGTTCATGGAACGCTTTGGTCGCTAATTATCGGCGTTTGTTTAATGCTGTTACCAGGGGAATCTGGGCGTTATGTGTAGCCTTTCACTAGACTGAAGGTGTTCCTTTTAACGCGATCTACTAGTTATATGTATTTCTGTTTGGAAACGATATGTAATCCGTAAATTATGTTTATAAACGGTTTGCAGATACATTGTGTAATAATAGGGTACCTGTCCTAGATGCTTGTTCAATACAGCAAGCTGCAAACATCCGTAATGTACGGATGGTTCCCTGAAGGACTTCGAGGGCTATATAATTCAATTGTGCTCACTGGTCTCCTAAAACAAGGCCTACAACATAAATCTAGGATTAGAGATCGCGAAAAAGTATAGTTTTAATGCCTTGAAGAGGATTTATTGAAAGTCACTGACCGTGCATAATATTCTGTATTGTGAGTATATGAAAATTTTAACCATTTTGCTCCTTGTAGCATTGAGGTTTTCCATTGTTTGTTTTGCATTGAATAATATAAACAGGCTGTAGTGGGTATGGTGCCAGGACTTCATCTACACCAGAAATCAATATTATGGTGAAAACTACACTTATTTCAATGGAAATAAGGAACATCCCAGAATGTATTCCTTTATATACAATATAGGTACAACATGGATAAAAGTAAAACCAATTCCCAATCATTTGAAACTTGCCTGGGGACCTGTGAGCCACCCACTCTTCATATATGTGGTGTGTATGTAATATGTGTGTTTTTTTATATATATATATATATATATATATATATATATCACAATAGTTTCTGGCACTCATCCCATAGCAAAAGCATTAATTCAGCAATTCATATATATATGAATTTATATGAAAACCTAGTCAACTGCTTATAATGTCAAGTTTTAAAGGGGCCCTATAGTCACAAAACAACTTCAGCGTAATGGAACCATTTCGGTGTGTAGACCAATGCCCTGCAGTCTCACTTCTCAGTTCTCTGTCGTTTACGAGTTATATCACTTTGTTTATGCAGACCTAATCACACAACCCTGCATGTGACTTCCACAGCCTTCCTAAACACTTCCTGTAAAGTTAGATCGGTAAAAGTGTACTTTAGCGTATTTTATTATTTTTCAATTTTCCTAAAAGCAAATAGCGTATTTTATTTGCTTTTTGTGAGTTTATATTAAATGGTCAGTTTTATGTCCCCCTCCGTGCCCGGGCCCGGTGTGTCCCCTTGGCTCTCTGCCTTTTATTGCTCCTGATGGCGGGTATTGGCTCTTAGGATCCGGACCCTCAGCCGTAGGCCCGGGCGGGCCGGTGCACACCCCAGGACTAAGAGTGCCATTTCTATGCTGGAGGAAAGGTCTACCCCTGGGGAGGCCACCTGGGTCTCTGACCACTCCCTGCACCTCAGCAAGGCTAAATGTAGGTGAGCCCCCCTCAGACACAGCATGGCACCCCCCATAACCTAATATCTCTGGCATTGATCAGCATGGACAGCCTGCTTCCACTTCTGTCATCTTGCTCAGCCAGCCATGAATACTGTTGGCTGGCTGAGTATTGTGAGATTTGGGTAGTATAATAGGTTACCTGAGAATTAGTAATGCCTATTATTTGCCCCATCCCCTTTTTTGTGTGTTTCTTTTTCATAACTCTCAGCTAACCATGGATACCTTGGTTGGCCAAGTGTTCTGAAGTTGGGGTTGTTCCTCATAACAACTGGTGTATCCAATGTTAGCCAGCACTGACCGATTGGCAGAGGTTACTCATAATTATTGTGGTTCTGAATGAGCAACATGAGGTATGTTGATAATATTTATTTTATTGTTTTTAGTATAAGCAGAGCATGCTTTCCCCGCGTAAAAAAATAAAATACGCTATAATACACATGAACGAAACGGTAAATAATAAAATACGCTAAAATACACTTTTACCATTGGATGTAATGTTTATACTTCCATTATTGCATAGTTTGTTTAATTTAGAAGTTCTTTTTTCCTGCACTTTTAACAGTTTGCAGGAGCCTCCTGTATGTGATATCAAGTTCTGAAGTAATTTAAAATCTGCTTGAAGATGAAACCATTTTTTTCATGAATGCTGTGTTTGTGCACAGAAAAAAAAAAGTGTTAGAGTAATTTCATCTACACCAGAAATCAATAGTGTGGTGAAAACTACACTTATTTCAATGGATAGCGGTGACCACTTTCTCCAGGAATATCCCAGAATGTATTCCTTTATATACAATATAGGTACAACTGACAAAATGGAGAATACAGCTGTGTATTTACAAAAAACAAATAATAGTGTAACACTGTAATAAAAAGTATAGATGCGCTAGTTGGGTTACACTCACAGGATGAAGAATGGTATATTGCCTTAGGGTGCCTCGTCTGATGTAGATTGGGGGCTGATTCAGGTCACCTCCTCTCCTTTCAACAGCACTGCAGTGTGAAGAGCCGTTGTTCCATCAAATTTCCCTACCCGTGAAAATCCCCTACCCTCGTCACTTACGGTGAGGGAAATCAGCTGGATTCTGTGCTGCACATGTGTTAGCATTCCACAGCAAGGTCCTGGAATGTAAAAGGTAAGTAAAGCTAGTTTTACACTTTCATTATAGTTAGTGCATTCACTAAGCTTAGGACATGGGACATTTAGGGTTAATTTTAGGGTTCAAATTAGGGTTAGGTTTCGGGAGTTGTTTTTATTTAGTGATATTTCACATAAGGGGATTATCTATAAATTGTGATTTTTTTTAAAATTTTTTTTTTTTTTCTTCACACTGTATTGTAACCCTTACCCCACTGTAAAGCACTGCTTTTTGAGGGTTCCTGAGGAAGTCCTTTTGGACGAAACATGTAGGACCAGATCTAGCTACATTTTATATATCTTTAATATTCTTTGTTTATACATTTATTTTAACAATAAAGCAGAAGTTATTTTATTCCCTTCAACTTGAGTCCGGCTCTTCATACTGCAGTGCTGTTGAAAGGAGAGGAGGTGACCTGAATCAGTCCCCCATCTACACCCTAAGGTGATACCATTCTTCGTCCTGTGAGTGTAACCCAACTAGAGCATCTATACCTTTTATGACAGTGTTACACTATTATTTGTTTTTGTTTTTTTTGTAAATACACAGCTGTATTCTCCATTTTGTTGGTTGTACCTATGCTGTGTTTGTTACAGACAGGGGAGGTGTGGCTAAAGCTGCATGCACAGAAACAGAAAAAATTTAAAGGACCACTATAGTGCCAGGAAAACAAACTCGTTTTCCTGGCACTATAGTGTTAATAGGTCTCCCCCACCCTCATGGCCCTCCTCCCGCCGGGCTCAAGGGGGGTTAATCACTTGCCTTTCTCCAGCACCTGGCTCCCTCGGCGCTGGGGACTCTCCTCCCTCTTCCAACGTCAACCGCCGAATGCACATGCTGCGAGCGCATTCAATCAGTCCGTAGGAAAGCATTTCTCAATGCTTTCCTATGGACGTTGGCGTCTTCTCACAGTGAAAATCGCAGTGAGAACCGCGTAAGCGCCTCTAGCGGCGGTCAATGAGACAGCCACTAGAGGCTGGATTAACCCTAGTGTAAACATAGCAGTTTCTCTGAAACTGTTATGTTTACAGCTGCAGGGTTAACCCTAGATGGACCTGGCACCCAGACCACTTCATTGAGCTGAAGTGGTCTGGGTGCCTATAGTGGTCCTTTAACTCCTAGGCTGCAGAGAATTGAGCAGTGAGATGTCAGAGGCATGATCTATACACTAAAGTTGTTTTGATGACAATATGCCTCATTTTGAACTAACATGTTACCAGGTCATTAGTGGCTGTAGTAAAGGCATACTTGTAATTTTAGGAAGACTTAAGTATCTATTTACTTTCATATGGATATTATGGCTAACTGTCCTTACAAAATTATATAGTTCAAAATTCCCCTGTACTGTGTGATGTATCAGCAAGGCCCGCAAACCATCTGGCAAAAACTGAAACTCTTTGCACAGAGATTGAAATTTCTATTTAAAGGATTAGTCTAAAAACAAAACCCCATGCTGTAGGGGGACGGATGTCAAGGAGGATAGGCTGAGGGGAGGACATGGGTGGCACGGGCGGTGTGTCACTAAATGCTGTTGCCAGAACGTGGACAACAGAACCCTAAACTTGTACAAAACTGACAGCAATCTGGAACTTTTCTTGGCAGACTCCTCAATTATGGTATTAAAGGTGAAGTTACACCCTTGGCAGAGGAGGGGTTAAACTCTGTATGTGCAGAATTCCATAGCAAAATGCTGCACATACAGACTCCAAGCACCATGTTAATTTCAAATCACTGGTTGTGGTTGTGGTGCTAGGAGTAACCCTTTAACATTTGTAGTTTTTATGGAGTTAGGCATCCACTGTGTGGCCAGGCTATACCTCACAAATGTATGTGGGCATTGAGAGAGGAAGGGAAATGCTTGAACATATTGTGGCAATAGTCTAGCCCAGTTACATTGCTATCTGAATACCACCAAGGATCCTCATGAGCAATAAAGCCATTACATACACACTTGGTATGTGGAGATTTAGCGCCCTACAATTAGATATATCTAGACAAATGGAAGCTTCTACCTTCCTTCTAAAGAGAGTTCTGGGGAATACTCACAATATTTTCCAAACCACTACACCATTTCAGGGCTTAAGAAAGGGTTCAACAATTCCAAGGTGCCAGCTAATTGCATCTAGAAATGAGAACTAGTTGTGTTTCATTACCATGTACTTGCAGGTTTTGGAATCTCTCCTGACTTCTCAGAAAAAATGGATGTTACATTTTTGAATATTGTTTCCTTTTAAAGGTCACTTTTTTAACTTGTCTATTAAAGAGAAGCATAACTTAACTTAGAATTTTTAATATTACCTTTGCATCTTGAAATGAACAAAAAGAGTAACAAAGGTCATAGATGATTGTCGTTGTTTTATTCAATTGTGTAAATTACAGAAAAGTGACAGTTCCCCTTAATTAGAGCTTTCTGCGGAGCAACTTTAGTTTGAAAGAGACGCATAACTTAACTTGCATCTTGAAATGAACAAAAAGAGTAACAAAGGTCATAGATGATTGTCGTTGTTTTATTCAATTGTGCAAATTACAGAAAAGTGACAGTTCCCCTTAATTAGAGCTTTCTGCGGAGCAACTTTAGTTTGAATTAGACGTACACAGACTGACAAATATTGCCGTTTCTCAGAAACCACTATGCTTCCAATTGTCAGCCTGCAGGGACAGCATTGTAGCACCAAGACTACTCCATTAAGCTGCAGTTGTTTTAGTGTGTCCATTTACAACTGACATGTTAGTGAGGATGAAGATTTTTCTTTCAAACATTTGTGCAAATTCAAATTTTTTTTCTTGACACAACAATTCAAAATCATGTTGTTTTTTTACTGGTGTAATGTGTGTGTGTGTGGTGTGTGTTGGTTGTATGTATTGTGTGTGCTGGCTGCATATAACATTCATGTGGTGTGCTGGTTTTATTTATAGTGTGTGTGTGTGTGTGTGTGTGTGTGTCTGTTGCTCTGTTTTGTTCCCACCCTCGTGCTCAACTTTCCTGGTGGATTTTCCCACAGACCTGGTACTCTAGTGGGTGGGTCATATTTCCTGGCAGCCTAGTGTTGTATGTGTTGGCTTTATGTAATTTGTGTGTGTTGGCTCTGTGTAATGTGTGGGGGCTGGATGGATGTAATGGGCTGGCTGCATGCAATATGTGTTATGTTAGTTGTGTGTGTGTGTGTATATGTTGGCTGTATGTTTTGTGTGTGGTGCTCTGCTTTGCTCCCACCTTCCTGCTTTGCTTTTCTGGTGGATTTTCCTGGATACCTGGTGCTTCAGTGGGCATTCCCTGGGGGTCTGGAGTCTTGGTGGTCTAGAGGAGGAGCGTGAGGCAAGCACCTTTAATGGATTCAGACCTCCGCAATTGCCGTCTTGCAATTCTGGCACTCAGTGAGTCAGAATGCATGCAGGGAATACCGACCGAGCTCTGACTCACCAGATGGCGCTGGACCAAAAGGGAGGTACACACTTCACATCCCTAGCCATGGCCTTCCTATAGCAGCCCAGCTGCTAGTCTGTAGCGGAGCTAAAGACCAAAAAAGTATGCCTACTTAGCGTCCGGAACTTCATCTCCCAGGTGTTGAGGGATACAAATTCCACATCCCTGAAGCTATTTAACCTTTATTGTTTTTATGAGTCGATAGTTAGGTATTTGTGTGTTATCGTCTTTTAGTGTGTGTGCATTAGTAATTAGTTTATTTTTGTACTTAGTTGTGTTTGCATACACTGATCAGCCACAACATTAAAACCACTGACAGGTAAAGTGAGTAACGTTGATTATCGTTACAGTGGCACCTGTCGCGGGTTGAGATAGATTGAGCAGTAAGTGAACAGTCAGTTTTTGAATTTCATGTGTTGGAAGCAGGAAAAATAAGAAAAAGTGAAAATATCTGACTTTGACAAGGGCCAATAGTGATGGCTTGACGACTGGGTCAGAGTATCTCCAAAATGGTATGCCTTGTGAAGTGTTGCTGGTATGCAGTGGTTAGCACCAATCAAAAGTGGTCAAGGAAGGACAACCGGTGAATGCGTGTCATGGTGATGCCTAAGGATCATTGATGCATGTGGTGAGCGAAGGCTAGCCTGTCTGGACCGATCACATAGAAGAGCCCACATCTGTTGCCCAGATTTCCTGAAACTTAATGTTGGTCATGACAGAAAGGTGTCAGAAAACAGTGCATCGCAGTTTACTGTGTATGGGGCTGTGTAGCCACAGATCGGGCAGAGTGCACATGATGAGCCCTGTCCACCGCCAAAATTGTCATCAATGGGAATGTGAGTGTCAGAACTGGACCATGGAGCAATGAAAGAAGGTTGCCTGGTCTGATGAATCATGTTTTCTTGTAGATGCATGGCCGGGTACGTCATTTACCTGGAGAAGAGATGACAGAAGGATGCACTATGGGAAGAAGGCAGGCTAGGAAAGGCACTGCTATGCTCTGGGCAATGTTCTGCATTTCTTGTATTTCTTGCATTAATGTGGATGTTACTTTGATACTTACCACTACCTGTTGCAGACCATGCACACTCTTTCATGGTAATGGTGTTCCCTGATGGCAGGAAAATGTTCAGGAATAGCTTGAGGAACATGACAAAGAGTTCAAGGGGTTGCATTGGCCTCCAAATTCCCCAGATCTCAATCCAATTGAGCATCTGTGGGATGTAGTAGAATAACAAATCTGATCCATTCAACTAGAAGGGCTTAATGCAGGGCTTGACAAATTTGCTTTGAATCTAGGAGCCAGAAAAAAAAGTTAGGAGCCAGGGTTTTTAATGTCAAAATTACAATTCTTAAAGGTACACTATAGTCACCAGAACCACTACAGTTTAATGTAGTTGTTCTCGTGTCTATAACCTGTTCCTCCACACTTTTCAATGTAAACCCTGCGTTTTTAGATAAGAGGCAGTATTTACATTGTTGCCTAGTAACACTTCTAGTAAAAGTCACTCATATGGCCTCTTGTGCACCTACGTTTAGCATCTCCACGCTCTGCATGGAGGCGCTGAATGTCCCCCATAGAGATGCATTCATTCAATTCATCTCTATGAAGAAATGCTGACTGGCGCAGCATGGCGTTTTGTCACACATACGCAATAGCCTCCTAATGCTTTCCCATAGGATCAAGATTGATGATCGCAATCATAGAGACAGGGCCAGCTGTGGCGAGACCAACACAGTGTGGGGGGAGAAAGGTGAGTAAAACACTTTACCCATGTGATTGGAGGGGGACCAGTCACCTAAACTCACACACATGCTCACTCACTGACACACTCACACAAACGCTCACTCACTGACACACTCACACACACTCACTGACACACACACACACACTCACTGACACTGCAAAAACACAAATTAAAGTGACCACCCAGCATCCCTACCAGGAGCTGGATTGGTTCGGCATTCCCTGGGGTCCAGTGGGACTTCAGTTATCTCCCTGCTCTGCTCCATAGAGCGCTGTATAGTGATGCCGGGGCCGGAATGACGTCATATTCTGGTTCCCGGCATCACTGGAGGACGTACGAGGCAGCATAGGTTACAGCTGCCTTGCGCGCCTGCCCGTCTGCCTCAATCTTCCAGGAGCCTACCGCCCCATGCTCTCATCACCTGGCTGGCCGACCAACTGCAAATGCTATCCCTTTAGCCGCGAGGCAGGCCGACCGACCACACGCCCTGCTCTTTATGAGCCGACCAGCAGCCCCCACTAATAGGCAGCCGAACACCTCAGGGGCTGAATGGACCAACAAATCCCAGGCGCCAGGACTAAAATCCTAGTTGCCATGGTGATCTGGCGCTTGGATTTATCGAGCCCTGACTTAAAGGATGTGTTGCAAGTGTCTTGCCAGATACCTCATGACACATTCAGAGGTCTCGTGGAGTCCATGCCCACGACGCATCAGAGCTGTTTTGGAAGCATGAGGGGGACCTACACAATACTAGGCAGGTGGTTTTAATATTGTGGCTGATCAGTGTATGTGAGTGTTTAGTATGTGCACATGAGAAGGCTGAGCTATAATTTTGACTGTGGTTAATTAGATCTGTGTGACTAATATAGAATGTGACAACCCAACTCCCAATAATTTTTAGATTTATTTCTTTTAATTCTGCATATTTTTGTTATTCTTTATATTAATGTGGATATTATTTTCTGCAGTTCATATATTTTCCTAAAAGCTCAACATCATCATTCAACACCTCCTGCCCCATCAGACATAACTCAATGTCCACTTGCAAATCATCTGGGCAGGAGGGTGGTGTTTGCAGTAACAGAGGTGAAGCAGATGATCTGGAGCTAACAGAGCTGGGACCACTATTGGAAATACAGCAAGAGAGAATGAGACGGTCATCCATATGTGTGAGTAAAATTACCACTGGTGATTTTCATGTGTTGCTGTTCATGATTATTGATCCCTCTGTAATAAAGGTTTGTCAGGGCACTATTTATCACGATTGTCCTGTCGGATCAATTGCTAAAGGTTAATTTTAAATTTGAAGTGCACAAAAGCTATTGTTCAGTAGTAGATTGTTTAGTTCTTCACACAATATAGTTCTGATTGACTTGTGCAGATTGACCCTTGTGCATTCGTGCCAAAACTGCAGTTGGCATTGTAGAGATTCAGCTATAAGGCTTGGCACTGTGGGTGCTGGCAGTGTTTGGATCTCTTGCGGGAGGGGTTTAGACACCTTTAATTATTCAGTGCATACGCCTATCCTCTTCCATAGCGGTTTATTTAAATTGTTACTATAAGCACCCAAGCAATTTTATCATTACAAAGAATATGGAGCAGAGAGCAGTCTGCATCCTATCTCCCTGTCAATAAATACTTATAACTGAAGCAATTTGTAAAAATCACGGCTGCTAAAAGACTGCGACACTGGTCCTCCTTTGCTGTCTAAGATCAGTTTAATTTATGTGTACTAGCAGTACATTTGCAACTTGGATGTACGTTTCTCTCTTTCCTTTTCTGGTCGTAGAAAGAGCCTGATTCAGAAAACTAGGAACTGGTTTATTTAAAGAGTTATAGTAGCTATAGTATGGGAACTCTCATCCTTTCTATAGGGCTCGACAAATCCAATCCTTTCACTGCAGTGTTTACATTGAAAAGCCTGCACACACAGGCTACAGACACCAGAATTTTTGTTGGTGAAAATAAAGCTTTGTTTGTTTCTTTAAAAAACAAAAAACCTGAATCCTGGCTCCAAACCTTTTTATATATAATGATATTTATGTAGAGATTGTAGCCGTAATTATATATGATATATGTACATAGAATTTCTAATATTTATTTATAAAATATTTTACCATGATGGACACATTGAGATTTCTCTCGTTTTCAAGTATGTCCTCACTAGATTAATGATTTAAAGAAACAAGTGTATTCAAAATTGCAATGAAAGAGGATAAAGTCCTGTTGGAGTTGAAACGTAGATTTTTAAAATGTATTTTATTAATGCATATTTGAGTACACTTTATTTCTTTGATTCATCAATCCAGTGAGTGCTTTCATCCTTTGGTATTTTACATCTCCAGCGCTGTGCAGCATCTTGGCTATATTAAAGTATTGTTCATTACTAATTTTGGGGTAGAGTGCAGGGCCGGACTGTGGATACAAAGCAGCCCTGGAACAAAAAAATCTATGCCAGCCCCATAAGTCATTGCGCCTTGTATTGTCACATGTAACATGTAAGGCCATGTCTTGCCATCCTAGATGTTTCAGTAATATATAAACACTTTATGTAAATATATGTGTGTGTGTGTGTGTGTATATATATATATAATGTTTGTGTATATACAGTGAGGGGGAAAAAAGTATTCGATCCCCTGCTGATTTTAAACGTTTGCCCACTGACAGAGAAATGATCAGTCTATAATTTTAATGGTAAGTGTATTTTAACAGTGAGAGACCGTATAACAAGTAATTCCAGAAAAACACGTCAGAAAAGTTATAAATTGATTTGCATGTCAATGAGTGAAATAAGTATTTGATCTACTTTCAATCAACAAGATTTCTGGCTCCCAGGTGTCTTTTATACAGATAGCGAGCTGAGATTAGGAGCACTCTCTAATCTCAATTTGTTACCTGTATAAAAGACACCTGTCCACAGAAGCAATCAGTCAATCAGAATCCAAACTCTCCACCATGGCCAAGACCAAAGAGCAAGGATGTCAGGGACAAGATTGTAGACCTACACAAGGCTGAAATGGGCTACAAGACCATCGGCAAACAGCTTGGTGAGAAGGTGACAACAGTTGGTGCAAGTATTCGCAAATGGAAAAAACACAAAATAACTGTCAGTATCCCTCGGTCTGGTGCTCCATGCAAGACCTCACCTCGTAGAGTTTGATTATGAGAACGGTGAGGAATCTGCCCAGAACTACTCGGTAGGATCTTGTTAATGATCTCAAGGCAGCTAGGACCATAGTCACCAAGAAAACTTTTGATAACACACTACGCCACTACGCCATGAAGGACTGAAATCCTGCAGCGCCTGCAAAGCATATATACAGGCCTGTGTGAAGTTTGCCAATGAACATCTGAATGATTCAGAGGAGAACTGAGTGAAAGTGTTGTGGTCAGATAAGACCAAAATCGAGCTCTTTGGCATGAACTCAACTCACCGTATTTGGAGGTGGAAGAATGCTGCCGATGACCCCAAGAACACCATCCCCACTGTCCAACATAGAGGTGGAAACATTATGCTTTGGGGTGTTTTTCTGCTAAGGGGAAAGGACAAGTGCATGCACCGCAGCAAAGGGACGATGGAAGGGGCCATGTCCGTCAAATCTTGGGTGAAAACCTCCTTCCCTCAGCCAGGGCATTGAAAATGAGTCGTGGATGGGTACTCAAGCATGACAATGACTTAAAACACACAGCCAAGGCAACAGAGTAGTGGCTGAAGAAGAAGCACATTAAGGTCCTGGAGTGGCCTAGCCTGTCTCTAGACCTTAGCCCCATAGAAAATCTGTGTAGGGAGCTGAAGGTTTGAGCCTCGAAACCTTAATGACTTGGAGAGGATCTGCAAAGAGGAGTGGGACAAAATCCCTCCTGAGAATCCCTCCTGTGTGCAAACCTGGTGGCCAGCTATAAGAAACGTCTGATCTCAAATACTTATTTCACTCATTGACATGCAAACCAATTTATACATTTTTATGATGTATTTTTCTTGATTTTTTTTTTTTTTTTTTTGCTATTCTTTCTCTTACTGTTAAAAAACACCCACCATTAAAATTATAAACTGATCATTTCTTTGTCAGTGGTCAAACGTTCAAAATCAGCAGGGGATCAAATACTTTTTCCCTCACTGTATGTGTGTGTGTGTGTATGTGTGTGTGTGTGTGTGTGTGTGTGTGTGTGTATATATATATATATATATATATATATGTATATGTGTATATATATATATATGTATGTGTTATTCAGGTTGTTGCCAGTAAAACAGGTCTGGCAACAACCTGAATAAAAGCTAAGTTTTACTTTTTATCTTATCAAGAACTTGGAGTGCCATAATTTCTCACAAATTATATATTTTTGCGGACAAGCACCAGGCCGTAAAGAGAACACACTTACTGGAGTGCAGGCATATGAAAATTTTATATCTATCCAAGAGGGCTGCACTCACCTGAACATGCATACATTATAGGGTGCTGCTGGGGCCAATTCATACAAAATACACAATCCAGCGCAATCACTTATTCATTAAACAATGATTTCAAATCTCACAGATTGTAATAGTTTTATTTATAAACACTAGGCAAAAAATAATGGGGGTTTAGTTACATTATATGATCATATATTACATAAGCCTGCCACTATGTCAATTATGTACCCCATTCTTGGAAGGAAGTAGTTCACAAGTAAGTGGATTGATCTCATAAGGGCAGGCATTAGGCTGCTAGAGTAGGACCTGCCAAGAATGGGTTACATTGACGTTGTGGCAGGCTTATGCAATAAATGATCATATAATGTAACTAATCCCCCCATTATTTTTTTAGTGTAAACAAAAAATAAAACTGAGATCTACCTCTATTAAGAGGTAGTGTGTAATACAATAAAGTGCCTTAGTGGTAAGCAGCTCAACACTTTTATCCACAATAGGTTAAACAACAAAAAATATGGTATAGAATATATACCTTTTAGTGGAGCGCTATAGAGATTTAACCTGTGTAGGGGTTTCCTTGTCCTACCCCTCAAATACAGTATAATAGTGAACTAGAAGGTACATGAAATGAAAAAGAAGAAATAGAACAAACAAATAGTGTAGATGGTCTAAGAATAGTAGTCTAATATAGTTAAATAGCTAGAATCACTCACATGTTCTGTAGCCTGTATGATATTGGCTCTGTAATATGAACCTTTGTGCTCTTATGGCAAAAGCTCAAGGATAAGTGAAATGTGCTTTGACAGATTTTGACTTTTGTATTGGACTTTTTAATTTCTCTTATTACTTACTATATATGTTTTTTATTTTTGTAATTCTTTATTTTTGCAGTGCATTGAGATATAACAAATGAGCATGTGGTACCCCGACGGCATTCCTCATGCTTGTCAAATAATAGTTGTAACAATAGGGTATGTGTTAGTACTTGCACAGTTTTGTATGTTAAATTATTAAGACAGTCAGGTTCAACAACTTGGTAGTATTTAAACAGGCTTAGACAATTCAAGAATATACTTAGATTTTAACAGGCTGAAACTTACGTTGAGTATTTGGGTCATAGTGTTATCATACATGTCCTTATATGAAGTAGTGTAGACTATGTGGTCGGTATGTATTATTTGGGCATGCGAGTAAAGTTTGAGACATGCGTGCTAGGTACTTGAGTGGGATATATGTGGACGTAGGCTCATATAATGCTAGGCAATCATGTATGCGGCACAAAGCTCGTAAGTGACAAGGTGTCAGTACATGTGTGGGTGTGTGGTGTTCGCTGAGTTAAACCAGAAACGTTCAACAGTTATTCTTTTAACTACTCCAGCAAACTGGGTGCCTAATAGGTATGTCAAAAGTCACTTAGCCCATGCCTGCAGCTGGCATGTTGTTGTTCCCCATGGCGGTGTAGCCTTGTATGAGGCCCATAGGTTGATGAAGAAGTCTATGTGCGCTCGTGTGGGTCTGGGCCGATGTGCGTCCGCACTGTTACCCGCTGGTTCCCAGGGGCAGTCGGTATGCTCCTGTTGCCGCCCGACTGATCTCCAGTCCCCTGCTGCCTTGGATTGTCCTGCTGCTTTCGGCCTTTTGGGCGGCTCAGTGTTTGAGGTGTCTGTGCCTTCTTTTGTTTGACCCTCTTGGGTGAGCGTGTGGCCGGGTGTCAGGTACAGTCGCTGGGTTCGCCGGGAACCTAAGAGCATCCAGTTTGTCCCAGAAGATTTGGAAGGCCTTGTCTAGCCTGTGCTCGACCTCTGGCTGCTCTCAGTGAGTGCTGGAGGAGCATGCTGCCTCCGCCATTTTGGGTGCAGTGTCGTCGCTTGTTGCAGGCCCCTGTGTCGCTGCGGCATTCTTACTGGGTTGTACCAGGGTCTCCCGAGGGTGGACCGGGATAACCCCCACCGGTCCATAGGAACGAGGGGCTGGTCTCCGCTTGTCAGCCGTAGATGTCGGCAGGGGAGCGGCCATCTCCCTCACGCCGACCACGTGTGTAGGATATATGTTTTTGTTTGTAATTAATACATTTTATGTTACTCCAACAAAGTCCTTTGAAGCCTTAAAGAATCTTCATTGGAGTTGTACAATCCCCAGAAAATTGGCACTCTGCTTATTACCCTTAGAGTCAGGCATTGAAGGCTCTAAAAAGGTGAGCTTAATACTTACCATATGGTTTTAAGTTTATATATGCACAATACCATACATTGGTCGCTTCTCTTTTTGTATCTCCTTTGGAGGAAATGTTACCGAGCAAGTGGTGTGTTGCTGCCACAAGAGCAAAAAAGTTCATCTTAAGGAGCCAATATCATATAGGCTCCGGAACATAGGAGTGGTTCTAGCTATGTATCTATAATAGACTGATATTCTTAGATTATCTACACAATTTTTTTGTTTTGTTTTTCTTTTTCATGTCATGTACCTTCAAGTTCACTATTATACTGCATTTGTGGAGTAAGTCAAGGAAACCCTTACACAGGTTAAATCTCATTATTTTGTGGCTAGGTGAGGTGTTTTTAAATAAAACTATTACAATCTGTGCGATTTGAAATCATAGTTTAGAGAATAAGTGAGTGCTCTGGATTGTGTATTTTGTATGGGGGGTTGTGTGTGTGTGTGTGTGTGTGTGTATATATATATATATATATACACACACACACATTAGGGATCGACTGATTATCGGACGATATTCTGTATTTTCAGCAATGTCTGTATCGTCCAATAAAGATACCGATATTACTGATAATGCAGACCAGGGCTGCCATCAGGGTTCGTGGTGGTCCTCGGGGGCCTAGCACACTCTTACTTGCCTTCCCAGCAGCTTCCTTCAGCTTCCCTGTCTAACTCTCACGAGCCCCGTGGCCTAGATTTAGATTAGGTCTCCCACCCCTGCCCTTCTATTGTAATTTAGGGCCCCCAGCCGCTGCTCATTGCTGGGGCTGGTGGGCTTCTTTTTTTTTTTTTTTTTACAGTGAGCAGGCTGCTCACTGTTTAGTAGACATGCCCCTATTCGCAGCATAGCAAGTAGGGGCATTCAGGAGATTTTAATCTCCCTTATGCTAATATGGGGGTCATATTGACCCCATAGAGTGAATGAGGACATGGGGGGCACACAAAGATGGCGGCGGCCAGGTCGGGGCAAAAAATAAAGATGAAAAAATAGGTAAAATGGGGGTTGCTAGGTGGGCAATTAGATGTAGCTAAGTCGGGTGCGGTCATGACAGTACCGCTTTAATTAAATACTTTAAATACTTAAAAAATTTAACTTTATTTGAAACATATTACATAAAATTCTCCTTTGTTAAAGGACCACTATACTCACCCAGACCACTTCAGCTCAATGAAGTGGTCTGGGTGCCAGGTCCCTCAGGTTTTAACCCTTCACATATAAAGATAGCAGTTTCATAGAAACTGCTATGTTTACATAGCAGACTTAATCCAACCTGTAGTGGCTGTCTTCTGGAAATTCGCATCCAGCGTACAGAACGTCCATAGGAAAGCATTAAGAAATTTCCTATGGAGTGTTAGAATGCACGCGCGGCTCTTGCTGCGCATTCCGCTCCACTCGGGAGCTGACGTCGTCGGGGGAGGAGAGGGAACCCGGCGCTAGATTAATGTAAGTAGCTGAAGGGGTTTTAAGGGTCCCCCAAGGATGGCATAGTGTCAGGAAAACGGGTTTGTTTTCCTGACACTAAAGTGATCCTTTAAATATATAAAATACATCAATAGTCTGTCTCTGTTCAGTAACATGTAAAGTGCAGACTTTAAATGAGTTGCTTGGCATCCCGAGTTTTGACTAGTTCTATCTGCACCATATTTAAATCAGGGTCTTGCGTGGGCTGAATGCTGCTGATAGGAGTCGCAATCCTCTTCAAACGCGTTTCTCCGCATCGGCGGCCTTCTCAATGCATGTGGATTGTCTCGTAGCCTTTGTATTTAAATGCTGTTCAATTGAATTTGGTGCAGATAGAACTTGCCAAAACTCGGGACGCCGAGCAACTCGTTTAAGGTCTGCACTTTACCTAATATTTTGCAAATTATGTGTCTCTGAACAGAGACACAGACTATTGATGTATTTTATATAGTTAACAAAGGAGAATTTTATGTAATATGTTTTAAATAAAGCTACATTTTTAAAGTATTTAAATCTTTGCTTTTAATTAAGTGAGATAAATATGTTGTAACACACCTCTATTTTTGATTCATTGTTTTATATATATATATATATATATATATATATATATATATATATATATATATATATATATATATATATATATATATCTATATATATATATATATATATATCGGAATCTATCCTGTGGAGCAAGCTGATAATTTGGAATGTCTGAACAAGAAAGGAATTTAAAAGGACTAATTACGTGACTATACATACTCATTTTTTACAACGACTTATTATTCACCTTTTACAAAGACTTATTTTTTTATAAAGAATATTTTCCTTCTACAATTTTACTTACTATTACTGTATGCTAAGGTTTTATCTTTACAACTGAGGATGTATTAATCGGAAGTATACTATACTGGTCTTATACAGATCGAAACAAGTAGTGTACCTAGAGAATAGTGTGTATATTTCATTTTATTTGTAGTACTGACAAACTCTGACATGCACAAGCTTACTACAGACAAGCTCACTGTCACAAACATATGCTTCCTACAGAAAAGCTTACTGACACACACATGCTCCATACAGAAAAGCTTACTGACACACACATGCTCCATACAGAAAAGCTCACTGACACACACATTCTCCATACAGAAAAGTTCACTGACACACACACGCTCCCTAAATACAAGCTCACTGACACACACACGCTCCCTAAATACAAGCTCACTGACACAAACATCATCCCTACAAACAAGTTTACTGACACACACATGCTCCATACAGAACAGCTTACTGACACACACATGCTCCATACAGAACAGCTTACTGACGCACACATGCTCCCTACAGAAAAACTCACTGATAAACACAGGCTTCCTACAGACAAGTTCACTAAAGCTCACTACAGACAAGTTCACTGACACACACATGCTCCCTACTGAAAAGCTCAATGACCTATACATGCTCCCTACAGAAAAGCTTGTTGACACACACATGTTCCCTACAGACAAGCTCACTGACACACATACGCTCACTACAGACAAGCTCACTGACACACACGCTCCCTAAAAACAAGCTCACTGACACACACACGCTCCCTACATACAAGCACACTGACACACACATGCTCTCTACAAACAAGCTCACTAACCCACACGCTCACTGACACACACATACAAGTTCACTCACTAGCATACACACACACACACAAGCTCAATCACTAGCAGCCACACACAGTCACACATACAAGCTCAAGCACTAGCAGTCACACACACACAAGCTCAATCACTAGCAATCACACACACCAGCTCAAGCACTAGCAGTCACACACACACAAGCTCAATCACTAGCAATCACACACACAAGCTCAAGCACTAGCAGTCACACACACACACAAGCTCAATCACTAGCAGTCACACACACACAAGCTCAATCACTAGCAATCACACACACCAGCTCAAGCACTAGCAGTCACACACACAAGCTCAATCACTAGCAATCACACACACAAGCTCAATCACTAGCAGTCACACACACACACAAGCTCAATCACTAGCAGTCACACACACACAAGCTCACTAGCAGACACACACACACAAAAGCTCACTCACTAGCTCACTCACTAGCAGGCGCGCGCACACACACACAAGCTCACTCACTAGCATACACACACGCTCAATCACTAGCAGGCACACACACAAGCTCACTCACTAGCAAGCACACACATGCACACACACATAAGCTCACTTACTAGAAGGCACTCACACACGCAAGGTCACTCACTAGCAGGTACATACACAAGCTCACTCACTAGGAAGTGCACCTACACACACACACACACAAGCTCACTCACTAGCAGGTACACACAAACGAGCACACTCACTAGAAGGCACACACACAAGCTCACTCACTAGAAGGCACACACACAAGCTCACTTACGAGCAGACACACACACACACACACACACACACAATCACTGTCGTGGCTGAAACTTACCTGGCACTGGCAGGTAAGGTTGCCATTTTGTGGCCTCTTCCTTCCAGTGAGGTCAGCAACGTGTGTGGGCGGACCAGGGGGCAGCAGGCGGGGCTTGTGTAGGGGGGCTGGGCTTGCAGACAAAATTGAGGTACATTTTGAAGGGAGACTGACAGGTCTCCCTCCGGCCGCCAGCAGCCTAATTGCGGCGCACCAGCCCCTAGCTCCTTCCTCTTTACTCCTATCTGGCACAGTTCGAGGAGAAAATGCTTAAATGATATTAGCCTGATGATTTGGGCTGTCTGCCCGGCCCCAGGTGCCGTGGCCCACCGGGAAATTTCCTGGTATACCGGTGGGCCAGTCCAGGCCTGGTAGAGTGCCAGATTTGCTATCAATATCGATTATATCTATCTCATAACGTCTATTCTAGGAGGCAATTCATGGGATGAAAAGGGGAGGCAGCAGCAACAACAAAAAAGAACACAAACCAAAATGAGAGGCTTCTGATGGGTGCATTGTCTTCTTGGTCTTGGATTTAATAAAAGTAAAAAGTATAATAAATACAGTGAGAACAGTGTAAGTGCGATCTAACACCTGAGTGGGAAACCCCTTATACCACTCGAAAATAAACATAAATACAATACATACAATAGGTGGATCACACTTCTTAAAATATCTAAAAAGGAATAAAAATAGCAATATGGTGTAATATTGTCAGCAAATGGATATCCAAGATATGAATGAAGGTAGTCAGGTACTCACAAACCAAGAGCCAAACAAGAACATGTGGCTTTCATGGAAACAGCACTGGGACCATTAATAGGCTGTCCCTTTCCTTCTGTAGGTCTTCTGTTAGCCAAAAGAAATGGAGCTGGAAACACTTACTTAAAAAGTAAAGATAAAAATACGGAGAATATTTCCAATAAAACATATACAGTATATTAAAATAAAATAAAAGAGTCCAAATAAAGAGTCTCTCTGGTACCGAAACGCGTTTCGGCCCGTGCCAGGGGCTTCCTCAGTCGGTGATGCTGCCTTTCTGCTTTATTGGCCTTTTATATCAGTGTTTTGAAACAAGCCGGCTGGAACGCACACTGTGTAACGTGTGCGTTCCATTTCGGAACATCGATAGTACAGAATAGGAAAGCATGAGTACACAGCTAAAACATAATAGCTGTATCAAATAATTATTCTATTACCCCAAACCATTTACAGGGTGACATAGTGTTAAATAATGTGCTCATATATTGTGGATTTTCATCAGGGTCAATCAATGTCATGATATTTAAAAGTACCTGTACTAATATTCATAACTTATCTAAATTCTATTTTACTCCATTCCATAATTGATAGTAGCGAACAAAGTGCTTCTATATTGGAAATTCGTAAATCTTATAATGTTTAACCCCTTAAGGACCAAACTTCTGGAATAAAAGGGAATCATGACATGTCAGACATGTCATGTGTCCTTAAGGGGTTAAAGAGCCAATGCCTATATTAAAATTTTAAATGACAAATTTATTGTTATTCATTATTGATACCTCAAAGTAAACTTCTTTCACTGATCTTCTTGTGCAAATAATTTTTTATATTTAAGTATTAAATTTAGAGTTTACATTTTTTTTTTTTTAAAGAAATGACATGTTTCAAAATCAGAATTCAAGCCGTGTGGAATAAGGGTATTAAAATTAAAAATGAATTTCATCTCCTCTAATCCTATTTTTTTAATATAATCACCTCCTCTCCAGTCATGTGTGACTATTTTTAGAGGGCAAAAAAATAATTGGTCAGGGTTTTGGTTGTGGTGGGTCTTAAAATGGTTGGAGACACTATGGGTTTCCAAACCTTTTCTGATATTCCGTATATGTTCGGAAATTCTGACATGAAGACATCTAATGGTTCTGCCAATATATAATAAATTACAAGGACATTTTAAGATCTAAATTACGCCTTTGGAGAAGCAAGTTAATTTATCTTTAATAACGAAATCTTTGTCAATAAACTCTCGAAGGTCACTTAAATGTCTTTTCTTACTGTTCGTAGATTTACATGCCTGACAGTTTCCACAACCATAAAACCCGTTTTGTAATCCTGGGAAATGGTTCGTTTTAATTGGACTTTCACTGCTTTTTACAAGAATCTTTTTCAAATTTTTTGCCCCTCTATAGATGATATGGGGTTGTGCGGGGAGAATTTTTCCTAAAACTGGGTCACTTTGTAACACATGCCAAAATTTCTTTATAACTTTTCTGATGTTTTTATGATTCCCGTTATAATTACAAATAAGCGGTACTCTGTTGTCAATTTGAGGGAGAGTCTTTTTAGGTTTATAGGTGAGTAGTTGTTTTCGTGATAGAATCCTTGTATTTTCCATTGTTTCAGCAAAATTTTTCTCCTGGTACCCTTTCTCTAAAAAGTGTTGTTTTATTCGTGTGGCTTGTTGGATGTAGTCATCATCTTTAGTGCAATTTCGTCTAATTCGCATAAATTGGCCTTTTGGGGCATTATGTGACCATGGTTTATGATGACAACTGTTACTCTCGATGTATCCGTTTGCATCGACTGTTTTGAAAAAGTTTTTAGTAAATATTTGTTGGTCCTGAATAAAAATATGTAAATCTAAAAATGTAATGTCTGTGGGGCTGTAAGAAGTTGTTAAAGTGATGCCCCATTCATTTCCGTTTAAAAATAATAAAAACATTTCTAAAAGCTGGATAGTCCCATTCCAAATAAAAAAGATATCATCGATATACCGGCGATAGGACACCAAATTTGACACCCAGGGGTGGGATGAAAAGATAAAATGCTCCTCCCAGTGCGCCATGAACAAATTGGCGTAACTGGGCGCAAACTTGGTGCCTATCGCCGTCCTCTTAATTTGTAGGTAAAATGTGTTGTTAAACCAAAAGAAATTGTTTGTGAGAATAAGAAAAATGCCTTCTAAAATAAATTCAATTTGCTCTTGTTTAAAATCCGCTTTAGATAAAAAATATTGGACTGCTTGAATCCCTATATCATGCGGGATAATTGTAGATTATGCTAACGTAGTGTACCTATAATCTTAATTTTAATAATGACAGGAGGCGAGTATTTTGCATAACTTTCTTTACTTTATGCCTCCAGCAGCACAAGTCAATCAATAAACTTTAAACCAATCAGTAACAGGCATCACATTCATATATAAAGCCCTGACAGTCACATGACTTCCTCTTTCTTTGATGCGAAAAACAGTCTATTATAACGTCAGGGAATTCAAATAACAGTCCTGAGTAACGTGTAGAACATAACTTGAAACCTTCCAGCTTTATCTTGTCGAATCCATCTATGATGATTACGCTGAAAAGAACAGAAATACGTGAAAGGTGATGGAAACCAACTGTTGTCCACATTAAATCCAGTACTATATGTGTCTATATTTATATTAAGTTAATATACTGAAACATTAAACAAACCATAGTATACTTAATAATCAACACGGATCTAACACATATCAACCAAATAAGCATCCCATAAATATACTGAATTACCAAACCTTATAATTTACACTGAGAAAATGACAAACCAAAATATAAAAAATTTCCAGAGTATAGGGAGGGAAACAGGGAGGGAAAATACTCGCCTCCTGTCATTATTAAAATTAAGATTATAGGTACACTACGTTAGCATAATCTACAATTTTATCACATGACAGGAGGCTTCATATTTTGCATTTTTAAAGCTGTGGTATGAGCGTGAAGGATGCGTGTGTGGTTGACGAAAATAAATATACGGAAGTAGTCTATCCGTGTCCAATTCGTCGCTGAAAATATAGAGGCCCCCTCGTGAAGGCCTGAGAAGCAGCTGCGCCTCTTACCGAATGAGTACCCAAACACGTCTCCACCCTCGCTAGCGATAACAACCAATGAACCCATCTAGACAGAGTGTTCATGGTAACTGGCTTGTACGGTTGGTATAAGACCAGCAGATGTCCTGAATGTGACATTCTAAGTGTTGTCGTGATCTCCATGTAACAAAGTACCCCTTTAACTGCACAAAGGCTGGGAAACCGTCGGTAACAGGGAACGATACGGACACGGATAAGATATAGTTCTACGAGACACTGTAGAAATTATTCTTTCCGGTGATACCGAAAAGACCGTCTACGTCGAACTCCAGTACATCTGATACCCGACGAAAAGACCTAAAAGTAACGTGACTCTGGCTAATGGCTGACTGAGGGATAGGACCGTGATATCTGACTAGTTCCAAAAGAACCAAATCAAAGTCCCACACCAGTGATACTTTGACGCATGGTTCTGGACGGTTTGATACCCCACAGAAAATGGCATATCAAAGGCTCTTGATTGACCGGAGTGTCGTGAATCGTGCTATGCATCGTCGAAATTGCGGAACGTAGCCCGTTAATGGAACGTTCCGATCGGCCTGTAGTGAAAAGGTATGATAAAGATCCAGCATAGTGGAGATAGGGGTTATAAAGGGATCGCAGTCCCTTCCCATACACCAGCGAACTCAAGGTGTTCCATGCGGATAAGTTATTTCGGGGGAATACCTGGCGTCCATGAGTCCCATAGTAGGTCTCTAGTTGGTTGCGATAGTCCCTTGACATACCAGTCTCCCCTGGAAGACACCAATCTACCAACTCCAGATGCTCCTGCATTCTCAATGGATGATGTTCTCCTTTTGGATCCGCCCGAAGGCAAGTTAAAACGGAAGGAGCAGAGGATGATCCTGATTAAGGACAACCCTTCTGGGTGTCACGCTTGCCTCCTTTACCGCAGTAATGAGTACTATCGAAGTCTTCGCTATTCTGATCCCAATTTCATAGGTGTGTCCGTATCTCAGGCAGTGAGCTTTCAGCCACTGTCTGGCCTGGTAGTGAAGCAGTCCTGGGAAATAGTCAAAGGGTTATGGTGCCTTTCCGCCGTACCCGTCGAATTTCCTTACGAATCGTCGCTATCAATGATGTGGGAAGGTGTAATCCGCCCAAGGTGGAATCTATTCTGAAATAGAGGAACTGAATCACTCGGAACTGGGATCGAACCAACTCCTCTCTGTTCACTATGAATCCCAACAATTCCCGAAACTGTAAACATAAATCTCGTTTGTAAACGTAGTCATGAATTGGATTTGCAAAAGGTAAGTCGTCTAGGTATGTGACAGCAGATACCCTTTGCTTTTCAGTGCGCAGTGACCGACTTCAGAAACTTCATGAGGCACCATGTGAACCTATAGGTAAGTGCCCTTCAAGTCCAACCTTGTAGATCCCCTAAGAGATGGATACCTTCCTTCTTGAGTTGTCGGTACGCCCCAAAACCATTGGGTTGGCATAGGTTGATGACTGGGTGATAGTCTCCTATCTTCTTCCTTACTACCAAACCGTTGCTGAGATAAATGGTTCTCCAAACGATAGTCCGTCTGCCTGAGGTCCTCGCTCTTTCGTCCCTAACTTCAATAGTTTGAAATCCATCTTTAATCGGGCTGCTTTGCGGCGTTCTGTGCACCTGTCTGCCTTGCGTTCCCCAACTTACATATTGCCCTTTGCACCCATTCCCTCACATCGTGAGCTTCTAGAGGTGAGTCTTGTGTGGGGTCAGGTCCGCAAAGTATAGAATTTTTTCCCGGGCTGATCATATCCAGTATTTAACTCATTTTGAGTCCTCCTCCTACACACTGATCGGGACATACATATCACCACGAGCTCCATAGTGAGGACTATCTTGTTCGGACATAGAGGGCGTGGGCATTCCATCCTGAGCCGGTCTCGGATTTCTTTTCCCATAGGCCTCCTAAGCCAGAAGTGGGCCCGGTGCTCCAGTTAACCCCATTCGGATGACCCTGGTTGTCGGATGGTGCGTGAGTCAAAACAGGAGTGTCCAGTGTGCCAAAGAAAAAACCTTTCTTGCTAGGCGTGTCTTGTCACTTTTACCTCTTCTGCCCTCCATTCTTTCATGATCTCCAGAGAAGGGGGGGGAGGATGAAGTCCTCGTCCCCTGATGATGGGTGTCCGACCTAACGTCGGTATCTCAATCTTCCATTGGTGTTGCTGCCGTTGCACCCGCTCTGTCGAATGGGTTGTTAGCCAGCATACTGGAGAGGACTTCTTCCCCCGGAGCTGTCATGGCAGCCTTAATCCTCGCCTGAAAATCGGTCGGGGATATTGAGGTAAGTCCGACATGTTGGTTCACACCCTTTCAGTCCGTGGGAGACAGGATCGTACAACAGTACACTTATTGCCACTCAGTAGGCCTCCGCGTATAACTGGGGGTCACCCAGAATTTTGATCAATCAGTATCATTTTCGCAGGATCCGGGGAGTGGTCTGAGAATGAGGACACCCTCAGTAAGACCGGGATGAGCGGTCTGCAATGTCGGGACGTAGCCCGAGTCTGGGAGACGTGAAAGCCTCAATATATTCATCCTTATATGGTCTAGAATTGTGGAGTTTTGGCAGCACTGTGAGTTCTCCTTCTCGGTTAAGGGAAGGGCGTACGGAACCCCAGTTGAAGCATAGAGGTGCCAGAATACATGTATCTAGTGCGCCCTGGTCTGTGCATACAATGACAGAGCGTACTCTGAAGGTAGAAGCCCTAGAAAGGGTGCGGGGGGTCACCCCTTTGTACCTATGCCACTAGCACCGGAGTAAGACTCACTTGGGGTTCACCCAGCATAGGGGGGTCACCCCTGTATGAATGTCTCTTATGGCATGTTGGGACACTCTTTCGGTCTATGGGGTACCGAACAGGTGTCAGGTACGGTAGTACACTTATTGCCACTTAGTGGGCCTCCACGTACAACTGGGGGTCACCCAGAATTGTTTCAATCAGTACCACTTAGAGATTTCCTGGGAGTGGTCTGAGGAGGGGGTCACCCTCAATAAGACCGGGATGAGCGGTCAGTAATGTCGGGACGTAGCCCGTGTATGGGGAGGTATGGTAGCCTCCAAATTATCCAAGGGGTCACCCTTATAGGATATAGTACTGTGGAGAATTGGCAGCACCATGAGCTCTCCTTCCTGGCTCTGTCGATATACATGTATTCAGTGTGACCCGGTCTGTGCATACAGTAACAGATCGTACTCCGTGGAAATGAGCCCGCCCTAGGGCGTGGGGGTTCCCCCCAGTATATGTATGTCACTAGTACCGGAATAATATTCGCTTGGGGTTCACCCAGAGTAGGGGGATCACCCCAGTATATGTATGTCACTAGGACAGGAACCAGATTCGCTTGGGGGTCACCCAGCGTAAGGGGGGTCACCCCTGTACCACAATGTCACTTTGGAGAGGTGTCTGCCACGCTTGGGGGTCACCCAGCGTAAGGGGGATCACCCCTGTTAATCACTCCGTTATGTGCCTCCACTACTGTGTCCTGGGAGGTGTATCCCTGTGGGGAAGGAGTGTATCCAATGGTTGTGAGGTCCAGTGGGAGTAGGGAGCGGAGTAAGATATCAGCTCTATTTAATTTCCCTGCCAGTAGATAGAGTAATGCATCCACTATATACCCACAGCAGGGGACAGTCCATTCATAATCCTCCAGATGTACAATAAAACTGTTATTCAACATGTCAATTGTATAGAACAGAATAGAGCAAACTGTCAGCAGATGCACACAGCAGGGATCAGTCCTACATATTCATGCAGAGTTACATATAAAACTTTTATTTCACATGCCAATGAAATATGCCAGTATAGAGCTCAGCAGTGAACAGTCCATTCATAATCTTCCAGGAAAGGTACATATAAAACCTTTATTCCACATGCCCATGAACAGTATTGAGCTCAAAAGTACTTGTAAAACTTTTTTATTTCACAGGAAAAATATATGAAACAGTACAGAACTAGCCGCCAGTTCGTGGGAATCACGAACTGGCCAAACCACATGGCCGACGTGAATCTCGCGAGTGCCGCGAGATTCAAGATGGCCGCCGTTCGCGCGCAAAAGTGCCGTGCGGCCCACGATCGAGGATACGATCACGGTCTGCCGGCATGGAAAAGAGTCCCCCCGACATCCCCAACCCCCAGAGACCTGCCCTGAAGTCCCAGCACCAATGAATAAAAAGCGTGCTCGCGGTAAAACGCCGCGATCCATGCGAGACCAGAGTAAAGCATAGGAAAGAAAAGGTGCCAGCAACAGAAAACAGGCTAATAAAGCAGAAAATACAGGGTTAATTCAGGGGAAGGGTAACAGGGGGAGAATATCACACTATACAAATCCAAATGGAAGGCAAGTGCAAAATAATGAAAAACGTTTAGGCCAAAATTGCAGGACAAGCTAATAAAGTTTAACAAAAGTGCCCATGCATATCCAGAAACAGTTTGGAGCAAAAACTGAATGTCTAGCATTAAAAATCTAACTAAAGTGACCATAGCAATATTAATAAAAACAGTTGGAGCAAACTGAAAGTCAATTAATAAAGTTTAATTAAAGTGGTATCCAGAAAAAACAGTTAGGATTAAAACTGAATGTCTAGCATAAGGTGTCTAACTACAGTGACCATAGCAATATTAATAAAAACAGTTTGGAACAAACTGAAAGTTAAGCAATAAATGATTAACTAATGACAATTGCAATATTCAGTAAAACAGTTTGGAGCAAAATACTCTGACCTGTGCCTTGGCTGGTAAGCAGCAAAGAAAGAGGAAGTCATGTGACTGTCAGGGCTTTATATATGAATGTGATGCCTGTTACTGATTGGTTTAAAGTTTATTGATTGACTTGTGCTGCTGGAGGCATAAAGTAAAGAAAGTTATGCAAAATATGAAGCCTCCTGTCATGTGATAAAATTGTATAGAGAGACGTGACATCACTCGTGACCAGATGGTATGAGATATTCCATTGGATAGAGTCTAACAGTTCTAATGTCTGTATCTTGTCTTTAAGATGTGAGGGGGTTTTTTCAAATAGGGGTTGGAGTAAAATATCTATATATTCGGAGACCCTGGAGGATATGGAGTCTATACCGGATATAATAGGGCGACCTGGGGGATTTGAGGTATTCTTGTGGACCTTTGGTAAGTAATAAAATACAGGAATTTTCGGGTGTGTGACCTGTAAGTATTTACTCTCTTTTTCTGTTAAAATAGCCTTATCTACTCCTTTCTCTATATATTTTTTGAACAGCTGTTTAACTTTATTTGTGGGATTGGAAGGGAGTTTCTGATAAGTTGTTACGTCTGAAAGAATCCTCTCGGATTCTTCTAAATATTTCTCCTTGGGGAGTATTACAATACCGCCCCCCTTGTCGGCTGGTTTAATAATTAGATTTTTGTCTCTTTGTAATTGTTTAAGAGTGTTTTGTTCTTGTCGGGTCATATTTAGTTGATATTAATTTAATTTCTTTATATTATTCATTTCTCCCATTACCATGATCTCAAATGATCTAATTTCATCAGAGATCATGTGTTTTGGGAAGAAAGAGGATTTTTCTTTTAAAGTTGTTTGTATGAAGGGGGTTGCTGTTTCTCTATTAGTTGCCTCTTCCTTTCCATGAAAGAATTTTTTCCGACATAAATTTCTCATGAATTCTCATGAAATTTTTTTAGAAAGAATCCCACATATCTCCAAAAGAATTGGAGATATAGCGATGCGGTCAAATACTCTCCCCTGAAAGAAACAACACGAAAGAGATACGAGACTAGAGAAAACACCAAGAATAGTCACCCCATATCAGGGTCTATACAAAGAATAAATCCAACATCGAAATCAAATTCTGATACAAACCATACAATAAGACAATCAGAAAGAGATAGTAGGAGAAGGAATAGGGATAGAGATTATACGTCAATAACCCCTAACAGAGAATTGAGAGTAGTTGAGGACCACCATTCTTTTTTTCAGAAGGGCTCTATAACGGAAAGGTTGAAAAGATCAGAACAGCCCAAATCATGGGAATCCCCTGGCAAAGGCCAAAGACCCAGAGAAAGAGAAATGGAGGAAGAAGAAGAGGAGCTAGGCAACCTAATCAAGAGAGGGAAGAGATAGATTCTAATGGAATTTTTAACTTGACAGATCATACATTAACTAAAAAAGAACTACTAATTTTGAAAAAAGGCCTTAAATTCGCAACTACAGCAGAATTTAACAAATTTGATTTTTTTGTCGATATTAATAAATTCATGAGAAATTTATGTCGGAAAAAATTTTTATGGAAAGGAAGAGGCAACTAATAGGGAAACAGCAACCCCCTTCATACAAACAACTTTAAAAGAAAAATCCTCTTTCTTACCAAAACACATGATCTCTGATGAAATGAAATCATTTGAGATCATGGTAATGGGAGAAATGAATACTATAAAGAAATTAAATATCAACTAAATATGACCCGACAAGAACAAAACACTCTTAAACAATTACAAAGAGACAAAAATCTAATTATTAAACCAGCCGACAAAGGGGACAGTATTGTAATACTCCCCAAGGAGAAATATTTAGAAGAATCCGAGAGGATTCTTTCAGACATAACAACTTATCAGAAACTCCCTTCCAATCCCACAAATAAAGTTAAACAGCTGTTCGAAAAATATATAGAGAAAGGAGTAGATAAGGCTATTTTAACAGAAAAAGAAAGTAAATACTTACAGGTCACACACCCGAAAATTCCTGTATTTTATTACTTACCAAAAGTCCACAAGAATACCTCAAATCCCCCAGGTCGCCCTATTATATCCGGTATAGACTCCATATCCTCCAGGGTCTCCGAATATATAGATATTTTACTCCAACCCCTAGTTGAAAAAAAACCCTCACATCTTAAAGACACGATACAGACATTAGAACTGTTAGACTCTATCCAATGGAATATCTCATACCATCTGGTCACGAGTGATGTCACGTCTCTCTATACAATTATCCCGCACGATATAGGGATTCAAGCAGTCCAAGATTTTTTAACTAAAGTGGATTTTAAACAAGAGCAAATTGAATTTATTTTAGAAGGCATTTTTCTTATTCTCACAAACAATTTCTTTTGGTTTAACAACATATTTTACCTACAAATTAAGGGGACAGCGATGGGCACCAAGTTTGCGCCCAGTTACGCCAATTTGTTCATGGCGTACTGGGAGGAGCATTTTATCTTTTCATCCCACCCTTGGGTGTCAAATTTGGTGTCCTATCGCCGGTATGTCGATGATATCTTTTTTTATTTGGAATGGGACTATCCAGCTTTTAGAAATGTTTTTATTATTTTTAAACGGAAATGAATGGGGCATCACTTTAACAACTTCTTACAGCCCCACAGACATTACATTTTTAGATTTACATATTTTTATTCAGGACCAACAAATATTTACTAAAAACTTTTTCAAAACAGTTGATGCAAACGGATACATCGAGAGTAACAGTTATCATCATAAACCATGGTCACATAATGCCCCAAAAGGCCAATTTATGCGAATTAGACATAATTGCACTAAAGATGATGACTACATCCAACAAGCCACACGAATAAAACAACACTTTTTAGAGAAAGGGTACCAGGAGAAAAATTTAGCTGAAACAATGGAAAATACAAGGATTCTATCACGAAAACAACTACTCCCCTATAAACCTAAAAAGACTCTCCCTCAAATTGACAACAGAGTACCGCTTATTTGTAATTATAACGGGAATCATAAAAACATCAGAAAAGTTATAAAGAAATATTGGCATGTGTTACAAAGTGACCCAGTTTTAGGAAAAATTCTCCCCGCACAACCCCATATCATCTATAGAGGGGCAAAACATTTGAAAAAGATGCTTGTAAAAAGCAGTGAAAGTCCAATTAAAACGAACCATTTCCCAGGATTACAAAACGGGTTTTATGGTTGTGGAAACTGTCAGGCATGTAAATCTACGAACAGTAAGAAAAGACATTTAAGTGACCTTCGAGAGTTTATTGACAAAGATTTCGTTATTAAAGATAAATTAACTTGCTTCTCCAAAGGCGTAATTTAGATTTTAAAATGTCCTTGTAATTTATTATATATTGGCAGAACCATTCGATGTCTTCATGTCAGAATTTCCGAACATATACGGAATATCAGAAAAGGTTTGGAAACCCATAGTGTCTCCAACCATTTTAAGACCCACCACAACCAAAACCCTGACCAATTATTTTTTTGCCCTCTAAAAATAGTCACACATGACTGGAGAGGAGGTGATTATATTAAAAAAATAGGATTAGAGGAGATGAAATTCATTTTTAATTTTAATACCCTTATTCCACACGGCTTGAATTCTGATTTTGAAACGTGATTTCTAAAAAAAATAAAAATAAAAAAAAATGTAAATCTAAATTTAATACTTAAATATATATATATATATATATATATATATATATATATATATATATATATATATATATATATATATATATATATAAAAAAAAAAGGTCTTATTTGCACAAGATGATCAGTGAAAGAAGTTTACTTTGAGGTATCAATAATGAATAACAATAAATTTGTCATTAAAAATCTTAATATAGGCATTGGCACTTTAAACATTATAAGATTTACTAATTTCCAATATAGAAGCACTTTGTTCACTACTATCAATTATGGAATTGAGTAAAATAGAATTTAGATAAGTTATGAATATTAGTATAGGCACTTTTAAATATCATGACATTGATTGACCCTGATGAAAATCCACAATATATGAGCACTTTATTTAACACTATGTCACCCTGTAAATGGTTTGGGGTAATAGAATAATTATTTGATACAGCTATTATGTTTTTGCTGTGATGCTTTCCTATTCTGTACTATCGATGTTCCGAAATGGAACGCACACGTTACACAGTGTGCGTTCCAGCCGGCTTGTTTCCATGCCAACGTGACTCTTTCACGCCTGAAACCGGGCTGACGTCTGGAACAATGTGACGCCGTAACCTGGAAGTGACGAAACCGGAAGTGCGTTCCACCGCGAGAATTTCTGCGTTCCAAATACCGGCCAAACACTGATATAAAAGGACAATAAAGCAGAAAGGCAGCATCACCGACTGAGAGAGCCCCTGGCACAGGGCGAAACGCGTTTCGGTACCAGAGAGACTCTTTATTTGGACTCTTTTTTATTTTATTTTAATATACTGTATATGTTTTATTGGAAATATTCTCCGTATTTTTATCTTTACTTCCAATATTGGGATTAATAAACACTTTACTTTTTAAGTAAGTGTTTCCAGCTCCATTTCTTTTGGCTAACAGAAGATCTACAGAAGGAAAGGGACATCCTATTAATGGTCCCAGTGCTGTTTCCATGAGAGCCACATGTTCTTGTTTGGCTCTTGGTTTGTGAGTACCTGACTACCTTCATTCATATCTTGGATATCCATTTGCTGACAATATTACACCATATTGCTGTTTTTATTCCTTTTTAGATATTTTAAGAAGTGTGATCCACCTATTGTATGTATTGTATTTATGTCTTGGTGGATTTGTCTACGGCAGGACTTACCAATACAATTACTGCAATCTGAGGAACTTAAAACAATAAGTAGTTTGTTATTCTTATTTTTCTTATACTTAATTTTGCATAGTTTTTTTTATGTGGCGCATTAAAACGTTTAGGTCATTTCATGCATATTGTGCCCTTTTTAACCTTGTAATACTGTGTGACTCTGCAGCCCCTGCGCGGCTTCAAGCAAAGCAGTTCCCACCGAGATCACTGACAGCCAGCTGGGCAGGAGCACAGGAAACGTGGAAATACATATAAGCACATAGGCAGTTCTGTATATGAAGGTCTGTCAGCAATGATTTACAGTGCTCCTGTTGAGCCACAATGATCGGTCATACCGCCTATTTCCCTGTTAAACTGTTACTTCCCTGAGCACTACTGAGGCAGTGAAATCTCACCGTGGCCAAATTTCCACCGCTTATCATGAGTGAAAATTCTATAGCCTAGCTTTGTATTATGATCAGGGTTATTCTGTAACGTTCATACAAAGTATGGGGCAAAATCATTCCTGCTCCATACACGACCATTCAAACTGCAAAATCCTGGCATTGTTGATGGAATCCATCAATGTCTGGATTTTGTAATTCAGGCCCTGAACAGGCCTGAATTTGGTCTTGATTTCATTCGGGCTGAATGCTGCTGGATATCTGAAATCCGGACCGTATTAGTTAATTCCATGAATGAATAAGCAAAAGTGCATGAAACCGGTACCCTGACAGTTTATTTGCAAACAAAACCCTCATAAATAGTTAGGAGTAGAGACTTCCAAATACTTAAGAGTTTCTTACCTTTGCTTCTATGGTGGTGGGATTGTTATTTTACACAGGTTTATACACCCCTTATGCTTGCTTCACAAATGAATACAGACTAACATAGATGTATGCATAACAAACGTTACCGCCCATTTTCTGAAGGAGGCTAGATATAGGTCTATTATCAATGCTGAATATTCTTCCTCAAGAGTCACATTTGAAGCATCAGATATAGTTGAGAACAAATTCCGTTGTGAACTTTCAGGATTCTGTGACTTACATTGGGTACATGTGCTGAGACAGACATATAGAGGAGAGTCCAGAACAAAAGATATCTCTTAAAATACACAGGTGCTTGTTCCTCATCTTTTTAGGAGCAAGGGCCAATATGGGTTTGGAATTAGCTACTGGGCAAGTGCACCATATAGTCCGTATAGAAATTAACAGCACAGTTTTGTCAAACACCAAAGCAGGACAGATAAGACTTGCCTAAATGTTACCCAATAAACCTCCTAAATGTAGAAGCCAAATCTTTTTAGTCAGACAAGAATAAGACTTAACAATCAGATAGGCAGGGTATTTATACTTGGATTTCTTGTCTTAAACAGCCAAGTGGATTGAGCTAATGCACACCTTATGTTAACAGTTATACAGTGCTCTTATCCAATTCACTTTACAGTTTATGCAGAAATAACATTGGTACCAATACAAACGGGATAAAAGTTTAATACATACTACAACACAAGAAGAAAGAACAGTCTCCGGATAAAATCAAAAGCTTGACTAACCTATATAACCACTGCATAAGCAGTGAGAGAAAAACAAAATGCATGCAACCATTTGTTAAAATTGTGTTATTTATTGGTACAGGAAGATGACAGCCATTCAGGAAAAGTGTCCCAGGAGGAGGAGGAGGAGGAAGTTAGGGTTTTGACTTTGCCTCTTCAAGCACACCATGCCATGGAGAAAATGGAAGAGTTCGTGTATAAGGTAGGTAAATTTCATGAGTATTCTGTATAAATATATTTGTTATGCAAATTCATCATGCAATGGCAGTTAGGTGCCATATATTGCCTTATAGTTCACCCCTGTCCAGCACTTGCTCACATGGATTTAAAGAAAGATAAATCATAAACAAGTGTATTTCCATTCATCTAGCCTCCATCTAAATAGGTGCAACCTCTACCTCTAATCAACCTACTGCCTTCTCCATAAGTAAACCTATTTGTTTTGTTTTTAGAGAAACTGCAATGTTTACATTGTAGGTTTAAGACTGCCTCTAGTGACGGTCTACCTGATAGTTTACTTCCGCAAAACAATGCTGTATGTCCTCATGCTTTCAGACGGAGCCACAAACAATATATGCAGTCATGGAATAAAAAAAGTACACCCTCTTTGAATTCTGTGGTTTTACATACCAGGACATAAAAACAATCATCTGTTCCTTAACCCCTTAACGACGCTGGACGGAAATTTTCCGTCAAGGCAGACCTACCCTTAACCCCTTAAGGACTGGACTGTTTTTGCGATGTTGTACATTTGCGACCAGGCATATTTTTACACTTTTGTGGTGTTTGTGTTTGGCTGTAATTTTCCGCTTTCTCATTTACTGTTCCCATACAAATTATATATTGTTTTTTTCAGGACAAAAGGGGCTTTCTTTACATACCATTATTTATATAATCTCATGTATTTTAATTTAAAAAAAATAAAAAAATATGATGAAAAATTGAAAAAAATACATGTTTTTTTTACTTTTACTTGAAAAATCTTTTACTCATCTACAAAAGCGAATGAAAAAAACTGCTAAATAGATTCAAAATGTTGTCCTGAGTTTAAAAATACCTAGTGTTTACGTGCTTTTTTGCTTTTTTTTGCATGTTATAGGGCTATAGGTACAAGTAGGATATTGCGGTTTCAAAACATAAATTTTTAAAATTTATCAATAGTGACATTGTAACACTATTATCTGTCATAAATCTCTGAATAACACCCCACATGTACATATTTTTTTTAAAGTAGACAACCCAGGGTATTCAATATGGGGTATGTCCAGTCTTTTTTAGTAGCCACTTAGTCGAAAACACTGGCCAAAGTAAGCATTCATATTTGTTTGTGTGTGAAAAAAGTAAAAAAACTAAATTGAACGCTAATTTTGGCCAGTGTTTGTGACCAAGTGGTTACTAAAAAAGACTGGACATACCCCATTTGCAATACCTTGGGTTGTCTTCTTTTGCAAATGGTATGCCATCATGGGGGTAATTCTCATTCCTGGGCTACCATACGCTCTCAAAGGCAACGTAACCAACCTGGCCATTTTCAATGTAAAAATATTTGACCCATATATTTGACTTTGTAACTTTCAAAAATGCTATAAAACCTGTACATGGGGGGTACTGTTTTACTCGGGAGACATCGCTGAACACAAATATTAGTGTTTAAAAACTGGAAAACGTATCACAACAATTATATCATCAGTAAAAGTGCTGTTTGTGTGTGAAAAATGCAAAAACAGTAACTTTCACTGACAATATCATTGCTGTGATATGTTTTACTGTTTTGAATCACTAATATTTGTGTTCAGCGAAGTACCCCCCATGTACAGGTTTTAGGGTGTCGTAGAACGTTACAGGGTAAAATACAGTGCTATCAAATTAAATTCTCTGAAATTTCGGCCTGGGTTGGCAGGCAGGTCCCTCAAATTGCAATCAATAAAATTACTGAATTATGTAAAAATATTACATAAATACGCACGTAGAATTTAAATATATATGCATATTTATATATTTGAAGTCTACGTGTATATTTATATAATTATTTATGTAATTTTGTATATGGACATATGTATATTTCGTATTATTTTTATTTATTTTTATATACATAGATATATATACAAATTCATTCTAAGTGTATTTTGATATAAATATATATATATATTAATTTTAAAATAGTTAGAATAAAATTTCATATAGCTATATAATTATTTAAAATTTTTTTATTATTTTACAAAAAAAAATATTTAATTTAAATTATTATTTATATTTTATAATAATATATATATACAATATATATAGTTATTATATATATTATATATATACGTGTGTATTTTTATATGTAATAGAAGTACATATTAATATAAAAATACACTTAGTATGGCATTATATATATGATATATAGACATATATTATATAGATATAATATATGTCTATATATCATATATACACATATATAATTATTTATTTTTTTTTTTAACACTAACTTTATTTTTATTTTTGATTTTACACTAGCAGGGAGACTGCCTGTCAGCACAGACAGTCCCCCTGCAGGCAGACACATGGACACCTATTGTGGCCATGTGATCGCTGTGTTAAGCGATCACATGGCCACAGGGGTCCTAAATCAGTGTGGGGAGACTGTCTGGGCTGCAGGCAGTCTCCCCACAACCGGAGCCACACTGATCGCCGCCGGGGGAACGACGGCGATCACGTAAGTAACTAAGACCGTTAGGACGGTTCAGGACCGTCATCGGTCCGCAATGGGAAAATCCCAATGACGGTCCTGAACCGTCCTGGGTCGGGAAGGGGTTAAGGACGCTTGACGGAAAATTTCCATCAATTACTAAAGTTAACGCCAGATCGCCGCGATCGTGGGGTTAACACTGTTGCTGGGTACCTCGGCGTTTGAGGAAGCCCAGCAACAGCCAGTAGCGCTGTCCCAGCACATGTGATCGCTGTGACAGCCAGTCACAGCGATCACATTGCTGCTGGGAATTCTGATCCTTCTCCCTCCACCTCTGTGTGTGTTTAGAAGTGGAGAGAGACGGATCGTTTGAAACTTTGTGTCCCTGACAGACACAAAGTGTTTGAAAGTTAAAAAAAATTTTTTACCTCCTTTACCTGTGAAAATTAACAAGGGTTTAACCCTTTGATCACTGGCAGCAGTGATCACAATACTGACCACAGTACTTTACTGAGATCAGAGGTTTTTTTTTAACCCTCAGGGGTTAACTTTATTTTCTTTTTAACCCTCAGGGGTTAAATATATTTAATTTTTTTTTTTTTTTTACTATTATTTTCCGTTAGTTAGCTGGGGTGGATTGAAGCTAGGGGGAATTGGGGAATCTAGCATTAGTGTAGCTAGGAAGCTGAAAAGTTTTAGAAAGTTATTAAAAGTTTGTAAAAGTTATTAAAAGTTTATAAAAGTATAAAAAAAGTGAAAAAATGAAAAAAGAGAAAAAAAAAGTAGTTTATTTTAAGTCAAAGCATTTCTGCTTCGCTAGGTGTAAGCACGGTGATCTGATTCCTGTTTTTACCCACAGGGGTTCATTTTTTAAAAAGTTTTTAGAAGTGCTGGCCATGTGTTTCAATTATATTCCCTCGGGCTGTAACAGCCTGTTACAGCCCGAGGGAATGCAGTGCTGGGGGCTGTCTGTGGCCGGAGGGAGCACTGACAGGCTCCCCGGCACAGGCCCCACCCCCAAACAAAGCCCCGCCCCTGCCGTAAAGCAGCAGACCATGCTGCTGCAGAAGATGGCTGCCTGACCCCCAGCAACAGCCTCCAGTGACAGGTAGGCTTACTGTGTGTGTTTGTGTGTGTGAATGGACATAGCAGTCCGTATGTGTGTGTGTGTGTGTGTGTGTGTGTGTATGGACTCACACACTCTACACACACTGCCCCCCATACACACACACTGCCCCCCATACTGCCCCCCCATACACACACATTGCCCCCATACACAAACAATGCCCCCCATACACACACACACTGCCCCCATACACACATTGCCCCCCACACTGCCCCCTATACACACACACTGCCCCCCATAAACACACATTGCCCCCCATGTGTGGGTACACATTGCCCCCTATACACACACACACTGCCCCCATACTGCCCCCCCCATACACACATTGCTCCCCATACACACACACATACCCCTATACTGCCCCCCTATACACACACACATTGCCTTCTATACACACATTATCGCCCCCCCATACTGCCCCCCCATACACACACTGCCCCCCATACCCCCATACACACACACACACTGCCCCCAATATTGCCCCCTATACACATATACTGCCCTCCATATATACACATTCCCCCATACTGCCCCCATACACACACACACACTGCCCCCATACTGCCCAGCATAATACACACACACTGCCCCTACAAACACACTGCCCCCCATACTGCCCTCCATACACACACTGCCCCCCACACACACTGCCCACATACTTCACACACATTGCCCCCCATACACACACACTGCCCCCCATACACACACACTGCTCCCTCATACACACACACTGCCACCATACACTGCCGCCCCATACACACACATTGCCCATACTCACACATACACTGCAATACTCACACACACACACACTGCAACTGTTACACATACACTGCATCCCTGACATACACTGCCGCCCTCACTCACACACTACAACCTTCAAACACACACACTGTCCCCCTCACACACACACACTGCACCCCTTACACATTGCACCACTCACACACACTACTGCTCCTATGCCCTACTACAGCCCCATTTCCCAGCAGACCTCAGGTAAGTTGTCAAACTGTTCTTAAATGGTTTGACTACTTACTCTGGGAGGGGGGCCCGGCACTATTGACACCATAACCACTACACTGAGCTGTAGTGGTTATTGTGTCTGGATTATTTCTTTAAATAATCTACAAGTGCCCCTCCCGAGATCAGGCTCTGGATTCCCCACTGCTCAGCAGTCTGTGTGTGTGTGTGTGTGTATGGACATGGTAGTCTGTGTGTGTGTGTATGGACTCAGCAGTCTGTGTGTGTGTATTTACTCTGCAGTCTGTGTGTGTGTATTTACTCAGCAGTCTGTGAGTGTGTATGGACTCGGCAGTCTGTGTGTGTGTGTATGGACATAGCAGTCTGTGTGTGTGTGTGTGTATGTGTGTATGGACATAGCAGTCTGTGTGTGTGTGTGTGTATGTGTATGGACTCAGCAGTCTGTGTGTGTGTGTATTTACTCAGCAGTCTGTGAGTGTGTATGGACTCGGCAGTCTGTGTGTGTGTGTGTGACTCCTGCAGTCTGTGTGTGTGCATGGACATAGCAGTCTGTGTGTGTGTGTGTGTGTGTGTGTGTATGGACCTCAGCAGTCTCTGTGTGTGCACCCAAAGCAGTCTGTCTCTGTGTGTGTGTGTGTGTATTTATCTGTGGAGTGTGTATGGACCTCGGGCAGTCTGTGTGTGTGTGTGTGTATACATGGACATAGTAGTCTGTGTGTATGTATGTGTGTGTGTGTGTGTATGGACTCAGTAGTCTGTGTGTAAGGTATGTGTGTGTGTATGGGACCCAGCAGTCTGTTGTGTGTGTGTGTGTGTATGGACTCAGCAGTTCAGGCAGCACGGACTAAGAGTTGGTGTGGGGTGTGTGTGTGTGTGGCACTCCGCAGAGTCTGTGTGTGTATGGACTCAGCAGAGTCTGTGTGTGTGTATGGACTCAGCAGAGTCTGTGTGTGTGTATGGACTCAGCAGAGTCTGTGTGTGTGTATGGACTCAGCAGTCTGTGTGTCTGTGTGTGTGTGTGTGTGTGTGTGTGTGTGGACTCAGCAGTCTATCAATAATTAAAATTCCTGTGAATTGTTGTGTTGGAAGGGCCCCAGTGCATTGCTTTGCCCAGGGGCCCTTAACTCTGTTAAAATGGTACTGCTTGTGTGTGTCAGTGAGCTTCTATTTAGTGAGCTTGTGTGTATCAGTGAGCTTGTCTTTAGTGAGCTTGTGTGTGTCCCTGAACTTCTTTGCAGTGAGCCTTCTGTTTATACAAGTGAGTTTGTCTGTAGTAAGCTTGTGTGTGAGTCAGAGAGTTTTATCTGTCAGTAAGCCTATTTGTGCATGTCAGTGAGCTTGTGTGCTTACTGTAATATATATATATATATATATATATATGTGTGTGTATAGATATAGATAGATAGATATATATATATATATATATATATATATATATATATATATATATATATATATATATATATATATATATATATTTTGACTTGTAGGAATGGCATACATTTTTTTTCCAGGGCTGCTTTGGATTCCCAGGGATTCCCAGTTTGGCTCTGCCAGCGAGTGCACTTTACCGCTGAATCATCTGTGTGAGCTGCCGCACACTTTAGCCCTGTTACACGCGTCTGGGAGCTGCTGTTGACAGGTACTAGTAGTCTAGAGATTGGGACATGGGGTATATGCTCAGCTATCTGTATAATACAGATCTGTGTGTATATAATATCCCGGGATAGTCAGTGCTTCCTGTATAGTGCTGCTCTCTGTATAATACAGGCCTGTGCCTGTATAATATCCCGGGACAGTCAGTGCTCCCTGTATAGTGCTGCTCTCTGTCTTGAGATATTATACACAAACAGACCTGTATTATACAGAGAGCAGCACTATACAGGGAGCACTGAGTGTCCCAATTTATTATACACCCTGTATTATACAGAGAGCACTGACTGTCCAGGGATATTATACCCAGACAGTAATTGATAGCTGTGCTACAAAATGTCCTTGGAATTTTTTTTTCAAATGTTGGCAACTATGGCATTGTATCAAGGGTAATGTGTTTGTTTTTTTAATAATCCCTGGTGGAAAATAATGAATCCTCCACCAGGGATTATTAAAAAAAACACAACACATTATGTCGGGGGCGGGGCTTAACATGCGACAGGGGTGGGGTCAAACTGCGGCGAGGGCGGGGTTAAATGTGCCCCCCTACTTTTGTCCCTGGCCCTCTATGTGCCCCCCCTAAAAATGAATCCTAGAGACGCCACTGTGGCCAATCGCAACCATGCCATTAGTAGGCATGTCTGTGATGGCTTCTAAGGGCACACGAGTCAAACGCTTGTTGATTGGCAGCCCTACAGCTTTTCAAAACGCGCCATTAAATCGCCAAACACTGAACCCGAACTGTTACTGAAATGTCCGGGCTTGGGTTCGGGGTCAAAAAATCGTAATGTTCGGTACGAACCCGATCTTTACAGTTCGGGGTTCGCTCACCTCTACATACCAGTATCATATCTTTATCACAGCAACTGAGAACTAATATTAAAGAGACACTATAGTCGCCAGTACAACTACAGCTTAATTCAACGTAAACAAAGAATGGAGAGAAAAGGCAGTGTTTACATTGCTGCCTAATAAAACCACTAGTGGCAGTCATGGAGGCGCTGAACGTTCCTCATAGAAATGCATTGATTCAGTGCATCTCCATGAGGTGATGCTGGTTGACGCAGCTTTTAAAAAAAAAATTATATTCTTTATTTTTGTCGTGCACAAAATTTAACGTCCAGAACAGCGGTTACAAGCACTTCACAGTACAAAACATTACAAGTAGCATAATATACACAGATGCTGTCTAAAACATATAATTAAGGGGAACTTAGACTTGGCAAACTTGTCACATGCTGAATGAGAATGTGTAAACATAAAAACAAGGTGTGACATTTCAAATCCTCTCATGCTGTCAGAGTTAAGTGAACTAAGGTTTGGTTTATATTAAGCATTTCTGTCTGTGAGGCAAATATAACTTGGCAGGCTGAACTTATGATGAAGGGAAATTCAGGCTTGGCAGACATGGCACTTGCCAGTAAATGAAAGCACGACATGCTTAATAGTAAAGCAAAAACATAATGAAAAGTAGTTAAACCTTTCTGAGTTAGCAAGAGAAGTTACCACTGAGAACAAACCTCCCTGACATAATACCCCGTGTGTGAGAGAGTGATGAGGGACAAGAGATTTGCATATCTGTAATAAAAGAAAATAAACAAACAAGCCATAACTATGGACTACATAGCCACAGGCTGCTCACTGTTTAGTAGACATGCCCCCTACTCGCCATATAGTGAGTAGAGGCAGATTAGTTACGAATACTAAGTAATCTTTACTTAGTGTTAGTAAATTTGGCTAAAAGACCTATTAAGGTCTTTTAGTAGATGGCTCCCGAATACCGTGGGAATTAGGGAGCTATCTACTCGCGGCACGAATAGGTTCGGAGTCCCGAATTGCGTCCTAACACGCATGGATTAACTGTTCCCATTCTGTTTGGATGAAATCTGGTAGTTTTGCCAGCGTTCGAACGCCGAATGAAGCAGCAAGAGGAAGGTGAGGATTGTGGGAAAATTGCTTTGACCACAGGAAACGGAGCGGACATTGCTCCTTCCCTGGTTCAAAGCTGGGCAAGTGTAGGAAAAATACATAAGACAAAATAGTCCCTATTTTGTTTTATGTTTTAAAGAAAACTAGATCAGATAGGAAGAAAAGAAGAACAGATCCTGAGAGGGGGAGAGAAGAGGAAGCGATTTGGCAAAGGTAAGTTTGGCATGACAGTATTTAAGCACTCTTTCAGGAACGAAATTCACCTGTTTGTATTCATCTGTTGGAATTTGTGTGTTTCAATTCACCAGTTTTTATTCGCTGGAAAATTTTGAATTTCCCCCCGAATGTAATGCGCCATTGAATCTAATGCGCATTCAAATTTTGAAAACGTTATTTTCCAAAAAAGGTGCGAATTAAAGTGTAAATACGGTATTTTTATGTTTGAATAATTTTATCCTTTTGAACTAAGCTATTTTTTTTAAAAATACTGTTCATAACTCTATATTTTAGAGGTTTTACTTGGTTAAATGATATTATTAATACTGCCATTTCTATAGCGTCAACAGATTCCGTAGCGCTTTACAATATTATGAGGGGGGTTTAATGATAAATAGGACAATTACAAGAAATCTTTCAGGAACGATAGGTGGAAGAGGACACTGCACAAACGAGCTTACAGTCTATAGGAGATGGGGTATAAAACACATTAGGATAAGAAATAGCAATCAAAGTGGGAGTGAAGCAGAGCTGGAGGAGAGAGTAGAGTGCTGCCTTTCAGGAGAGAGCATGTTGACAGGTATGTAAGGTAGAGGTTACTCTGGGAGGCCATAAGTTTTCCTAAAAAGATAGTTTTTAAGGCACGTCTTAAACAATTGAAGTCTAGGGGAGAGTCTGATGGTGGTAGGCAGGCTATTCCATTGGAAGGAAGCCGCTGGCGAGAAGTCCTGCAAGCATGAGCAGCAGACAGGAGAAGGTCACGAGCAGAAGGAAGCCGCCGGCGAGAAGTCCTGCAAGCATGGGCAGCGGACAGGAGAAGGTCACAAGCAGAAGGAAGCCACCGGCGAGAAGTCCTGCAAGCGTGAGCAGCGGACAGGAGAAGGTCATGGGCAGAACGGAGAGATCGAGAAGGGGCATACCTATGGATCTATGAAGAGATATGAGGGGCTAGAATTGTTCAGTGCTTTATAGGTATGGGTTAGCACTGAATTGATTTGAATTGATTCCTATAGGATTCAGCAAGCCAATATAAGGACTGACAGAGATTTGAGGTGTGAAAAGACCAATTAGAGAGGAAAATCAGTCTGGCGGCAGCAGTCATCACAGACTGTAGCGGTGCAATACAGCTTTTGGGAAGACAAATTAGGAGAGGGTTTCAATAATCCATGCGTGAAATTACTAGACCGTGGACAAGCTCCTTGGTAGCATCTTGCATAAGAAAGGGGCGGATGCGGGCGAAATTTTTAAGATGGAATCTGCAGGATGTTGCAACATACTGGATGTGAGGCTCATGTTTGTTCCTAGTCTTTCAAAATTATTCTTATTCTCTCTGTCTTACTTTCTCTAATTTTGTATAGGTATGGGAAGGACGATGGAGAGTAATTCCATATGATGTGCTTCCTGATTGGCTAAAGGATAATGATTATCTTCTGCATGGACACCGCCCCCCAATGCCATCATTTAAAGCTTGCTTCCGAAGTATTTTTCGAATACACACTGAGACTGGAAACATATGGACTCACTTGCTAGGTAAGAGACAGTCTAAGCATTGATTGATTTAAAGAGCAAAACTACATAGAGTAGGGCTGTCAATTGACATGTAGTTAAAATTTGTTATACTGTGCACTACCAAAAGTACAGAAGTAATGAAGCATTTATCTAATTTAAGGGTTTGTCCACCACATAACTCTTGTCCTTCACTGATGTTTTCAGAACAACAATATATATGGATATATGATAAAAATTCAAACCATGTATAGATGTTTACACTTTTAATGCACGTAAGGATTGCGCAATACATCTCAGGGTATAAATATATATTGTTGTTAGATGATGTCCTTTTTGGGGTGGTTCCAAATGCCAGCGGGCTGCATAGAACATCCCCGCTATCCTTCATACTTACCGGTTCCCTGCCGATCCCACGCCGGCGGTCGCGATCCTGGGGTCTACCTGGGAGCTCAGGCAGACCCCCTCTGCCTGATCCTCCCTCCCGCCATGTGATCGCAGGGTCCTTGCGATCATGGATGGAATAGCCGGCTTATGTAGTTCCTGCAGGGGGCCTGCCTGAACTATCAGACAGTCACCCTCATAACTGTAAAAAAGTTTTTAAAAGTTAAAAAATTATAAAACAGTTTTCAAATTAAATAAAAAAAATACTTGGATCATACATATATGATCTAAGTACTTTTATATACACATATTAATACATCATTAATAAAAGTGTATATTAATATATATGTAAATTATAAAATACACTTAGAATGACGTTAATTATATATATAGTTATATATTTGTGCTCGGGGCCACATCGTTATGGTGAATGCAAGACTCTGCTGTGGCGTAACCTGTTATAGGAAAAAGTCGGTTGAGATGTGCCGGAAAACGACAACGATGTGGTAGGCCTGTAGATAAAAGTGGGCAAAAAGAAAGAAATTACCATGTCGTGTAAATATATCGAGACAGCGAAATAATGCAATGTAATTACCTTATGTTGCTATATAACAAAACCCTACGAATTTCATGTACAGATTGTGATATATACAATATATAGGCTTATAACATCCATCGACCAGTGACTTTAGAGATGTGTTCTGGAATGTCTGGCTGGGTACTGTAAAGATGCCCCCATCTGAGTCAAGTAAGGTGGATATGTCTTTAAATAATTGCTTGTGGACTCACAGTCTTTGGTGAGTGGTAGGAGCACTGGGTTAGAGTATACCCTTAAGTATCTTCGGGATTGGATAGGATGAAAGGAAACCGGTATTGTTGTAAAATAGAGAACATGTGATGGTGGATTTCAGTCACCTGTAACATGATGGTATTGTGAGAGAGCCTAAATTTAAGGTGGCAAGAATTAGCGAATGCAACATTATGAATGTCATGTTCTGTTAAGAAACTCTTGTATAATAAGAAGGCCCTGCTGTAGGATCGATGGGTATTAATAGGTAGCACCATTTAGTCAATACTAGGCTAATGATCTATAACCAAATAGACCCTTTGTAGGTCGGAACCGAAAGTAAGTCTGTGCAAATAGTACATACCTGCCATGAATACCATGCAGCTGCCATAGAGATGGGTGAATGGTTGGTAATTGAAGGCTTTGTGGCAAAAGAGCAACCCTAGCAGAGATATCATGACAATTGAGTCTTTAATATGATGTACTAATACTTAGCCAGAAATACTTAATCAGGGAGCATAAATGATATGTATTGTAAGTGAAGAAAACAGTTGAATATATGGGTGGACCATGCGCGGTTCAAGCAAAAGAGCCATGTCACTTGTTGGCCCATGAATCCAGTTGTATAAGCAAAAACATGTAGGATTGGTGTGTGCCCCAAATATTGAACTAACCTCTCAAGACAAACTTAGAGGCAATGAAGGACCACTTACCTGTGATGTGAATAGTAATGGAGAGACTTGTGACAGCAATTGCTGGGAGACTACTAAGGACACCACATGAAATACCTTGAAACCTAGAGGAGCAATTCCGTGTACCTTGAAAATCGGAATCCGCCAGGCAAGTGAGTCCTATGAGGGCTAAGGAAATTGTTGTAACCATGTAAGCGACAACTAATATACGCCTTACAAACAACTGACGGGTAACGCGAGCGACTAGACCAAACCAGGTGGCCACTACCCACATGACATCAATCTTAAAGTAATAGCATTCAGGCATATATTAAAATATAACAGAGTAGAAAGGGTTGAGAACCGTAAAATGTCAATACTGAAGAAAAACGGAAAATAGCAACTAGCATCAGTATCAACCAGAATATACAATGAAAAGTATATACATTGACTATAATGGCAGACAGTCAAGCTAACAAGTGTATGAGAAGCAACCAACAACCCCTAATCGGTATAACTATAAACCAAAAGCCCCTTGTGAGCAGATGAGTCCCATGAGGGTTGCGTTAATGTAAGTATGGTGAATGTATATACACGTTCATTTACATAAGTGAACCATATGTGTAGGCCCAAGTTGGGCCTGACATGAATACTACAGTTAATTGCGACACTCAGCCATGGAGAGGGCCAAGTCATATCATATTAGGCGATATGTTCCAGTAAGGGGTCTAATGCTGGAAGCTGAAGCAAGCCTCGCTGTGAAGCTACGTAGTAATGAAATGTTGAATATGTTAGTAGTGAAATTGCCCTGAGAGAACAGACATGCAGTTAGTAGAACCGATTAAATCTGCCTCATATATGTGGCATTGCAACTTAGCTACATTCTAATTCACCTATTGGTGTAAAACTGTAGACAGAAAGTCAGATAGCATGACAAAGTCAATATCCCCTTTCATATCATGAACGTACAGGCGCATGTGTTCAGTATTGAGATGTGTAATAAACGTATGCGAATGGAGGACCCTGCGAGTGTCAGTGTCCTGTTGATGGCATGGCTAGACCATGAGATTCTAGTCTTTCCAGTCTCTCTTGTATTCACCCCCTAGATGACACGAGTGCTGAGAACTCGTGCCTACTTCAGCGTTAGCATTGTCCGTATTGAGGCGCCTGAGCCTGCACAATACCGATATCCTGGCCGCTGCTGGGAAAGGAAAGTCGCACTTGCGTAGCTCAGCTTTATGCGAGGAATGGGTTCATGACCAGATAGAAGCCGGACTATTGGCATCACCTATCGTTTGTTCCGACTGGAGTCCAGGGGATTTACATGTCATCATCTTCGGCAGGGATCTGAGACATAATGAAATATAGTAACAATTAACTGGGATCAGGATCGTTTAACTGTCAGGCTAACCCGTCATCATTCACTAGGTTGGTGACGGGTGAGGCCCTGCTAGTTGCCAAGTGGCATGAGAGGCTCTATCCATAAGTTGGCGTGAGGGGATTCGTTGCCACCGAACATTGTGGCGGCCTCTCTGACATTTAAAGCATAAGATAGATTGGGTGTGACAAGGGAGGCCCTCTCTATGCAACTGTGCGAGGCGGCTAACTGTGCTATGCGTGGAGGATGGGTGTTGGCCTCGCGGGACCACTAACTCTAATGCAGAGATGCCACAAACTTAACCTCTATTGGTCACCTAGAACCCTATAAGCCAGTAAACCTACTAACCAAAAATGACTCTATTGCGGGGGAACCATCGTGGCTAAAACGTATATGAATTCGTATAAGAACTTGTGTAGGTTCTGTAAAGTATGGTTGTAACTTGTAACTGAATCCTGCAGTACCCACTAAAGGAGGCAGGGAGGGGAAGAAGAGGACTATAACCTAAATAATGACCAGGACGTGTACCCGTATTATTAAGCCAGTATTATCCCTGTGATTGAAACCTTACCTACTGAAATTGGAATTGAGGTACGAAGCGCAAACGCTGCTCAGAAAATGTATGACTCCGTGATCTGTACTAGAAAGTAGATTCCATGACTTATAAGATATGGCTAATAAGCTGCAGGAGTACACCTGTGTATGGGCTAGTACATACCCCATGAAACCACTAACTGCATAGTGGTATACGTTAACTTAGTGGTATACTGTTAACCCTGTAACTTTCCAAAACACTATAAAACATGTACATTGGGGGTTCTGTTTTACTCGTGAGACATCGCTGAATACAAATATGTGTACGTTATTGCAGTAACCGCTAACACTATTGTTACATTCACAGTTAAAATGCCATGCAAAACTAAACAAATAACAAAATGTCTCAGTTTTGTAAATATTTTATTCATATTAAATTATGTTTAATATAAAAATATTTGATGTGACATGAAAGCCATTTTTCTCCTGAATAAAATTATATTCAGGTGATATTCGAAAAAATTTGAATATTGTGCAAAAGTAATCGTGTAAAAGTATTTCAGTAATGCAACGTCAAAGGGGAAACTAATATATGAGATAGACGCATTACATACAAAGCAAGATAGTTCAAGCCGTGATTTGTCATAAGTGCGATGATTATGTCTTACAGCTCATGAAAACCCCAAATCCACAATCTCAATAAATTAGAATATTGTGAAAAGGTGCAATATTCTAGGCGCACAGTGTCCCACTCTAATCATCTAAGTAAGCCATAACACCTAAGTAAGCCATAACAGTCTGGTTCCTACTGAACCAGACTGAGAGACCATTTAAAGGCTCAGAAACGCAAAGCGTTTCTGAGCCTTTAAATGGTCTCTCAGTCTGGTTCAGTAGGAATCACAATCATGAGGAAGACTGCTGACCTGACAGTTGTGCAGAAAACCATCATTGACACCCTCCATAAGTAGGGAAAGCCTCAAAAGGTAATTGCGAAGGAAGTTGGATGTTCCCAAAGTGCTGCATCAAAGCACATTAATAGAAAGTTATGTGGAAGGGAAAAGTGTGGAAGAAAAAGGTGCACAAGCAGCAGGGATGACCGCAGCCTGGAGAGGATTGTCAGGAAAAGGCCATTGAAAAATGTTGGGGACTTTCACAAGGAGTGGACTGAGGCTGGAGTCAGTGCATCAAGAGCCACCACACACAGACAGATCCTGGACATAGTTACATAGCTGAAAAGAGACTTGCGTCCATTAAGTTCAGCCTTCCTCACATATGTTTTTGCTGTTGATCCAAAAGAAGGCAAAAAACCTAGTCTGAAGCGCTTCCAAGTTTGCCACAAACTAGGAAAAAATTCCTCCTTTACCCCAAAATAGCAGTCAGATGTCTCCTTGGATCAAGCAGTTATAACCCCACTAATTAGAAATTATATCCCTGTATGTTATCTTTTTGCAAGTATTTATCCAATTGCAGTTTAAACATCTGTAATGACTCTGACAAAACCACCTCTTCAGGCAGAGAATTACATATCCTTATTGCTCTTACTGTAAAAAAACCTTTTCTTTGCCTTAGATGAAATCTCCTTTCTTCCAGCCTAAATGTGTGACCTCGTGTCCTATGTATAGCCCTGTTTATGAATAGGTTTTCAGATAAAGGTTTGTACTGGCCCCGAATAGCTCGTCTCTGAACTTTTTCTAGTGCCATAATATCTTTTTTTTAGAACAGGCGCCCAAAATTGCACAGCATATTCAAGGTGTGGTCTTACCAACGATTTATAAAGAGGCAAAATTATATTTTCATCCCGAGAATTTATGCCCCTATTTATACATGACAAAACCTTACTGTACCTTAGCAACTGCAGATTGACATTGCATATTGCTGCCTAATTTGTTGTCTATAACAATTCCCAAATCCTTCTCGTGTGTGGTTATCCCTAGTTCACTACCATTCAGGGTGTAAATTGCTTGTGCATTCTTAACCCCAAAGTGCATAACTTTGCATTTCTCTACGTTAAATTTTATCTGCCATTTTAGTGCCCAGTCCCCCAATCTATCCAAATCCCTCTGCAGCAAAGCAATATCCTGCTCACATTTTATTACTTTACAAAGTTTTGTGTCATCTGCAAACACCGATAGATGGCTTTCAATGCCTATTTCAAGATAATTTATAAATATGTTAAATAGAAGTGGTAGCAAAACAGAACCCTGAGGGACACCACTTACCACTTTTGTCCAGCCTGAAAATTTACCATTAATGACAACTCGTTGTACTCTATCCTTAAGCCAATGTTCTACCCAAGAACAAGAATATCCATCTAGACCGATTTCTTTTAGTTTGAAGACTAAGCTATTGTGAGGAACCATATCAAATGCCTTGGCTTAGGCTTCAGATGTCGTATTCCTCTTGTCAAGCCGCTCCTGAACAAACAACGTCAGAAGCATCCTACCTGGGCTAAAGAAAAACAGACCTGGTCTGTTGCTCAGTGGTCCAAAGTCCTCTTTTCTGATGAGAGCAACTTTTGCATCTCATTTGGAAACCAAGGACCCAGAGTCTGGTGGAAGAATGGAGAGGCACACACTGCAAGATGCTTGTGAAGTTTCCACAGTCTGTGTTGATTTGGGGAGCCATGTCATCTGCTGGTGTTGGTCCACTGTGCTTCTTTAAGTCTAGGGTCAACGTAGCCGTCTACCAGGAGATTTTGGAGCACTTCATGCTTCCTTCCGCAAACGACCTTCCGCACCTGCCCACACTGCCAAAAGCACCAAAGCCCGGTTCAATGATTGTGGGATTACTGTGCTTGATTGGCACACTCGCCTGACCTAAATCCCATAGAGAATCTATGGAGCATTGCCAAGAGAAAGATGAGAGACAATCGACCGAACAATGCAGAAGAGCTGAAGGCCGCTATTGAAGCATCCTGGTCTTCCAGAGCACCTCAGCAGTGCCACAGGCTGATGGCTTCCATGCTTATACTTTTCAGATGTCCGATATTGTTCTATGTACACTCCTTGTATTATTGATTGCATGTAATATTCTAATTTACTGAGATTGTGGATTTGGGGTTTTCATGAGCTGTAAGCCATAATCATCGCACTTATGACAAATCACGGATTGAACTATCTTGCTTTGCATGTAATGCGTCTATCTCGTATATTAGTTTTCCCTTTTACGTTGCATTACTGAAATAAATTAACTTTTGCACGATATTCTAATTTTTCGATTATCACCTGTATAATAATTGTGGATGCACATAATATGAAAGAGGTGAATTATGCCTGAACACATATATAGCGCAAATTCAAGGTTTTGTTTACTTTTTGTTTTTATCACAACTTGTACAACTGCTTCAGTCCTTAACGGGTTAAGAATAAAATTGGTTCTATTTACAACACAGTTAGACTCACCTGGTCAAGACAGGACATTGTAAAACTCTTTGATTTTGGGATGTTTTCTTCAATTGTATGTCTATAGTAAATATAGCCTTTTGTTCTTTTATAATACTCCCTGATAGCCTTTTTACATTTGGTTGCATCCACTGTACATCTTGCTACACCTTGTCACATGTTTCCTCCACCTTGCCTCTGAATGCTATGTCTGATGTAACCCTGTGTATTCACCATCTGTACTCTAACATACATTAAAAAATACTTGAATTATATTAAGAAGTAGTTTCTGCTTGTTCTATGCATAACTTGGAAAGTACAAATCCACTCCTAGACAGAGAGTCTGTGGTCAGTCTACATCTGGAAAACGATTATTCTAACACCAATATCATTTCTACTCTGACAATGCATACTGTGTACTTACAGAAGATAAAAGGAATAACACATATATCCACTTTCAATGGTACGATTTCCGGTTCAGCCTTCTCATAACCTGATAATCTATAACCCTATCTCCACAAGGTGCAGGTGAAATGAGCACACTTAACATAAAATCAATATAATCCCTATGAATTTTTAGAATATCACACTATTATTTTTTTTATTAATTATATAGCGCCAGCAAATTCTGTAGCGCGATACAATAGGTACACTATGCAAATATATGCTCCAATAAGAGAAATACAATCACTATTCCTTTTTGGGATATTGTCACCACCACATGTTTTGTTCCATAGGGATAACATGAATCTCTATGATGTGTAGATTCTAAGGATTTTCGAAAAACCAAAGAAAAAGTTACCTGCGCTCTCTTCTAAATCCCTATGTATATTTAAACAAATGGAGGTCATTTAGTTACTCCAATGGCCATTGGAGGGAATGCCCGCCTGCAGACCCCCTTAGGTGGGTCCTATACTGACCTTTCACCTGGCCGCCATTCGTATCACGAACACAAGGTCGCGGCCATTTTAAACACGCGATCGCACAGCGGTGTTCGACGCCTAGGAGCATCCTTCAACGGAGGTACCCAGTCGGGGTGCCTCTGGCAAAGATATCTCTATTTTTTATATGTAGCAGAGCTCTCTGTACCCTGACTTGGTACCTCTGCCAAGGACTGCTTTCTAGCTGGAACAGGGGACAAACCGCAGCACTTCTGCCCACAGTCGCCGCTTGACTGGGGCCCTAGAACCACTCCTTCTTGGAGCCGAATGGGGAAATTATCTCTAGTCCTTACAAGGACTTTCCCCGTTGAATCGCCTGCAAGTTGGAACAGCAGACACAGGAGCAAATCTTCTTTCCATCCAATAACAGGATGACACACAGTTTTGGAGTGTAAGCAGGAATCTGTGTTTAATGGAGGCACACTGCTTTTTATACAAGTTTCCCAACAAGGTTGACGCCCAGGTGGACCTTGTTGGGCACAGGACACAAAACATGCAAGGCAATAAAAACAGTGTAAAAATGAACGACACTCACACATACATTACACAGTCCCTCCCCTCTCCCTGTGATACAATTAAGGTAGATAATACAATAAACTAATTATCCCCAGACAGAAAAAACACATATTTTTATAAAGTCCAACAAGTACCCCAAAATCCAACATATCCCCATAAAAGTCACATCCCCTGATAGCCCTGATCTGGGTGAACAACATATCACCCAGATCTGAGCAGGGGTTCATGAAATTCCTGGAAGTCTCTTTTGACCGACCGCACGCATGATTTCATGCCCAAAACAGTTCCAGAGAATCAGGGCTTGTGGCCGGTCTAGTTCGGTAGTTTGCAAACGAACAAGCTACCGAACGTAGTCAATAGTCTTACTCTGAAGCTTGTTCCCTTCATTCAGACGAATGATCTCACCAAACAATACCCTTCTAAGCTGAATAGAAATTAACGCAGGCGATGATGGAAGTTCAACGGTGTACGGGAGTTTCTGTATCCGATTTCAGTTCCATGAGATTCATGCCCAAACACCGCTGCCTGCATTCATGCGAACAAGATGGCTGCCACCTAGTGGTTGTTCATAGGAATCGCGCCCACCCAGACGAACAATTAGAACAATGCGGTGAGAAAAGTTGTAAATAGATGTTAACAAGCTCCAGGGTGGTCTCTATTCATGCGGTTGTTTGGTAAACGAACCATATAATCCCAATTGCACGAACAGAGCCTTTTACATTATTTTGTACAGGGTCCATAGTCTGTGGGCTGGAGGCTGGCAAGCAGGCTCCTCCAGGAGCTTGTGGCACACTAGGGTAAAAAAGGTGAGTTTTCCACATTATATACACCCTTATATACTTATTAACCCTTAATAGGGAACACATGGGATGGGCGGCAGCATTGTAACATAGCTGTGTGATACAAAAAGTGAATACAAATACAAAAAAATAAGTCCTGCGCTCACTCCCATCACTCCTATGCGGCAGCAACAACCACAGTACACATCAGCCCCAATACATACAGTAAAAAACAAAGAAAAAGTTACATGCGCTCTCTCCTAAATCCCCATGTATATTTAAACAAATGGAGGTTGTGGTGAAACAGACCTCGCCACTGGGCATTGGAGAAGACTGATTGCCAGCCTCCTGCCATGTGACTATGGCCCCTGGGATGTATTGCCCTTTAAATACATGATTTAGGCATAATGGATTTGTGTTGTGCTGCTGCTGGCCCTTTAAGAACCATCTGGGGACATACTGTGGAGTTACTGGGTTGCCACCATTTCCTGTATCAGAAGCACATGGTGAGAACAATGGATGGCGGCCATTTTAACTCACAGACACTGTTTGGACTTTTCAACACGGTGCCATCTCGCCAGTATTTGGTGCACAGAGACATCGTGCAGTGGTTTTGGACTATACAGCAGGGGACACATTATACAGTGATTGTTTTTCATTTAGCCTGCATATGTTCTGCAGAATCTGCATTAAACTGTATTTTCCAAACTACTGAACGGATCTGGGTGAATTTTGGATATGTGGTTCACCCAGATCCCCCGGTTCCAAGGATATACTTTTATGGGGTTATTGCATGTTTTGGGGTCCCTGTGATGTGTATTTCTCTGTCTGTGATAATTAGATTACCCATTGTGTTCAGTAATCATATCACAGGCAGAGGGGAGGATTTTGTGTGGGAGTGTCTGTGTGTATTGTACAGATTGATTGTCAGGATACTGACAGGGATCCAATACGCAGAGTGCGGACAGAAGGAGGTACGTATAACGGACCTTAGAATGGCCGGACTAACGTAGGGACAAAGCAAGAATAGTCAAAAGGTAAGCCGAGGTCGAGGGAGCCGGAGGACAGGTAAGCGAGATACAAGCCGAGTCAAAGGAGAGGAGAGGACAAAAGGACAAAAGACAAGCAAGGGTCAAAACCGGAAACACAAGATAAAGAACGCGCTGAGTGACTAGCAAGCTAGAACCACGACAGGGCAATGAGCAGTAGTAAAGGTTTCCTTTAAATACCCTGTTACCTAAATAGAGACCACGCCCCCAAAAGGTCCGGAATAGCGGTTCCCGGCACTTTATGCAAATGCCGACGTCATGACGTCGACGCTAGCCGTCGCGTCATAAAAGGGGGAGGAGCTAGCGCGGCCGGCGCGAAAACGGCCGGAATATGCCGAAATGCTAGGGGCAGGGAGCCCCTAAACAGAGAGGATGTCTTCCCTGGATTCAGCACCAACAGGTACCCTGACATTGATTGGTTGTTCTGTAAAACCCTGTGGGCAGTACTAAGTTTGTGGATTGGGAATAAAAGAGGCTGTATGTGCCAGTACAGTCAGTTCCTGCTTAACCCTCAAAGTGAAGTGTCGTCTCATTATTGGGGGAGGATTTATTGTATGCTGTTCCAGTTTGATTGCTAGGAGTGTAAACCAATTTGCATGTTTTTTCCTATTCGGCTGTATACAACATTCATATGCTTGAGAGCATTCATAGGCTCCTACGGTTCGGTGGTTTTGGTGTCTGCTGCAGTGCTTGGAGTCCTCAGGAAGTGCTAGGAGCATCCTTCAACGGAGCTACCCAGTCGGGGTGCCAGGTGATCCGTTACAGAGGTCATTTAGTTACTCCAATGGCCATTGGGGGGGAATGCCTGCCTGCCAACATCAAGGCAGACCCCCTTAGGTGGGTCCTACACTGACCCTTCACTCTGCTTTCTTGAGCCTCTGGCAAAGATATCTCTAATGAGACAGAGAGGGGTATTTTTTATATACACCCCTATATACTTATTAACCCTTAATAGGGAACACATGGGATGGGCGGTGTGACGAGAGCAACCTCGCCACATTGCATTGGAGAAGCCTGGTTGCTCGCCTGTTACCTTTGGATTATGGCCCCATGTTACAAGACCCCTTTTTCTCTGAAGAAAGGACTTATTCGTGATTTTCTGCCCGGTGTTAAGTAGATTCAATCTACTGAACAACCGCACGAATAACTGGACCACCTGGGAGCTGGAGTGTGCCGGTAATTAGCCTCCCAGAAGCTGCGGTTAACCGCAGCTTAATTGACGAATACTGGGTGGCCGCCATTCGTATCACGAACACGAGGTCGCGGCCATTTTAAACACGCGAACGCACAGCGGTGTTCGATGCCTAACTCATGGAACGAAAAATGGACACAGTTTGGCATGAACACCACTGAAGCCGCCGACCTCCCTTCTTGTTTGGCGGGAGTGCACGAACGGCCCGGTGTTCGGTAGTTTTACCTGACTGTATTATACCCCAGAGAGGAATCCCATGGAGCTCATTCGTATGAGAACTAACTTTGTAAAGACTTTGGCTCCATGGCGATTGAACTGTATTCGTGTGGTCTGAGCGCCATTCGCTTAATAATGTGCGCTCAGACCTGAGCTATCTGGGGACATGTTAAATGTATAGTTTTAAGGTAATGTGTCTTACATAGTGTATTTTAATAATAATTCTTGTGTTAGTATCCCCACGTGCATAATGGCGATTTGCCTTTGTCCTGGGAGATAATTGAATTACTTCTCAATTATCTCCAGGGCAGAGGGGAGGAAGCCAGGATGCATTGTGGGAATACAATGTGACTGTGTGTCCTATTTGGCTACTTGTCTGTCCCTTGTCACAGTCTCCCATTTGGTCCCCTAGGGGAGTGTCCACCAGGTGGGAGACCTGCATAAATACTGGGCAGGTAGCCCTCATTAAACAGACCACTGCTTGACCGTCAACACAGAGCCTTGTCTCGTCTTTGGGGGGATTTACTGAACGCTGATAGAGACTGATTGCTAGGAGTGTAAGCCGCTTGGATGCTTTTCCTATTCGTCTGCTAGCAGCTATTCGTATGGTTCCAGTTCGTGAGTTTGGAGTGCTATATTGTATGCAGTTCGGCAGATTGGAGCATTCCCTTATTTGCGGTTCAGGAGTTTGGTGTTCTACAGTAGCTGTGCCTGCATCTCTGAAAGGGGACGATCGCCTAAACGGTGTTAACCCCTTGTGTGCAAAACGGTCCGTTACAGGCGGCAGCATTGTAACATAGCTGTGTGATACAAAAAGTGAATACAAATACAAAAAGAGAAGTCCTGCCCTTATTACCATCACTACTGGGACGACAGCAATGACTACAGTACACATCAGCCTCAATACATACAGTAAAAACCAAAGAAAAGGCTTTTTGGTTACACAGACAAATATGAACCCCCCTCTCCCCATCAAAAGAATGCATCTTAACATCTGTCTCTCCTAGCCCCCCTTTTGAATTTCTTACTCCCTTTATTGTTCATATCCCCGCTTGAATGTCTTACCCCATTTCGCCCCTTTGTGTCTTACACCCCCCTGCACACCAACCCCTTTCTGTTTCTCTTTCTCCCATTCACATATATATAGTCAAAAAAACAAATAGCGGAAAAAGATTGATCCTGATGAAAGTCCTGAAAAGGTCTGAAACGTTGCTCCTACTTGATCTCTCTTTTTAATTTTGCTAATAAAGAAGACATTTTGTTGAAGACCGTGAGTGCTGCCATTCCTCTCATCTTATTGGTCAAAAATACATATATACACAAAGACTTTATTATTATTATTATTAGATATAATTGTATATGGTGACTTTGTGAGGAGCAGAGTTTTGGGAGGGGATTACATCAATATATATATAGTATTGGTCATAAGTTTTTGCTACACCTCTGTCTGTCTCTATAACTACTACAGTTTACTGTAATGGTTATGGTACTTAGTGTCCTTTTTTTATGAAGGGAAGTGATAGCTGAAAGTATTACTTTAGAGAGGTCGTTTTTTTTAAATTTCATGTTTAAAGGGACTCTCCAGTGCCAGGAAAACAAACCCTAGAGGAGGATTTAATCCTGCAAGGTAATTATTGCAGTTTCTAAAAACTGCAGTAAGTACACTTGCAGGGTTAAGGGTAATGGAAGTTGGCAACCAGACCACTCCAATGGGCAGAAGTGGTCTGGGTGCCTGGAGTGTCCATTTAATATAACGTTTGGCAGGTATTAATTTGGAGGGAGGTATGTACCAAGGAATATGGATTGATGGGATACAAAGGGGATATGACTGCATAGAAGTTGCTTTGTGTGGCATGACTTAAAGGACCCCTATAGTGCCATGAAAACGAACTCATTTTTTTGGCACTATAGCGTCTTTAGGTCACCCCCCCACCCTCATTGCACTTCTCCCGCTGGGCTCAAGGAAGCTGAAGGGGTTAAACACTTACCTTTCTCCAGCGCCGGGCTCCCTCAGTGCTGGGGAACTCTCCTCCTCCTGATGTCAGCGCTGAATGTGCGCGCATTCAGACTGTCCATAGGAACGCATTTCTCAATGTTTTCCTATGGACGTCAGCGTCTTCTCACTATGATTTTCACAGTGAGAAGCGCAGAAGCGCCTCTAGCAGCTGTCAGTGAGACAGCCACTAGAGGCTGGATTAACCCTAGGGTAAACATATCAGTTTCTCTGAAACTTCTATGTTTACAGCTGCAGGGTTAAACCTGGGGGACCTGGAACCCAGACCACTTCATTGAGCTGAAGTGGTCTGGGTTCCTATAGTGGTCCTTTAAGGTTGTGTTTTGGTGTGCAATGTAGGGAGGAAGCACAGAACAGTGTATTAGGTCAGCACTCTTAAAGGGACACTGTAGTCATTATAAGCATTTCATCTCTTTGAATTAGTTATAGTGCCTGGAGTGCCCTGGTATTGTCCCTCCATTCAGTGTTGAACCATGTTTGTGCAGTATGCCACAAAATAAGAGTCCCTGGCCACCCACATTCTGGCCCCTTCAGTATGTGTAGTTAAGGCAGAGATTACACACTTCCTTGTTGTCATACCCATTCTTACCGTCAGTTGGAACTCTGACAGGCTAAAAGCAGTCAGCTGACACTCTCAGTGAATTGTAAAATTTAGGATAAAATATCAGATAAGCACCCTTTATTTAGTTATAGTCACAGTTAGGCTATTTTAGCCTAATTTTTATCCATCAAATTTATTTTTGCTAGAAATGAGTTTACTAAATGAAGTGTTTTTTGTTTTTGCAAACCCACTGGAAGGTTTTTTTTGGGGTTTTTTTCTTGATTTTTTTTTTTTTTTTTAAACCTTTAAAAATATTACTGTGCATGTGATACCATTTAAAATAGGAAAATGTATAATATTTCTATATGAAAAATTGGTTGCATATTAAAAATATGGTAACTTGAAAGTATAATAAAAGTCTGACATTTACCCTTATTCCATTTCTATATTTTTTATGGCAATGCCAGTTATTTATTGCATTATACACAGTTTAAGAAAAAAAAAAATATTGCACATCTGTACATTGTAGTAACAGAATTGCTAATGTATTGGTTATTTTAACTGAGGAAGGTGGTTTGGTGTTACAACAGTGTAACACTGACAGACCTCCTGAAAAGGCAACAATTGAGCTAGTGTCAGAAGGTGATTACTGATCACAACAGTCCTTAAAGCCAATAAATGTCATTAACACCATGATACAAGCCGCAATGTATTATTGTTAACCTTGTGTGAACGTTTCAGTTTAAAATTTTAGCTGTGTATATTTGATCTGTAATTGGTTGCCATTCGTGTCTCAAAGTATACATTGATCACCCACAACATTACAACCACTGACAGGTGAAGTGAAGAACATTGATTATATAGTTACAATGGCATCTGTCAAGTTGTGCGATATACTAGGCAGCAAGTGAATAGTCGATTCTTGAATTTCATGTGTTGGAAGCAAGAAATTAGAAGACCAAAATTACTTTGATAAGAGCCAAATAGCGGTGGCTAAACAGCGTTTCCAGTTGCAGTGGTTAGTACCTGCAAGGAAGGATAACTAGTGAACCGACATTAGGGTGGGTGCCCAAAGTCTATTTACACACATGAGGTGCAAAGACCAGCTTGTCTGGTCTGATCACATAGAAGAGTTACTGTAGCTCAAATTGCTGAAAATCTTAATGCAGGCAATGATAGAAAGGTGTTAGAACACACAATGTATCGCAGTTTGCTGGATATAGTGGTCTACTGTCAAAATTGTCTTCATTGGGATCGTGAGAATCAGAACTGAACCATGGAGCAATGGGTTGGGGGTCTGATGAATCACATTTTTTTTTTTTTAAATCAGGTGGGTGGATGAATGCATGAGTGTCTTTATTTGGGAGGAGATGGCAGCAGGATGCACTATGGGAAGATGACAGGCCAGCCAAGGTACTGTTATGCTTTGGGCAATTTTCTGCTGGGAAGCCTTGGGTCCTGGCATTCATGTGGACATTACTTTGACACGTACCGTCTACTTAAAGATTGTTGCAGTCCTTGGTACACCCCTTCCTGGTAATTGTGTTCCCTGTTGGCAGTGGCCCATTTCAACAGGATAATGAACCCTGGACACACACAGTAAAACTGTTCAGGAATGGTTTAAGGAACATATCAAAGAGTTCAAGGTGTTGCCTTGGTCTCCAGATCTTAATCTGATTAGTAATTCCTGGAATGTACTGGAACAGCAAATTCGATCCATGGAGGCCCCACTTTGCAATTTACAGGACTTGAAGGATCTCTTGGTATCACAGGTCATGTTCAGAAGTGTTGCCTGAACGCATCAGAGCTGCTTTGACAGCACGTGGGGAACGTATACGATATTAGGCAGGTGTTTTTATTGTTGATCAGTGTATATGTTTTAATTTATGTAACAATTTATCCTCCACCTTAGTCTGTATAAATTTATATTTTTATTTATTTTTGCTTATGTATGTGCTTCTTCTTGCTAATATTATTTACTATACAATTTTTTTTTTCAGGTTTTGTGCTGTTCCTCTTCCTGGGAGTTCTAACCATGCTGAGACCCAACATGTACTTCATGGCTCCTCTACAGGAGAAGGTTGTATTTGGCATGTTCTTTCTTGGGGCTGTCCTATGTCTCAGCTTTTCCTGGCTTTTCCACACTGTGTATTGTCACTCAGAGAAAGTGTCCCGCACTTTTTCAAAGTAAGTAAATTGTATGCAAACTGAAAATCTTATTTAGCATGTATTAAATCTATGGCAAGGGAAAGCAATGCAATTAAAGCAGCACTATCACTTTTGCATTTTTCATAAAAATAGAAACGTGAAAATCAAGTGTAATTAAAAACTAGACATGAGATATAGTTGGGAATATCCTGCAGGACATACTTTGCCTAATTTCTGTTCAGAGCTTCAAAAAGCTTCTGCTGCCACATCTTGCCAACAGTTTATAGGTACATGCATTTTCCTTTTGCATAGGATGAGGATCCTGCGAGTTTGCATACAAGTACATACATTGTGCCAGGAATCATAGGAGGTGAAATGGAACATGATGACCTTGAAGAGAATGTGTAATGTTATACATTCCACCACAATGTAAGACCCAGAGGAAAGAGATGTTAACAGAGGTCTACATTAACCCCTTAAGGAGACGGCTTCAGAAGCTTGTCTTACCCTTCAGGGCCCAAGAATTTTTTGCTGTTTGTGTTCAACCGCAATTTGCGGTTCTCTCTCATTCATTGCACCAACACTGTAGCGGAGAGGTAGTATAATCCACAATATCTCCGCTGGGTAACAGGAACAGCATAAAATAATCCAGGGGAATAAGCACAGCATACAATAATCCCGGTAGCGTTTTAATAATCCTTCCTTCCCAAGAACTAGACGACACATAGGCTGGGAGTCAACTGAGGTTTTATTCACAGGTCACCATATTTATGGGATTCCCCATGCAAGGAGTTTCCCTACTGACATTCCAGGGGTGGTACAGTAGGGGACTACATGGGGAACTGACCAACACATACATTTCTCCCATCATGCATTGCTGGACGAGAGGGATACTCCCACTGGAATATTCCGTTAATGGGATTATCCCTCAGTGCAGCAGAATTTACATTTTACATTAAAATACATAACTTTAATAATATTCACTTGTTTTACACGAATGGACGTTCGGTAGATAGCTGGAGGCTGAGCGCATAGTTCGTGAGAATACCGCTCAGCTCCCAGTCTAACTAACCGAACGCCGCACGAAATACACATTATTTTTAACATGTACTTAAAACACTGATTAATATCAGGGGAACAAAGTACCGAATGGCCGGGGCTCCCGAACGGTCTGGAAATCCAGCGGTGTTCGCGCCGTCGAGTAGCCGTTTTTAATTCCATGCACTCGACGGCAAAACCCCGCTGGGCTAACAAAGGAACCAAGATGGCCGACCGCCGCGTGGTCGGTAGCCGAACGACGGACACCTAGGGAAGTCTTTAACTACCGATTGCAACAATGTTGCAATCGGTTAATGGGCGCCACACGACCTTCTGTGTGTGGTCGACCATTCGGTAGTTCATTCGTTTCACGAACAGTGTTTAAACTCACTGTTTGTGAAACTGCATAGGCAATGCTGGGTTTTACGCATTACAAGCATACAAACGCTCTCGTTCGCATGAACGCCACATACCACATTACACTTGGTTCTCACAGCAAACAAAACCCATGATATCCACACATGCAATAAAGGCATAGTCTTAAGTGGCTAGGTTTGCCACAAACACATATCTTAGACAGTTTTTAGAGGGCAAAAAGGGCTTTACTTCGATGTCACATATATAAATTGTCATTAATTATTTATTTTTTTTAAATGCCAAAAATGGGGTGGAAAAAAAACAGTTTATGCAATAATAACATGTGCATAATATGTCCAGCTCAGGAAAAGTAATTAAAAATAAATAAATTTGTGTCTTGATTTATATATAGGATTTAAACTTTTTTTGAAAGATGCAAGGACTAAAATAAAATTTAAATTTGAAACTATTTTAGAAGTTGGTATGTTTTACTTGTAAATTTAGTAGTCATCACAAAAAAACAAAATTGCCACAAAAAAGTATATATTTATATAAAGTAGACATTACAGGCTATTTCCAAGATACAAAAAAGACTTCAGGCTTAATGGGTGTTACCACCCCTTAGGTCCTCTGTCTTTAAGAGTGCAGCGCTGAGTATTGTGTGAGAGCACAGTGAGTTACCTGTGATTCAAAGACAATTATCCTTTATATTCTCCAATGTAATGTACATACAAAAGAAAACAGAAATATATACAGATAATGGTGCAGTATGTTAGGTGCTGTAGTGAAGACTTGAGTGAGTAACTTATATATCTACACTCACATTTTTTAGAGCCTTTTCAAGTGAATTAGGCTCTAAACTTCCGTGTGTCTGTGTCTTTAAGGGTAGATCACACGACCCCTCTCTCCACGGTAGAGTATGTATTTTCCTCTCCACAGCGTATATAGAAGACACAGAATTATCGAACTAAGTGTAGCATCTTTTGTAATATTTCTTATATATTTAAATAATAAAAGTGCTCACCTTGTTTAGAGCCTTTTGGTAACTGGCTCTAAGTGTATAGGCCTAGTGTCAATTTGTGGGGTGACACTACCCCTTCCCTGGAATCACTGGTGCTGGATACAGTGGATTGTATAAAATAAGTGAATTTATTTCAGAATATATAAAATCAATAAAAGAGTATTACTAGAATTAAAAAAATGAATAAGAACAAAATATTGCAAATATTGGTGGTCTAAGAAAAAATAGTGAGTCCACTTTAAGAGCCAAAACGCGTTTCGCCGGTAAAAACGGCTTCCTCAGTCAGCTTGTGGGTTTCCTCTGGGTGTCCTCTGTTTTGAGCGTTCAAAATCCCGCCGAAATTGTCATCCTCCAATTGTGTAGGTTCCTTATGTCACGTGACGCGGCTGAAAAGCCGTCGCGTCACTTCCGGGTTTTCGGCACTACAGGATCCATAGTGCTTTGCGCTCAGCACGGCACTTCCGGTTTTCGTCCGGTCTTTCACGGGGAATATAGTCCGCAATGGGAGGTTTAATCAGTCCACATTAGAGCCTCCTTAGGCTCATATACAGTTTAAAATAAAAATAAAGAGACATACATAATTACCGTATTTTTCGCTCCATAAGACGCACCTCACCATAAGACGCACCTAGTTTTTAGAGGAGGAAACCCAGAAAAAAAAATATTCTGAACAAACTGTTCCATAGTGTTTCTTACCATGGGACAGTTTGTTCAGAATATTTTTTTTTCTCCCCTGTCCCATAATGATCTTTAACCCCCCTTTCCTCTGTCCCATAGTGATTGTTAACCCCTCCTACCCTGTCCCATAGTGATTGTTAACCCCTCCTACCCTGTCCCATAGTGATTGTTAACCCCTCCTACCCTGTCCCATAGTGATTGTTAACCCCTCCTACCCTGTCCCATAGTGTTCTTTAACCCCCTCCCCTTGTCCATTAGTGTTCTGATCCCATAGTGTCCCCCCCTCCCATTGTCCCATAGTGCACTTTCCCTCCCATAGTGTCCCCCCCTGCCCTTGTCCCATAGTGTCCCCCCTCCCCTTGTCCCATAGTGTCCCCCCTCTCCCCTTGTCCCATAGTGTCTCCCCTCCCTTTCTCCCATAGTGTCCCCCTCCCCTTGTCCCATAGTGTCTCCTCCCCTCCCCTTGTCCCCATGTGTCCCCCTCCCCTTGTCCCATAGTGTCTCCCTCCCTCCCCTTGTCCCATAGTGTCTCCCCCCTTGTCCCATGGAGTGTCCCCCCCTCCCCTTGTCCATAGTGTCTCCCCCCTCCTTTCTCCCATAATTGTCTCCTCCCTTTCTCATGGTCTCTCCCCTCCTTGTCCCATGGGTGTCTCCTCCTCCCCTTGTCCCATAGTGTCCCCCCTCCTCTTGTCCCATAGTGTCTCCTCCTTTCTCCCATGGTGTCCCCTCCTTGTCCTGGTGTCCCCCCCTCCTTGTCCCATGAGTGTCTCCCTCCCTTTTCTCCCATGGTGTCCCCTCCTTGCTGTCCCATGGTGTCTCCCTCCTTTCTCCCCATGGTGTCCCCTCCCCTTGTCCCATGGTGTCTCCTCCCTCCTTGTCCCATGAGTGTCCCCCCCCCTCCCCTTGTCCCATGGTGTCTCCCCCTCCCCTTTCTCCCATAGTGTCCCCCTCCTTGTCCCATAGTGTCTCCCCCTCCCCTTTCTCCCATAGTGTCCCCCCCTCCCCTTGTCCCATAATTACTTACCTGTCTTGGAGCGTGGGCCGGCTTCACAGCGCGCTCCGCGGTCCAGGAACTTCTATTTCAGGTTCCGGTTTCCGGCGGGACTGAAAGGAAGTGTGCACACTGAGTGTGCACTTCCTTTCAGTCCCGCCGGAAACCGGAACCTGAAATAGAAGTTCCTGGCCGCGGAGCACGCTGTGAAGCCGGCCCACGCTCCAAGACAGGTAAGTAATTCTTCACATTCGCTCCATAAGACGCACAGACATTTCCCCTCACTTTTGAGGGGAAAAAAAGTGCGTCTTATGGAGCGAAAAATACGGTAAAAGTTATTGTGTGCTGTACTTTTTACACATTGTATATAAACAAGCAAATGTATTTAAACTTATTAATTTTTTATACAGTTAACAGTATCCCTTATGTGCAAAACATGCAGATCTTGAACACAATAGAAAAGAAGGGAAAGTGACTTGTGTTTAAAAGGTGCATTGTGGTGAAACTCTATTTATATAAACATATTTTACCACTGATTTCAACTGCTATTTTTTCTCATTGCTAAAAATATATAAGATTTACATGAAATGAGTACACTTGCTTTTACATTGTTTAAAGCAGTGATGGCTCATATATAAGAACATGCAAGATAGCAGACCCAGTAAAACAATATTTGTGGTTTATATATTTTATAAAAAGTGACATAGCTCAAAATCAACATTTAAACCCATAGGTGCTAGAGTGTTGAGATTGAAAATCCATTTTCCCCTCTCCAGTTAAGTGTAATTCTCTGGATGCCCATCAATTCTAGAAATTGGGGGTCTTATGCATTAAACTAAAGTGTTCTGAAACACTGTGTTTGTCGTACCCTTTTCTGATATTTCTAATGTGTTCATTTATTCGTGTTTGTAAGGGACGTTTTGTTCTGCCTACATAAAACAAATTGCAAGGACACTTTAAAATATATATAACCCTCTATATAACCCTCTTAGAAAAACACGTAATCATTTGACGTATTTTATATTTCTTTTCCCCTTTTGGGTCATAGAATTCTGTAATGTGCCCTTTTGTACTTTTTGTGCTTCTGCAGGCTAGACACTGTCCACAGCCGAAAAAACCTTCTTTCTGGAAGAAGGGGGTAGATGTATTTTTTTTTTTATGGTTGTGTGTTAGTTTTTGTTTTAGATTGGGGGCTCCTCTATATATTAATTTCAGTCTCTCTGGTAATATGGAATGTAGCATAGGATCGTTCCTTAGCATAGGCCAATGTTTATTTATTATTTGTTTGATTTTATGGCTTTCTTGGTTGAAATTACAGATGAATGGTAAATTTATGTTTTCATTATTATTTTTAGGTTTGTATTTCAGCAATGAGGATCTTTCCATGGTCTTAACGTCCTCAATGGTATTTATAAGAGAGGTTTCTTCGTACCCTTTTTCCATGAAATCTTGTTTGATTTTAATGGCCTGAACCTCAAAAGTGCTTTGGTCAGTGCAGTTTCTATGGACCCTCATAAGCTGTGCTTTAGGTATATTTTTTAGCCAAGGGGAAAAATGGCAACTGTTTAGGTAGATGTAATTGTTTACATCTACCGATTTAAAAAAGGTTTTAGTTTTAATACTATTGTCTTCTATAAAAATAGTTAGATCTAAAAAAATTACACTGTCTTTACTGTATTCTGTAGTTAATGTCACTCCCCTATTATTTGTATTTAAGAAGTTCAAAAATGTTTTTAAAAGATCCACTGAACCATCCCAAATTAAAAAAATATCGTCTATGTATCGCTTGTAGGAGACAAGGTTCGCTCTCCACTCTAGATTATTGTCTATAAATTGTGTTTCCCAATAGGCCATGAATAGATTAGCATAGCTTGGAGCGAACCTTGTCCCCATAGCGTTGCCGACTTTTTGTAAAAAGAATTCGTTATTGAACCAAAAATAGTTGTTATGAAGGATGAGATCTATTCCTTCCATAATAAAACTTATTTGTTCTTCAGGGTAAGTATTATCCTTTTTTAGAAAGAACTCTACTGCTTCTAACCCTTTCATGTGTGAGATAATCGTGTAAAGGGAGCTGACATCAGCCGTTACTAAGATATAGTTGGGTCCCATTGAAATGTTGTAGTGTTTGTATGATGTTTAATGTGTCTTTGAGATAGTTTGGAGTTTTTTGGACCAAAGGTTGTAAACATTTGTCCAGGTATTCCGATAGCCTACTGGATATAGAGTCTATCCCTGAGACTACTGGCCTACCTGGAGGGTTGGTTAAATGTTTATGAATTTTAGGAAGGTGATAAAAAACTGGAATTTTTGGTTTAATAATATTTATGTATCTATATTCCTTTTCATTAAGTATTTCTGTTTCTTTTCCTTTATTTAGTAGGTTGTCAAATTTATTTTTAATACTAGTTGTTGGATCTCCATTCAGCTTTTGATATGTCACTGTGTCTTCTACTAATCTGAGTCCCTCTCTAAGGTAATCCTCTGTTTTCATAATGACAATCCCTCCGCCTTTGTCTGCTGGTTTTATGACCTTATTTTTATCTTTCTGTAATGTTTTTAAAGCTAGCCATTCTTCTTTGCTTAGATTCATGTGTTTTTTATTTTTAGGTTTTATTCTGTTTATATCCTGCATTACTGATTTTTCAAAGGTAATCATTTCTTTAGATATAAAGTTATTCGGAAAAAAGGTGGATTTTGCTTTAAGGTCCGTGTGTATATATTTAGAATTGCTAGTTGGATCAATTGGTTTGTCTATTCTCATAAAGCATTTTTTAAGGCATAGTTGTCTTTTATACTTATTGAGATCTATGAATATGTCAAACTTATTTAATGGTTGTGTAGGTACAAATTTTAATCCTCTGTGCCTTAGGTATAGGGTCACCCGTTAAGTTAAAAATAATGGATTTGGTCTGGGTGATTGCTTTATTTATCTTCCTAAGTGTCTTTCCTCCCCGAGTTCCTCTCCCCTTAAATTCCTTTGTCTTTTGGGGGGGGGTTTGTACATTTGAGGAAATGTCTTGAGGGGATTGTACTACTTTGAATTTGTCCCTCCTGAAAAAAATCATCCCTCTCAAAAGTGTCAAACCTATTTGAAGTGGTAGCATGGTTCTTATAGACTTCCTTTCTATTTCTAGTAAGGATTGGTGACCTCTCCCTTCCTATTACAGGCTATTTACCTAAGGTTATTTTGACACTTTTTATGTAGCCATTTCATCGTCAATCTCTGCTAAATATTGGAGTAAAATTGTGTTTTTTCTCTATTTTGGCATATACACATATTTTTGTAATATGTGTTTCGTAAAACTGGTGTGTGCTATCCCTATACAGAACCCTATATTGTGTTCAGCTACATCTGCGGAGTATAACAATACCCCAATTGTATGCATTTGGCACATAAGAGACAAGGCTATTTTAGTTTCTATAGTTAGAATTTTCTCAATCCGGGCTTTCTCAAGATCTTGAGAAAGTCCGGGATAACGGGGCGAAATGCGTCAAACGGCTTTTGGGGCAACACAGAGTGATTAAAGGCACCGTCCTGGATACTTGGCACCTCTCCAGCGACATCAGTGAAATTCACAGCGGAGAGATTTCAGCTCAGCCGAGAACATAATTTAGACGGACGGTAACATCATATGCACTTCTGTATACCCGCTTATTTGTGATATCTTGGAAACAAGTATCACCATTTGTTCATGTAAGGGTTCCTTTTGTGGGTTAGGGTATTTTTAATGTTGCAAATAAAACCGTGTTACACTATAAGGATTCTTTCTGTATCCTTTTAAAGGTATCATCCTACTGCTACAAAATACTGTGCTCTATATCAGTGAACTGTATTGCAACGACAATTATTAACCCCTTCAACACCAAGGAACTCTGGACATCTACATATTTAACAGATATTTCTACAGATTTTATATACTACCAACTTATACTGTGAACATAAGTAAGGTGTAACAGTGACTAACAGACACTTTATTTTGAGTAATGGTGATTAATATTTTGTCTTTGTAAAAATTAAAGAGGGTTAAAAAAAAGTTATCCCTCAGGAATAAAAAAATAAAATAAACCACATCACGGTATAATGTAGTCCCTGCCAATTGATCACTGTAGTTCATTTTTATTTAACATGGGGGGTGGGATTCCACCAGGGAGGCGGATCAGAAGTCCCTGCAGCACATGTGCTCGCTCTGACAGAGTGATCACAGGTGCAGGGACAGCGCGATCAGGTGCTCCCAGACTGCCTCGATTACAGAGGCATACCGGAGGAGCATTAACCCCGTGATCGTGGCAATCTGGGGTTAACTTTAGTAAATGACAGAAATTTTTCGTCATGCATCCCTAACGTTAGGACAAGCATGACAGAAGGGGAAGAATTGTTTTTATTTTTTAAATGGTTTTGAGAATGCCACTTGTCATTCTGAAAAAGATGTGTTTTAACATGATGGAATTCATATAAATTCTTAATCAGATCTTTGTTATTTATTTATGCAAATCATTCACAATTGTATTATTTAGTTAATGACTGCTCTTATATGTATACATTTTTATGTTGCAGACTGGATTACTCCGGGATTGCTCTGCTGATCATGGGAAGCTTTGTGCCCTGGCTTTATTATTCTTTTTACTGCTCCCCACAACCACGCCTCATCTATCTGTCCATAGTCTGTGTTCTGGGCATCACTGCCATTGTTGTAGCACAATGGGACCGTTTTGCCACACCAAAGCACAGACCAACACGTGCAGGTAATTTTTTGCATTTATTTGAATTGGCATTCTTCCCACAGTTATTCTTATTTTATAGTATGGGAATCCTATAAGTGTTTTGTAATTTCAGGTGTTTTCTTGGGACTTGGCTTGAGTGGTATTGTTCCTACTCTTCATTTCACAATTGCAGAGGGCTTTGTAAAGGCAACTACAGTGGGTCAGATGGGCTGGTTCTTTCTTATGGCCATGATGTATATAACAGGAGCTGGACTGTATGCAGCACGTATACCTGAACGATTCTTTCCTGGAAAGTTCGATATCTGGGCAAGTATACAACCTTTAACATCTGTAACATTGATTAATTCATAAAAAGGTTTTTACCTGAATATGAATATACAGTACAATTTGGTGCATCTTTTTCTCATTAAGGTCACAGACAGGTGCAAAGTTGGGTTGCATATTTGAAAATACTGGAGGATGTTTGTTATAAAGAAAAGCTGGAAAGTGTAAAATTGTTTATACTAGAGACTACTAGAATATTCTAATATTATACTATATGTTTCTCACATGGGATATGAAAACGTGCAATTTAAATCAAAAACATCCCTCTATTCACCTGTTCCTAAACAAAGCTGGTTTTAATGACAGTGGGAGCAATAGCTATAGTAAGGAAATATAGAAGTGGTAGGTTTGTGATACACTGACCCTGTCACAACCAAAACCCTAATCCTAACCGTAATCCTAATTTTAATCCTAACCCTAGCAATAGTGTTAGGATTCCCTCTAATGAATTCCCTTGCTAATTTCAGAAGAGGGATTCCTTTCCTGATCTTAGTATTAATCTGTTTCATAATCCTAATCATAACCCTGAATCTAATATTCACTGATATTATAGAACTGATATTAGCAAAGTAATTTCTAATATAAAACAGTAGATTGCTATGTGACCACCATCTACTGGTTGTTTTTAGCATGACAAAGAGATCTGTCTACCTGTATTGCTAAACTTTGCCTCTGTCAGTAACACTCTGATTGGTGCTGGGCAGCTGGCAAAGCCCTGAACAGATCACGAAAGGCAGAGGGGCATTGATGTCAGGGTCTTTCCAGACTAGCAGTCATTGTGGTTGAGCGCAATAATGCCACACTAACTTGGCAGGATTTAAAGAGCTGTATGCAGTGCTCACTAAATAGTCATACAGTTTTTAAAACATGCTTATGGTGCTTGGAGTGTTCATTTAAGCCCCTATTACTCAAAGGACCAGTAATATGCCTTTTATCATTTTTGGTTATCATAATTTCAGTCATGTAGGGATAAGTTCTATACTAATATTTTAAATTCAGTTAAAGGGACACTATAGTCACCAGAACAACTACAGCTTAATGTAGTTGTTCTGGTGAGTATAATAGCTCCCTTCAGGCATTTTCACGTAAGCACGTTTTTTTCAGAGAAAAGACAATGTTTACATTGCCCCAAGTGGCCACTCCTTAGATAGCCACTGGAAGGGCTTCCTGCATGGAGACGCTAGATTTTTCTCATAGAGATGCATTGATTTTTAACCCATTCTGAGGGGGCTAAGGGGAGGGCAAGCCACCTAAATGGTGGGTTTAGCACTATAGGGTCAGGAATACTTGTTTGTGTTCCTGACCCTATAGTGATCCTTTAATTGCAGATACACATACACAATACACATGCTTTGATAAGCAGTGGGAAAGCATAAACTGTGTGCTGTGACATCTGTGAGTTAGGTATTAGGTTATAGCTGCAGTGATTTTAGCACATCTCTGCACTTGTGCACCCTGTGCAGGTACACTTACATAGTTACATAGGCTGAAAAGAGACATGTGTCCATCAAGTTCAGCCTTTCTCACATTTGTTTTCTGCTGTTGATCCAAAAGAAGGCAAAAAATAAAAAAAACAGTTTGAAGCACTTCCAATTTTGCAACAAACTAGGAAAAAAAATCCCACAAGACCCCAGAGTGGCAGTCAGATGTATCCCTGGATCAAGAAGCTATTACCCTAAATTGAAAAATTATATCCTTGAATATTCTGTTTTTGCAAGTTTGCATCTAGTTGCTGTTTAAACATATGTACAGATCACTTCTTCTGGCAGAGAATTCCACAACCTTATTGTTCTTCTGGTAAAAAAATCTTTCCTTTGCCCTAAACTAAATCTTCTTTCTTCCAGTCTAAAAGCATGACCTCGTATCCCATGTATAATCCTTTATGTACAATGGTTTGTATTGGCCCTGGATATATTTGTATAATGTTATCATTATCATTATAGGCAAAGTTTTTCTAAACTAAAGAAATTTAAATTTGTTAACCTTTCGTCATAGCTAAAATGTTCCATTCATTTTAATAATTTTGTAGCCCGTCTCTGGACTTTCTCTAGTGCCATAATATCAACATTTAGAACAGGTGCCCAAAATTGCACAGCATATTTAAGATGTGATTTATATTCATCCCTAGAATTAATGCCCTTTTTCATGCCTGACAATACCTTACAAGCCTTCGCCACTGCTGATTTACATTATACATTGTTGCATAGTTTGTTGTCTAAAACAATTCCCAAATCCTTCTCATGTGTTGTTATCCCTAATTCGCTTCCATTAAAGGAAAACTCCATTGCCAGGAAAACAATAAGTTTCCCTGGCACTGCAGGTACCCTCTCCCTCCCACCTCCCATCCCCGGTAGCTGAAGTGGTAAAAACCCCTTCAGTCACTTACCTGAGACCCCGCTGATGTCCCTCGGCGGTGGTTTCGTGTCGACGTCGCTCCTCCCAGTAATCACGTCAGCCGGTGGGCGAGAATGATTATTCCCGCCGGCTGAGGAAGACAGCCACTAGAGGTGGAGTTAACCCTGCAATGTAATTATTGCAGTTTATAAAAAAAACTGCAATAATTACAGTTGCAGGGTTAAGAGTAGTGGGAGTTGGCACCCAGACCACTCCAATGGGCAGAAGTGGTCTGGGTGCCTGGAGTGTCCCTTTAAGGATAGAAGTTGCTTGTGCATTCTTTACGCCAAAGTGAATAACTTTGCATTTTTCAACATTAAATTTCATCTGCCATTTTAGTGCCTGTCCCCCAGTCTATCTAAAATCCTCTGCAGCAAAGTAATATCTTGCTCACATTGTATTTCGTTATAGAGTTTTGTGTCATCTGCAAACACTGAAACATGACTTTCAATGCTTTTTTTCAAGATCATTTAAAAACATGTTAAATAGAAGGGGTTCCTGAACAGAACATTGAGGGACACCACTTGCCACCTCTGTCCAGCTTGAAAAATGACAGCTCTCTGTACTCTTTTTTTTTAAGCCAATGTTCTACCCAAGAACAAGAATTTTCATCTAGACCAATTTCTTTGAGTTTGATACAGTTCCATGCAATAGATTAGTGCCTTGGCAAAATCCAAATAGAGCACATGCACTGCAACACCCTGATCTATACGTCTACTTACTTCATAGAATGCAATCAAGTTAGTTTGACATGACCTATGCTTCATAAAACCATGCTGATTTTTACTGATAACCATGTTCTACTCAAAAAATTCTTGAATATTATCCTTTAATAACCTTTCAAACACTTTCCCAGCCATAGAAGTTCAGCTCACAGGTGTATAATTTCCAAGCACAGATTTTTAATCCCTTTTGAATCTAGGACCCACATCTGCCTTCCTCCAATGCTTCAGTATACTTCTTGAAAGAAAAGAATCTTGAAAGATTAAAAACAGAGGTTCATTCGTTTATTTCCACGCTAGTTTCTTAAGTACTCGTGGATGAATACTGTCAAGCTCTGGAGCTCTGTTTACATTAGCTTTCCTTAGTTGCTGCAGTACTTTGTCTTGAGTCCTCCAATCACAATTTTTCTGCAAGTTTCTTGCAGCAATCATTTGCATATCTATTGCCATAGACACCGTAGGCACTGTATCTGCTTCATCTCATTATTCTGGTTATAGTGTCTGGAGTCCCCGGTACCATCCTTTCTTTTAGCATTAAACATTTTCTAATGTTCTAATGCTAAACAAGAGCCCCAGGCAGTCCATCCCCTCTGTGCTGCTTTGGCTAATAAGGAAGTATTAGCCTGTGCAGCATTGGGCAACTGTGATTGGCTGAGAGTGTCAGCTGACTGCTTTTAGCCAGTCAAAGCTCAAACTGACAGTATGAATGGGTATGACAACAAGGAAGTGTGTAATCTCTGCCTTAGCTACACATACAGAAGGAGCCAGACTGTGGGTGGCCAGGGACTCTTATTTTGTGGCATTCTGCACGAACATGGTAAAACACTGAATGGAGGGACAGTGCCAGGGCACTCCAGGCACTATAACCAATTCAAAGAGATGAAATGGTTATAGTGACTACAGTGTCCCTTTAATATATACGGCGTAGAAGTCGTTATCCTGGTCTTATCCTGGTCTTCATTAACGAACACCCCCATTCTGTTTTTTAGTGTACCTACACTTTAATTTTTATTTATTTTTTTCATTTAATTTTTTTAGAATTTATGCACTTAAAAATTGATTTGGGGTTTGTTTTTGCTCTCTTTGGCTATCACTTTTTCATTTTGAGGTTTAGCAAATCTAATCACCTTTTTGCACGCATTATTGGCTTTCTTATGTCTTTTTTAAGGATGCCTCTGATTTGTCCGATTTTAAAGGCTTTGAATGCCCTTTTTTTATTTTTTATTTCTTGATTCACTTTCCCACTAAGCCACATTGGTTTCAATCTGTTTCTTTTGTATTTATTGCCCAATGGTACATACTGAGAAATGTACCTTTCTAATATTTGTTTGAAGATATTCCACTTATCCTCAGTGTTCTTTTCACTATAAGTTTATGCCAGTCAACATATTGTAAATCTGCCCTTAACTTAATTGGCCTTTTTAAAATTGTTTTAGCATACCCCATGTGCTTTTGTTTTTGTTTATTTTGTTTATTTCAAAGGACTCTAAATTATGACCACTATTGCTCACCTACTTGAAAGTTGGTCAAAAGATCAACGTTGTTTGTTAGAACCAGGTCCAGACAAGTGTCCTTTCTAGTTGGTGCTTGTACAAGTTGTGACACGAAGGTGTAATTTAACAAGTTAAAAAAACCTTATTCCCTTTGCTGAACTACTAGTCTCTCTGTCCCAATTTATGTCTGGGTAATTAAAATATCCAATTATTAACGTTACCCAGATTTGCAGCTTTCTCAGTTTGCTCAAACAGCTGTTGTTCCTCATCAATATTAACATTAGGTGGTTTTTCACATATTCCAACCCATAATTGATCTCCCTTCTTTTTCCCTAGGCAGATATTTACCCATAAAGCTTCCACATTCTCCTCATCACATTCCAACTCATGGTTGACATACAAACTTATACCACCACTTTTCCTATTAACGTTATAAAGGTTGTACCGAAGCACAAATCGTCCCAATGCTCTAAAAACCCCAAACCCTCCTTTCTGCACCAAGACTTCAGCCACGCATTGACCTCTCTAATCTCCTGCTGCCTTTCCACTGTAGCGCGTGGCACAGGTAATATCTCAGAGATTACCACGTTTGAGGTCCTTTTCTTACGTTTGCTATCTAATTTCATGAAATCATTCTTTAGGACCTTCCATCTTCCTCTATCTTTCATTGGTACCAACATGGACCATCACCAGCCCCTTCCAATAATCCATCCACTCTGTCAGCAACATGTCGGACCTGAGCACCCGGAAGACAGCAAACTGTCCGGTTGAGCCGATCAGAGTGGCAGACTACCCTATATACTATGATAGAGTCCCCTACCACCACAACATGTCTAGGTTTCCTTATATTTTCATCCCCTCCCGTACTAGAGGGGCTGATACCTAGGCTGTTAGAAGGAACAGCTTCCTCTAGTACAGCTGATGCTCCCAACAAGTTTGCTAGGTTGCACAAACTCAGGACTAGCTAGTCTTTAACCCCCCCTTCCCGCTACCTTGACCCACTGTTCCTCAGCTGTCTTATATCCTCCCTAAGGAACAGCTTCCTCTAGTACAGCTGATGCTCCCAACAAGTTTGCTAGGTTGCACAAACTCAGGACTAGCTAGTCTTTAACCCCCCCCTTCCCGCTACCTTGCCCCACTGTTCCCCAGCTGTCTTATATCCTCCCACTTTCTGTCCCCACTAAACTCTGCTCAGTGAGCAGCAGACTCCTCTCGATCTTCCTCAATGTTGTTGTTCCTCAATGCTGCAATTTGCTTCTCCAGGTCTCCAATCTGAGCTTCCAGAGAAGCCACTTACACACACCTGTCACAGAGGTATGGACCCTGGACGGGTACATCCAGATATGCATATATGCCACAAGATACATTCATTTCCCCAGTTACCAAATACAGGACAGTAAAACAATTTCCTTGTTGGTTTAAACCACTTGTTTGTTTAAATTTGTACTTGAAAGAGACAAGTCTGCTTTCAAGCAAATGTGAGCAAGCTCAGTGAGTTAGTGGTTTGCTTACATGTGAATACAAATCCCACACTGTGGATTATCTGTTGAACATTTTTGGAGTATTCTTTGCCTCATGTGTGAACAATATTTATTAGTATATTTTTACATATATATTTAGTTTTATAGACCTTTACTGCTTTTGTTTTTTGTAGAAAAGCCTACATTATGTTTGATGTAACCACAAATAGAAATAATAAGTACGGGATACTACAATAAAAAAAAAAAAAGTTCACTCCGAGCTAACAGTGGCTAACAAACCTTAACCTCTACATTTTGACTTTAGAAACATAGAATGTGACGGCAGATAAGAACCATTAGCCCATCTAGTCTGCCCAAATTTCTAAATACTTTCATTAGTCCCTGGCCTTATCTTATAGTTAGGATAGCGTAATGCCTATCCCACGCATGCTTAAACTCCTTTACGGTGTTAACCTCTACCACTTCAGCTGGAAGGCTATTCCATGCATCCACTACCCTCTCAGTAAAGTAATACTTCCTGATATTATTTTAAACCTTTGTCCCTCTAATTTAAGACTATGCCCTCTTGTTGTGGTAGTTTTTCTTCTTTTAAACATAGTCGCTTCCTTTACTGTGTTGATTCCCTTTATGTATTTAAATGTTTCTATCATATCCCCCCTTTCTCGTCTTTCCTCCAAGCTATACATGTTAAGATCCTTTAACCTTTCCTGGTAAGTTTTATCCTGCAATCCATGAACCAGTTTAGTAGCCCTTCTCTGAACCCTCTCTAAGGTATCAATATCCTTCTGAAGATACGGTCTCCAGTACTGTATACAATACTCCAAGTGAGGTCTCACCAGTGTTCTGTACAATGGCATGAGCACTTCCCTCTTTCTACTGCTAATACCTCTCCCTATACAACCAAGCATTCTGCTAGCATTTCCTGCTGCTCTATTACATTGTCTGCCTACCCTTAAGTCATCAGAAATAATCACCCCTAAATCCCTTTCCTCATATGTTGCAGTTAGGACTCTATCAAATATTCTGTACTCTGCCCTTGGGTTTTTACGTCCAAGATGCATTATCTTGCACTTATCCACATTAAATGTCAGTTGCCACAATTCTGACCATTTTTCTAGTTTACCTAAATCATTTGCCATTTGGCTTATCCCTCTGGGAACATCAACCCTGTTACATATCTTAGTATCATCAGCAAAAAGACATACCTTACCATCCAGACCTTCTGCAATATCACTAATAAAAATATTAAAGAGAATGGGTCCAAGTACAGATCCCTGAGGTACCCCACTGGTGACAAGTCCAAGCTTTGAATATATTCCATTGACTACAACCCTCTGTTGCCTGTCACTCAGCCACTGCCTTACCCATTCAACAATATTGGAATCCAAATGTAAAGATTGCAGTTTATTGATAAGCCTTCTATGTGCAACAGTGTCAAATGCCTTACTGAAATCTAGGTAAGCAATGTGTACTGCACCACCCTGATCTATAATTTTAGTTTGGCATGATCTCCCTGAAGTAAACCCATGTTGTCTCTTATCTTGAAATCCATGTGTTTTTAGATGTTCAACAATCCTATCCTTTAACATGGTTTCCATCACTTTCCCCACTACTGAAATAAGGCTTACTGGCCTATAGTTGCCCGACTCCTCCGACTTTCACCTTATTGGAGGGTGGGGGGAGAGGGGCAGCAGCAGCCTTTTCCTAAGGTATAAATAGCTTTTGGGGCATCCTCCTACTATGCTTCGTGCCGTACGATAGTACAATGACTTCTTGTTGTGTCATATCACTCTACACTCAATACTCCTTACTGACAAAGCAAAAACATTATTTTTGAAAACTTTGCAAATTTATTTCAAATATCAAATTCACAAAAGTATTCAGATCCTTTTGCACTGACACTTGAAGTTTAGATGTACCCAATTTCTCTTGATCATCTTTGAGATGTTTCTACGTTTTTTGCTAGAGTCAACCTGTGGCAAATTTAATTGATTGGACATGCTTTGGAAAGGCACCCAACCTGTCTATAAAATATCTCATACATGTAAATACATTTTTGTGCAAAAACCAAGCCATATAAAGTCAAAGGTGCACTCTGGAAAATAAAAATTTGACTGCATTGGAGGTTTTAAAGAACCTCCGTAATTCTTAAATGGAAAATGTTTGCAACAAGCAGGACTCCTCCTTGAGCTTGCTGTTTAGCCAAAATGAGCAATTCCTGGAGAAAGACCATGGTAAGAATGGTGACCAAGAATCTGATGGTCACTCTGGATGAGCTCCAGAGATCATGTGTGGAGAGAGAAACTTTATGGCAGACTGTCCAGATGTAAGCTTCTCGTCACTCCAAGACACAGGAAAGCCTGCTTACAAATTTTTTTTAAAGCTTCAAAAGTACTCTGAATGAGAGAAACAATATTTTGATTACTGAACATTGAACATTGAATTATTTGGCCTCAATTCAAAGTATCATGGCTGGAGGAAACCAAGCACCACTCATCACTTGCACAATACCATCCCACTGGTGAAGCATGGTGGTGATAGCATCATGCTTTAGAGTTTTTTGTTTTTTTATTAGCGGTAGGGACTGAGAGACTGGATGCATTAGAGGAAAAGCTGAAAGCAGCATATTATAAAGATCTCCTTAATGGATTTCTGGTCCACAGTGCTCAGAACTTCAGACTGGGCCAAAGGACAATGACCCTAAGCACAGACAGGATAATGCAAGAGTGGCTCAGATACATCTCTGGAAAAAACAGGGGTGGAGAAGGTGCGCTGTGTTTATTCTCTTTGTAATTTGTTTTATCACGTTTATATTTTTAGAATTTTACAAACTTCACCTGATTTTCTAGTTTCTCTAGATTATTATTATTATTATGTTATTGTTAATTCTTCATGGTCTTTGGTTTCTACTGTAGGTTCTAGTCTCTTTTGTATCCTTAATATCTTTATCCAACTTTGATAAGGTTTCTGTTCTGCATGAAATGATAATATTAATTAATTCAACTGAGAATCTTTCTAAGGCATCATTCCAGATTTGAACATATTTTAGGTTATTATTCTCAGAAGTGGGAATTTTTGAAAATCTTAGACCTCTTGGTGTAATTTACTCTTTTAAATAAATTTCCAAAGTAGCAATTTCCCACTTATATTTAATTTATTTTGCCATGAGTTTTTCCAAATCTTTAAAAACATTTTCTATATCATCCTTTTCTTATATACCCTTAAATTGTAAAATCACAGATCGTCCACTTCATCAAATCTGAACTGTATATTATCACGAAAATCAAACAGTGTCATAGCTGCCTTACTTGTTTTGGATTATATACAACATAAATAATTACACAAGTTAAAAAATGGCGCTCTAAATTCTTATATAAGGAAATATATACATAGAAACTACTAGTTGCAACTTTAAAGTGTCAATCCAAAAAAAATTACACTCAAAATGTGTAACAAAAACAGGGGGGGGTTCGCTGTGCTAGTAGTTTCTATGTATATGTTTCCTTATATAAGAATTTAGAGCGCCATTTTTTAAATTTTTTAAAAGTGTAAATATTTATTTGATAGATACAACTCTGTCAATTTCCTTTAATGACCCAGCCAGAGCCCACACGTGAACCCAATTAAACATTTTAAAACATCTTTGAAGAAACCTGAAAATGGCAGTCCACCATGGGCAGTCCCTATCAAACCTGACAGAACTTGAGATTATCTGCAGAAATGAATGGTAAAAAAATATTCAAATCCAGGTGTTGAAAGCTTGTGGCATCATACCAAAAAAACTTGAGTCTATAATCGCTGCCAAATGTGTTTCAAATAATGATTAAATACCTGAATACTTATGTCAATGTGATATTTCATTTTTTTATGTTAACCCCTTAAGAACAGCGGGCGTTCTATGCCATCCTTGGGGACCCGGCTCTAAACACCGGTGGGCGGCATAGAACGCCCAAGCCATAGGATCATATGTATTTACCTGATCGCGGTGTGGGGACTCACCTCACCAGGACTTTCTGGCCCCCCTGGGCCATGTGATCGTGAGGTCCTTGTGAGGACCTCACGATCACATGGACGGCATAGCTGTCCATGTCAGTGCCAGCAGGGGGAGTGCCTGTAATGACAAGTCCTCCCCCTGCTGCCTGAAAAAGATAAAAAAAAAGTTAAAGATACAGTTTAAAATAAAATATATACTTACATCATATATATATTTTATTATAGCTATGATCTAAGTGTATATATATATATACACAGATATATATATATATATATATATATATATACACATATACATACACTGTCTGTGTATTTTAATATTAATATATATATATATCAAAATACACGTACAATGATATTGATTATATATATATATAATTTTCATTATATACATATTCATATATAATATAAAATAAATATATAAATATGTTAAAAATAAATAAATATGTATGTGTAAATTCGTTCTAACTGTATTTTAAAATTAATATAATGGAAAATGTATTCAAACTTACCGTAATTTTCTTTTCCTGGCTATTATTCATGGCAGCATACACACATGGGTTAGCTCCTCCCCTTACAGCAAATAGGACAGGATTTAAACAAATTCTTATAAAGGAGGAGATGAGTCCCTCAGTCAGTTAACAAGCTCTTACAGAAGAACTAGATCCATAAGGGCGGGCCATATATGCTGCCATGAATAATAGCCAGGAAAAGAAAATGACGGTAAGTATGAATACATTTTCAATTTTCCAGGCTAATCATGGCAGCATATACACATGGGACTACCCAAGCTCACAGGGAGGGAAATAAGAGACATAATGAATGCAAAAAAAGATTTAATGAAGATAAATACAAATATACAAATTACGAGTGTCGAGAGGAGTGAACCGAATTAAGGACTTGATGACCAAAATGAGAGTCCGCTGTAGCTTTTACATAAAGATTGTAATGTTGGATGAAAGTTTTCACTGAAGACCAAGTGCCTGCTTTACAAATATCATCTAGAGAAGCATTTGCCACAGAAGCCCAAGATGCTGCGATAGCATGAGTAGAGTGAGCCCTGATACCAGTAGGAACCGGCAACGATAAGTACTTATAAGAACTTGAGATGGCCGATCCCACCCATTGTCTCTACGTAGAGGTAGAGGCAGCTTCACCCAGCCTGTGGCCAATAGGCAATACAAAAAGTCTGGACGATCTCCGGAAGGGGCTGGTCTTCTCCAGATAGAGAGACAACGCTCGAACCACATCCAGAGTGTGACAAACTTCTTCTTCAAGAGAAGAGGGATTCGGATTGAAGGATGGCAGCACAATCTCCTGGTTCAAGTGGAACATGGATACCACTTTAATTAGAAATTCGGGGACTGGTCTGAGGACCAACCGTACCTGAAGCACCCTTGTATATGGTGTTTCGCAGGATAATGCCTGGAGTTCACATATCCTTCGTGCAGAAGTAACTGCCACCAACAGGGAGTACCTTTCAAGTAAGTACCATCAATGAAGCCTGGTCAAGTGGTTCAAAGGGTGACCTAGTCATGGCCTTCAAGACCAGAGGTAGGTCCCATGCCGGCAGAAATACCTTAAGAGGAGGCCAGATCTTCATCACTGCTTTAACGAAACGTATGACCAATGGTTCTATCGGGTACCTGACAAAGCGGATAGAGCTGATACCTGGACCTTCAGAGTGTTCTAGCTAAAGCCCTTATCAAGGCCAGCCTGAAGGAAACAGAGCACTGAAGATAAGGCCAGGGGTTTCATCACCATCTGATGTTCTTGTGCCCAACAAACAAAGGCATGCCAAATCCTATAATATGTGGAGGAAGTGGATATCTTACATGATCAATGATAAACACGTCAAGCATGCCAGCATTCATCAGAGCTTCCCGCTCAATCTCCAAGCCCTCAACTTGAGGGTTAGAGGGTTTGGGTGTAGCAGCGGTCCCTGGGATAGTAAATCTGCCTGGACTAGCAATTCCCTTGGGGTTCCCAACTCATCTGTCTCTCCATAGGGAACCAGGGCCGACGGGGCCAGAATGGGAGGATAGCGATGACCTCTACCTTCTCCTTCTGAATCTTCTTCAGAGTTTGGTATATGAGGGGTATAGGAGGGAACACATAGGCCAGAGTGAACCTCCAAGGTTGGGATAGAGCATCCTGATCCCTGGCTCTGTGATCGACCAGTCTTGAGAAGAATACTTCGATCTGTGTGTTCTGGGCAGTTGCCATGAGGTCTATCTGTGGAGTTCCCCAGATTAAAGACAGCTCCTGAAATACTCGCTCTTGTCTATTGTCACACGGCTCAGGTAATCTGCCATTGTATTCTGAACCCCTGAAAGGTGTACTGCAGAAATACCCTGAATATTCTTCTGACACCAACACATGATGAGTTGTAGTTTCCTCATCAAAAGTTGGCTGCGAGTTCCGTCTTGATGAGAGATATAGGCTACTGCCGTCTGGTTGTCGGACTGGACTTGTGGTGTTGTGGAGAGAGGCACTGCCGTCTGGTTGTCGGACTGGACTTGTGGTGTTGTGGAGAGAGGCACTGAGGCTAGTGGTGTTGTGGAGAGAGGCACTGAGGCTAGTGGTGTTGTGGAGAGAGGCAATAAGACTAGTGGTGTTGTGGAGAGAGGCACTAAGACTAGTGGTGTTGTAGAGAGAGTCACTGAGGATAGTGGTGTTGTGGAGAGAGGCACTGAGGCTAGTGGTGTTGTGGAGACCGGCTTGGAGACTATGGTGAGGCCTAATAGAAAGCAGTTGTTGTTGGGTGATTCCATTATAAGAGGTGTGGAGATGGACAATGGTGGTCTTGTGAGGTGTCTTCCCGGAGCTACTGCTCACAGAGACAGGAGACGTATCTGTAATATTGTTAAGCAAGCAAAGCAGGAAGGGGAATTGGATGTACTTGTCCATCTAGGGACAAATGACTTGGCTTGCAATGAGGTTTCAGAGGTTAAGGAAGTTTTTAGTGTTTTTGCCAATGATATACGGCAGGTTGCTTCCACACTGTCATTCTCTGAAGTTCTGCCTGTGCATAACACTCAGAACGACAGGCGGATGCGTATTAGGGACTTTAATTTGTGGCTTGGTGAATGGTGTCGGGAGCAAGGATTTGGCTTTATTTCTCATGGTAGCTCTGTTTGGAATGGAGATAAGCTGTACAAAAAAGATGGTTTGCATCTTTCTCAAAAGGGAACAAATGTTCTCAGTGAGCAGTTCAGAGGTTTTGCTAGGATGTATTTAAACTAGGAGGGGGGGGCAAAAGGGTGATAAAACATCAATCCAATTGTCCCCCAAAACAAGGACAGAAGGTGCCTGTAGCAAGTGTGTTAAAAAATGATAAGCTTAGAGTCATGTCTACAAATGCTCGCAGTTTAGGGAATAAGATCCATGAACTTGTGGCAATAATGGCAACTGATAGTGTAGATTTAGTCGCTGTTACTGAGACATGGTACAATGAGAAAAATGACTGGGACATAGCAATACCAGGGTACTCTTTATATAGGAAAGATAGGGAAGGCAAGAAAGGGGGAGGGGTGGCCTTGTATGTGAAGGATAGCATAAAATCTAGCCTAATAAAAGTTAGTGAGGCAAACATAGAGTCCGTTTGGGCTACGTTAGAATTTGGTAATCACACAGTAACTCGTGTAGGTGTGATTTATAGGCCCCCAGGACAAATTGAAGAGTTAGATAATCTACTAGTTGAGGAAATAGCTAAAATGACAATGAAGGGGGAAGTTATCATCATGGGTGACTTTAATCTTCCTGATGTAAATTGGAAAACAAAATTAGCTACTTGTGCCAGGAGCACACATATTCTAAACTCCCTACTGGGATTGTCTCTAAAACAAGTTGTTGAGGAGCCAACTCGTAAAGAGGCCATACTAGATTTAGTGTTAACAAATGGAGATTTGGTATCAGATGTTACTGTAGGTGAAAGTTTAGGATCCAGTGATCATCAGTCAGTGTGGTTTAATATAAGAACAGTGACTGAGTCACACCACACAAAAACAAAAGTTTTAGACTTTAGAAAAACAGACTTTTCTAAAATTAGAATATGGGTAGAGGAGTCATTATCAGACTGGAGCAATTTAAATGGAGTCCAAGAGAAATGGGATTATTTAAAAGTTGCACTATTGAAGGCAACAGAAAATTGCATTAGGCTTGTCAGTAAAAGCAAAAAATTCAAGAAACCACTGTGGTACTCCGCAGATGTGGCCAAAATAGTTAAAAACAAAAAGTTAGCATTTAGGAATTATAAAAAAAACCAGAGTGAGGGAGACAAAATGATCTATAAGATTAGGCAGAAAGAGGCTAAGCAAGTTATAAGAGCTTCCAAATCACACACAGAAGAGAAAATAGCACAGTCAGTAAAAAAGGGGGATAAAACATTTTTTAGATACATAAATGAGAAAAGAAAAGTAAAACAAGGATTAGTTAGATTAAAAACAAAAGAAGGAAGGTATGTAGAAGAGGATAAAGGTCAGGCTGACTGCCTCAATGAATATTTTTGTTCTGTATTTACAGAAGAAAATGAAGGAAAGGGACCTCAGTTGAGAAAAAGGATAAATGAGTCATTTATTACACGTGAGTTTACAGAGGAAGAGGTTCTACTTCAACTGTCAAAAGTAAAGACAAATAAGTCAATGGGACCTGATGGAATACACCCAAAGCTATTAAAAGAGCATAGTGGTGTACTAGCAAAATCATTAACAGATTTATTTAACCAATCATTGTTAACAGGAGTAGTCCCAGAAGATTGGAAGTTAGCGAATGTTGTGCCCATTTACAAGAAAGGTAATAGGGAGGAGTCGGGCAACTATAGGCCAGTAAGCCTTACTTCAGTAGTGGGGAAAGTGATGGAAACCATGTTAAAGGATAGGATTGATGAACATCTAAAAACACATGGATTTCAAGATCAGAGACAACATGGGTTTACTTCAGGGAGATCATGCCAAACTAATCTTATTGATTTTTTTGATTGGGTAACTAAAATTATAGATCAGGGTGGTGCAGTAGACATTGCTTACCTAGATTTCAGTAAGGCTTTTGACACTGTTGCACATAGAAGGCTTATCAATAAACTGCAATCTTTAAGTTTGGATTCAAATATTGTTGAATGGGTAAGGCAGTGGCTGAGTGACAGGCAACAGAGGGTTGTAGTTAATGGAATATATTCAAAGCTTGGACTTGTCACCAGTGGGGTACCTCAGGGATCTGTACTTGGACCCATTCTCTTTAATATTTTTATTAGTGATATTGCAGAAGGTCTTGATGGTAAGGTATGTCTTTTTGCTGATGATACTAAGATATGTAACAGGGTTGATGTTCCAGGAGGGATAAGCCAAATGACAAATGATTTAGGTAAACTAGAAAAATGGTCAGAATTGTGGCAACTGACATTTAATGTGGATAAGTGCAAGATAATGCATCTTGGACGTAAAAACCCAAGGGCAGAGTACAGAATATTTGATAGAGTCCTAACCTCAACATATGAGGAAAGGGATTTAGGGGTGATTATTTCTGATGACTTAAAGGTAGGCAGACAATGTAATAGAGCAGCAGGAAATGCTAGCAGAATGCTTGGTTGTATAGGGAGAGGTGTTAGCAGTAGAAAGAGGGAAGTGCTCATGCCATTGTACAGAACACTGGTGAGACCTCACTTGGAGTATTGTACACAGTACTGGAGACCGTATCTTCAGAAGGATATTGATACCTTAGAGAGGGTTCAGAGAAGGGCTACTAAACTGGTTCATGGATTGCGGGATAAAACTTACCAGGAAAGGTTAAAGGATCTTAACATGTATAGCTTGGAGGAAAGACGAGACAGGGGGGATATGATAGAAACATTTAAATATATAAAGGGAATCAACACAGTAAAGGAGGAGACTATATTTAAAAGAAGAAAAACTACCACAACAAGAGGACATAGTCTTAAATTAGAGGGACAAAGGTTTAAAAATAATATCAGGAAGTATTACTTTACTGAGAGGGTAGTGGATGCATGGAATAGCCTTCCAGCTGAAGTGGTAGAGGTTAACACAGTAAAGGAGTTTAAGCATGCATGGGATAGGCATAAGGCTATCCTAACTATAAGATAAGGCTAGGGACTAATTAAAGTTTTTAGAAAATTGGGCAGACTAGATGGGCCGAATGGTTCTTATCTGCCGTCACATTCTATGTTTCTATGTTTCCACCTGTTCTTCAGGATTCCCTTGAAGTGTATGAGAGCTCTGTGGATGGCACGTAATTCCAAAACATTTCCCGGAAGAACCGACTCCTGTCTGTTCCATCGACCTTGAGTCATCTGGTCCTGACAGTGGGCACCCCAGCCATGAGCGCTGGAATCTGTCGTCAATATGACCCAATTGGGTTCTAACAAAGGGAATCCTCTTAACAAATTCTCCTTTCTTAACCACCAGGCCAGGTGCATCTTTACCAACGGAGAGATCTTCAAGGGTTGATTCCAATCCATAACCCGCCGGTTGAACTGGTTCAGGAATGACCTCTGAGGTGCCACTGGGCCCATCTGACTAGTCCTATAGAAGAAGTTAGACTGCCCAGAAGTTGCGAGTATTTCCTTGCGGTTATCATACAAAGGTGTAAAATCCTCCGTATCCTTTCTTGTGAAAGGGAGATGGAGTTCCGGAGAGTGTCAAAATTCGCCCCCAGAAACATAATCCTCTAGGATGGAATGAGGCTGCTCTTCTGTAGATTCACCAACCAGCCAAATCGATGGAGTTCTGATAGCACAAAATTCCTGTGTAGTGCTGCCATCTGGACGTTTGGTGCTACCAATAGTAGGTCGTCTAGATAATAAAACAGAGAGATTCCCTGAATCCTCAATCTTTCTATAAGAACGACCAATACTCTTGAAAAGGTCCTGGGTGCTGTGCTCAGGCCAAATGGAAGTGCTCTGAATTGAAAGTGGTCTTTTCCTATTGCAAATCGGAGAAAACGATGATGTTCCTTGACTATTGGGACGTGATAGTAGGCGTCCTTTAGATCTATAGATATGAGCCAATCTGCCTTACGGATAGTTGGGGAGATGGATCTTATGGACTCCATCTTGAAGGATCTGACTAGTAGTCTCCTGTTGATTCTCTGCATGTCTAGAATAGGTCTCCACTTGTCCTTGTCTTTTTGGGCTAAGAACAGAGGTGAATAGTGACCCTGGAATCGTTCCTTTTCTGGAACTGAAACGATGACCCTTTGGGACCTGAGGTTCTGAACATAGTCTCCCAGAGCCCTGCTTCTGCCCTTGTCCTTGGGCAGACCTGTGGGTATGAAGAAGTCGCCCCTGGGTCTTCTGAGGAATTCTAACCTGTAACCTCCTTGAATTATTGCTTTGACCCAGGAATCTTGTATGTCTTGTGCCCAAACTCTCATGAAGAGGGAAAGTCTAGCACCCACCTCCAACGGATAGTCAGAAGTTCTTGCCTCCAGCACGAAAGGAAGGATTTCTACCTCGGGAAGAACGTGAAGCATATGAATGGCCTCCATGCCAATTATTATTCCGGCTGAATTCTCTACCTGGTCGGTAGCTACGAGTATCCCGAAAATACTGATCCCTAGGAGGTCGCTTCTCTGATCAAGAGGAGCCTGGTCTCATTGTTCTTTTTTCTTGGGGTAAAAAGACCTTACGCCCTTCAGCTGCTTTTTTTAATGGAATCCTCTAGGGTCTTCCCAAATAGAAGATCGCCTTCAAAAGGTATGGAACATAAATTGGCCTTGGAGGAGGAGTCCGCACCCCAATAACGCAACCATAAAGCTCTCCTTGCTGCTACCGAGAGAACCATGGTGTGGGAGATCCTGATGATATCCAGGGCTGCTTGTGCGACAAATTCAGTAGCTATCCTAAGATCACAGATAGCATCTCTGAGGTCTGTTCTCTTCACTCCTCTCTCCACATCCGTATCCAGGTCTCTCACCCAACTCTTCATGGCTCTGGATACTGCCGTAAGACAAACAGATGGATGGCATCCTGTTACACCTGCCGAATATATCTTGGAAAGATCAGAATCCAACTTCTTATCCATTGGTTCCCGCAAAGAAGCTGAACTTGTTCTCCTGGCTACCCTAGAGATGGTAGCATCAACCTTTGGAGGTGTCGTCCATTTCTTGGAAGTTTTCTCCTCCAAAGCCTGGATAGCCTACCTTGAAACGGAACCTTTTTATCAGGTTTTTTTCCCATTCTGCTGTAACCAATTCCTTAATGGCTCTGTGAAGAGGGAAGGAAAGCTTCTGCTTCCTAAGATCCGCAAAGTGCTTATCAGAATTTTCAGGTTTAGGAACTTCTTACGGTAATTCAAGGGTCTTTCTTACCTTCAGGATAAGTTTATCTACCGTCTTGGCGTCTAGATATTCTGAAAAGAACTCTTCTTCGTTTTCACTAGAAAAAAACCTGGTCGAGAATCTGAAATTCTTCAGCAGGATCCTGGTAATCTGAGGCTGATGATTCTGAGGAAACTTGTGTCTGTCTAGGCCTTTTCATGGACCGCTTACTTGCCTCCATGGCCTTTGAGATGCCCTGGGCTACCTCCTGTCTGACCCAATCCCGGATATCTGGCGACTGAGTGGGCGTTAAGGATGATGGAGCGGCCACTTTCTGCAGACAGTTTAGGCACAGATGTTTGCCTTCCATCACCTTTCCATCGACTTCTGTCTCCTCTTACGTGGGGGAGATGTAACAGATTGTTCTCCATTACTAAAAGTGATACAAGGAACCGTTTTAGTAGATGGAGGATAAACTACTATATAAAGTAATATATAATATAAATGGACCCCTACTCACCTGGATTCATCCAAACAGGGTAAGGGGTTCCTACTAGGAGAGCTCATAATGGGCTACTACAACAAAGAAATTTGAAATAATTCTCTCAGATTAAATCCACAGAGGAGGGTAAATATATATAAAATACACAAACCTGTGCCAAAAGGATAGAAAGAATCCTGGCACCAATTTCCAGAGTCCTAACTTGTTTCTTTCCAAGCTAATACAACTTTAAACTGCACAAGTATAGTTACCACACCAACCTCCTTCGAGTTCCAGGTCTCTTTAAATAGTACCTGCTGAACACTAACCTTATTCCTGGCGTTTTTGGCCATTTACCTGCCATTTTTGGTTTTGCCCATAGTAAAGATGGCCACCGCGACCTTACCTAAACTGCATTTTGGTGGCAAAAAGCGATCTGAGCGTATTGCGCGAGCGTCCTCTCCGCGATCCGGGCAATCCAAGCTGGGAGGATGGAGGACGGAGTGAAGGACACCCTGATCCAAGCCAGGACGTCCCCTATAGGTCTCAGGTACCCCAGGACAGGTCCTGGTATGAATGCAAAACGGTATAGGAGACCTAGAAAGTAATTATAGTAGTTCAAAGTATACAGTGTACTTAATCTCTAAAGGGAGCTAAGGAGCTCCCTTCCTATAGGCTGTAAGGACAGGAAAAAGACTGAGGGACTCATCTCTGGATCCTCCTTTATAAGAATTTGTTTAAATCCTGTCCTATTGGCTGTAAGGGGAGGAGCTAACCCATGTGTATATGCTGCCATGATTAGCCATATATATCAAAATACATGTAGAACGAAATAATGTATATATCTATATACCTAAGTATATACATATATAGCACTATACGTATATATAAATAAAAATAATTTTAAAAATTATATACATATATATATATATATACACACACGTGTATATATAATAATTCTACATATATATTTATATATATATATATATATATATATATGTAATAATTTTACATAATTAGGTCATTTTATTAATTACGATTTGCGGAACCTGCCTGACAACCGAGGCCAAAAGTCCAGGGAATTTAAGGGACCACTCTGAAGTGGTCTGGGTGCCAGGTCCAGCTAGGGTTAACCCATTTTTTTTATAAACATAGCAGTTTCAGAGAAACTGCTATGTTTATAAATGGGTTAATCCTTCCCCCAAAGCCTCTAGTGCCTGTCTCATTGACAGCCGCTAGAGGCGCTTGCGTGATTCTCACTGTGAAAATCACAGTGAGAGCACGCAAGCGTCCATAGGAAAGCATTCATAATGCTTTCCTATGCGACCGGCTGAATGCGCGCACATTCAGCCGACGGGGAGGAGAGGAGGAGGAGAGCTCCCCACCCAGCGCTGGAAAAAGGTAAGTTTTACCCCTTTTCCCCTTTCCAGAGCCGGGCGGGAGGGGGTCCCTGAGGGTGGGGGCACCCTCAGGGCACTATAATGCCAGGAAAACGAGTATGTTTTCCTGGCACTATAGTGGTCCTTTAATTTGCTAGCACTATATTTAACCCTGTAACTTTCCAATACACCATAAAACCTGTATATGGGGTGTACTGTTTTACTCTGAAGACTTCGCTGAACAGTAAAATGTATTACAACGATGTAAAATGTATTACAACGATGATATCGCAGGGAAAGTGCAATTTTTTGCATTTTTCACACACAAATGGCACACGGACGGTATAATTGTTGTGATACGCTTTACTGCTTTAAAAACACTAATATCAGTGTTCAGAGAAGTCTCCCGAGTACAACAGTACCCCTCATGTACAGGTTTTATGTAGTTTTCAAAAGTTACAGTCAAATGCTTGTGTTTCAGTCTTTTCACATTGAAATTCGCCAGGTTGGTTATGTTGCCTTTGAGACCGTATGGTAGCCCAGTAATGAGAATTACCCCCATGATGGCATACCATTTGCAATAGTAGACAACCCAAGGTATTACAAATGGGGTATGTCCAGTCTTTTTTAGTAGCCACTTAGTCACAAACACTGGCCAAAATTGGCGTTCAAATTAGTTTTTTGCATTTTTCACACAAAAACTAATATTAAAGCTTACTTTGGCTAGTGTTTGTGACCAAGTGGCTACTAAAATAGACTAGACATACCCAATTTGCAATACCTTGGGTTGTCAACTATTGCAAATGGTATGCCATCATGTGGGTAATTCTCATTCCTGGGCTACCATACGGTCTCAAAGGCAACGTAACCAATCTGGCGAATGTGAAATTTTTTTTACATGCTATATTTGACCCTGTAACTTCCCAAAACACCATAAAACCTGTACATAGGGGGTATTGTTTTACATGTGAGACATCGCGGAATACAAATATGTGTATTTTATTGCAGTAAAAGCAAACAGTATTATGACATTGTCAGTTAAAATGTCACGTAGAACTAAAAGAATTTTAAAAATTCTTATTTTCTCCCATTTTTTGATATTTTATTCATATTAAATTATGTTTCATACCTAAATATTTGATGTTATATAAAAAAGCCCTGATTCCCTTGAATAAAATGATATATAATACGTGTGGGTGCACATAATATGAAAGAGGCGAATTACGCCTGAACAGACATATAGCGCAAATTCCAGTTTTTGTTTTACCTTTTGTTTTGATCACAACGTGTACATTTGGCTCAGTCCTTAAGGGGTTAAATATATATGCAATTGTGTCATAAATCTGTTTTGCTTTTTTTTTTTGTTTTGTTATTATGGGGTATTGAGTGTAGGTTGAAAGAAATATAAACAATTGTATAAAATATATACATGGAAAAACAAATAAATGGGTCTGAATGCACTGTACAGCATATTGGCGTAGTACACTAGGTCCGAAGCATAAATATACAGCAGTGCAACTTATAACCTAGAGAATAAATGCACAGTTAATCTGAATGTTTTATGTAAGCATTAAGGAGTGTATTTAAAAAAAACTTTCCGTATCTTAATATGTGCCAGACTGTGGGATTTGACATTATAATGCATCAACTGTAATATAATTAATGGAAATGTTCTTTCTTATAGTTCCAGTCTCACCAAATCTTCCATGTTTTGGTTGTGGCCGCAGCTTTTATCCATTTCTATGGAGTCTCAAATCTTCAAGAATTCCGTTATGGCCTAGAAGGTGGTTGTACTGATGATTCCCTCCTGTGAAAATACTCAAGATCCTGGTCTTACTACTCCCATCTGGTTACTTACAAGGCATTGCTTTAAAGGTGGACAAGCCTGAAATACAACCAGTGTAACTGAACAGTGTGCCGTGCTGACCTCATAGTGATGGTCACTATTACCTATTTTTGATAAAACAACTATCAGAAATATTGAAGATATAAGAGTTGATGTATTTTTGAGAATTACTGAAACACCCTCTTCAGAACCATGACATGTATTCTTGCTCTGTATCAACTTCTCTACTAGACAGTCCTGCACAATAGTGTTTAACATCAACACTTGGGTTATACCAGGATACTTAAACTAATATAAAATATCCAATGTAACAGGGTTGAGTACCAGTCATGCTACATAGATGTATGTGCAAAGCAACATCATATTAATAAGTCTAGATTTTTCTCACATTATATCTTTCTGGTAAGTAAATATCACTTTAGTTTTTGTTTTTTCTTCATATTACTGTGGTCAGGGAAAATTAGCTTTAGGGTATGATTTTGAAAGTGGATAACACTTTTTGGATACCTCAATTAAAGTGTACATACACAAATGAATGTCTGATTAATTTCTAAGAAATATTCACAACTGCAGTCCATTACTGTTTGTTTATTACATGTTTCACAATTAAACAACAACAACAAAAAGGTAATTTAGGGCAAACCCAGAGCATGCATGTCTCATTCGTTGTGCCGCTTATAGAGACCAAAATATATACAAATACAGATTAAGGAACAGCGCACAAGAAAAAAAAATACAGTTTAGCATTTTACAAAGCTACTTAAAATCATCTATTTTAGCAAACAAATTTGAAAATTAAGTTACACCATATTGTAGGGTTCGAGGATCCTACAGTAACATAGGAGATGAACATACTAACTGCAACACTTACTGCTTTCAGTGACTCAATTTATGCATTCCTGTAGTCACCTACAAAGGGAACATGTTGCCCAACTTATGTTACAACAAAATCTTTTTATATTTTATCTTTTCATGCTGCTAACAGATGCCGCATTCTCCAAAAACCTCAAAAGTACACATCAGCAATATTTGAATAGCTGGCTTCTAACTTTGCTGTAGTGTGCGCTATATTTACTTTAGTGCATTATTTCAGCAATTATATGCAATTTATATATGTAATTTTTATTTCAGTGCATTTTATATATATATATATATATATATATATATATATATATATATATATACACACACACACACATATATATACACGCACTACTGAGCAAACATTTTAGAAAAATATAAAACAAAACAAATGGTAAGAGTGCTTTCAAAAATAGAAATTTTAATAGTTTGTTTTTATCAATCAGCCAATTAAGTCCATTGAAGCAGTCCTTCCACTCATTTTTAAACTATACTTAGTGTAAGAGTCAGCAGTAGCCCATCCCTTCTCTGCTGCTTGTGGTAATGAAGACACATTGGCCGAAGCAGCAGTGGATTGGCTTAGAATGTTAGCTCAACACTTTCAGCCTATCACTGCAACCATTGCTAGTATGAATGTGAATGAAAGGCTTTTGTAATCTCTGCCTTAGCCATACCTCCAGTAGGTGACTTATGTAGTATTCCACTTCTCAGAAATGGTTTAAAGGACCACTATAGTGCCCTGAGGGTGCCCCCACCCTCAAGGTCCCCCTCCCGCCCGGCTCTGGAAAGGGGAAAGGGGTTTAAACTTACCTTTTTCCAGCGCTGGGCGGGGAGCTCTCCTCCTCCGATCCTCCTCTTCTCCTCCCATGCGGCTGAATGCGCACGCGCGGCAAGAGCTGCGCGCGCATTCAGCCGGTCACATAGGAAAGCATTCATAATGCTTTCCTATGGATGCTTGCGTGCTCTCACTGTGAAAATCACAGTGAGAAGCACGCAAGCGCCTCTAGTAGCTGTCAATGAGACAGCCACTAGAGGAAATAGGGGAAGGCTTAACCCATTCATAAACATAGCACTTTCTCTGAAACTGCTATGTTTATGAAAAAATGGGTTAACCCTAGCTGGACCTGGCACCCAGACCACTTCATTAAGCTGAAGTGGTCTGGGTGCCTAGAGTGGTCCTTTAAAGATGAATGGAAGGGGACAGCTCCAGAGAAATCTAGGCAGTATAACCAAATTCTATTAAATGGTTATAGTGCCTACAGTGTCACTTAAAAAAAAAAATCTAAATCACTGATTACAAAAAACGTTTTAAAGGTGTAAAAAAAGTTTTAAGAAAGTTTAACAAAGTTAAAAAAATGTCATAAGTAAAAAGAAAAAAGTAAAAAAATTTTCACAAAAATGTTAATTACCACTACACTGTAACAAACTAGCAAAAACAATTACCCCATGCTAGGGTTTAAAATACCCCAGGGTTTATTCTTAAAAAAAATGGTATGCGTTTGTGGGGTAGTTTGAATAACAGCCATACTCACACTACTTATGTTTTGGTGGGCTACAATTCTCTCAGACTCAACTGCAAAGGAGGTGGTGTAGGCATCCTTCTCTCCCCTCAATGTACCTTTCAACCAATCATAACTCCCCCTGCCTTATCCTTTTCTTCTTTTGAAGTTCACACTGTCCGCCTACTTAAACGCACTGCTTTAAGAATTGCTATCATCTACACCCCCATCCTAGGCTATTCATTGAGCATTTTTCTTTCTGGCATCCCCACTTCCTCTCATCTAGCACTCCTTCCCTTATACTTGGGGATTTCAATATACCAGTCAACAACCCCAACTGCACTGATGCCTCTCGTCTTCTCACTGTAACCTCCTTCTTTGGCCTTACACAATGATTCAATTTAGCAACCATACAGCGGGAAACACTCTTTATCTCGCCTTCACCAAGCTCTGTACCGCCTCTAAAATCTCCAATATTACTTTTCCTCTATCTGACCACTATCTGCTGACATTTGACATCGGCATACCTAAGACTCAATTGACACCACTGTCTGAACATCAATCTCACAGAAACCTCCAATGTCTTGACCTAGAGCAGGCCTGTCCAACCTGCGGCCCCCCAGATTTTGCTGAACTACAACTCCCATGATTCTTTCAATGAAACAGATAGCCAGGGAATCATGGGAGTTGTAGTTCAGCAACATCTTGGGGCCGCAGGTTGGACAGCCCTGACCTAGAGCATTTCTCCACTAATCTCCAAACTCTCCTTTTACCTATCTCAAACCTCACCTGTCCTATCTCTGCAACCTCTTTCTATAATTCCACCCTCTCCTCTCAACTAGACATCATGGCACCTCCTACATTTAAATGCAGCAAGCGCCTCCAGCAACAACTTTGGCACACCAAGCTGACATCTCCAAAAATGCTCCAGAACTGCTGAACGCTGTTGTAGAAAGTCTCACTGTGCGTCTGACCTTCTCCACTATTAATTAATGCTGCACTCATACAGCTTGGCTCTTTCCTCTGCAAAAAGTAAATTACTTCAATACCCTCATAACCACACTCTACCGCGAACCTAAACGACCATTTCACACATTTAACTCTCTTCTTTGCCCTATTGTTCCTCCTCCACCTACTAACTTGACCGCTTCAGACTTTGCAACTCACTTCACTGACAAGATCTCTACAATCAGGGAAGAGATCTATCATCTTTCTTCTTCCCCTAACCTCACTCCCTCTGCTGTTCTATGTTCATTCGCACCCGCTACAGCAGAAGAGGTTTCTGCTCTGCTCCAGTCCTCCTGCCCCAGCCACCTGCTCCCTAGATCCAATTCCCTTGCATCTCTTCTGTACTGTCCTCTTCTCTTTCTCTACCTCTCACTAAAATTCTCAATCTCTCTCTCTCCTCTGGCTTATTTCCATCACCCTTCAAACATGCAACTATAACCCCAATTCTAGAGAAGCCCCACCTTGACCCTAACTCCCCGTCCAACTACCATCCTATCTCGCTACTGCCTTTTGCATCCAATATCGTTGAAAGAGTTGTGTATATGAGATTGACAGTCCTTGGTCCCCTACTGTTCTCCATCTATACTGCCTCCCTTGGTAAACTCAATAACTCCTTTGGCTTCCGATATAATTTCTATGCGGATGACAAGCAAATCTATCTGTCCTCTCCTGATCTCTCCCCGTCCCTCTTGAATAGTGTCTCTGACTGCCTCTCTGCTATTTCTAACTGGATGGCTGCCCACTTCCTTAAACTCAACTTGACCAAAACCGAAATTCTGGTCTTTCCTTCCTCAAGACCTGTGTCTGTCTCCCTCCAAGTCAACAATGCTAACATCAGCTCCACCACACAGGCTCACTGCCTAGGTGTTCTCTTTGACTCCGACCTCGCCTTCACGCCTCAGGTACAGTCTATCGCCAAATCCTGCCATCCAAAAAAAACATTGCACCCGTCCGAAGCCTACTTAACGCCAGATGCGACTAAGGTGCTTGTCCATTCCACTGTCCTTTCTTGCCTTGACTACTGTAATCCGCTTCTCAGTGGTCTTGCGTGTTCCCAACTTGCACCGTTGCAGTCCATAATAAATGCGGCGAGGCTCATCTTCCTGTCCGCCCTTCTGTCAGTCCCTACATTGGCTTCTTTTAAGATATAGGGCTCAATTTAAAATTCTTGTTCTTGCTTTCAAATATCTACATAATACTGCTCCCACCTATCTATCCTTCCTAATACACTAGTATGTCCTGTCTAGGCCCTTACTCTCTGTTGAAGACTTATGTCTATCTTCTGTCCGTACTCCCGCTTCTGATGCTCGCCTTTACGACTTCTCGAGGGCTGCACCATTCCTGTGGAACTCTCTTCCCTCCTCCGTTAGATGCTCACCCAGTCTCCACTCCTTCAAAAAAATCATTAAAAACCCACTTTTTCATAAAAGCATATCAATTAAACTGTTAATAGCTCCTGACTGATTCCTCTCTTGCAACTGTCATTAGTCTAATACTATCCTTACCTTTTGTGTCACTTTACCCCATTCCCTCTAGCATGTAAGCTCCTTGAGCAGGGTCCTCATCCCCTCTTTTCCTGTGTGTCCAACTTGTCTGGTTACAACTACATGTCTGTTCGTCCACCCACAGTAAAGCGCTGCGGAATTTGTGGGCGCTATATAAATAACATAATATTAATAATAATAACAAAACAGCTAAATTACTCCAAAACGGATCATGGACACAGCATAAAACTTCAAAGTTAGAAAGAAAACTGGCTGCGTTTTAAATGTGCCCCTTAAACATCCACATATACCTGGCAAAGATACATACGGGGGTATTCCTATATTCCAACGGCATAGCTGAGCAATCTATGAAGAGTTATACTGCCCTAGCACACATAAGGTTTGCAAAATATACAGTAGAAGCTCACTGTGTGAGTCAAATATGCAGAATAAATCCTAATTAACACTACACTTGGTACAAAATACCCAAAAAATGGTCCTACGCTAAGGTTCAAAATATGCCTTTTGAATTACTCTAGGGTGTATTCTTTTTAAAAAAAAAATGGTATGTGTTTGTGGGGTATTTTGAATAACCAACCAGCCAAACTACTCCAAAATGGAAGCTTTGCAAAATATACTGTGCAAAAAAAATGCTTATTACCACAACACATGGTACAAGCTAACAGAAAAATTATCCCATGCCAAGGTTCAAAATATGCCTTTTGAAGTCCCCTGGGACGTATTCTTTAAGAAATGGTAAGCCTTTATGGTGTAGTTGGAATATGTAGCCTGGACACGGATGCATCAAAACCCTCCATGAAAATTCACACTTAAAAACCTGAACTTGTCACGTCTCTTTTACAGCACTGTAACTTCACGAAATAGTGTCTAGGTCATACATTGGGCATATTGTTTTACTCAGAAGATGTAACTGAGCATAATTTGGGGAATTTTATGACCGTGGCACATATCAAGTGTAAGAAATACCCAGCAAAAATGCAGCATGTATGTAAAAAAAATTCAATTTTTTTTCCTCCTCACCACAAACTGACATAAACTGGTGAAAAAATAGTGACACGGTAAGGCACAATATACGCCATATATGATACCCTGGGATATCCGCTTTCTCAAATTGAACCCAATATGGGGTTCTGTGCCGGAATAGCACACACCAGCTTTACGAAATACACATTACAAACACCTTGTATGTGTGTATATGCCAAAATAGAGAAAAATCACAATTTTACTCCAATATTTAGCAGAGATTGGCGTTGAAATGGCTACATAAAAAGTGTCAAAATAACCTTTGTTTTATAGCCTGTGATGTCTACTTTATATAAATATATAATTTTGTGTAGCAATTTTGTTTTCTGTGATGGTTACTAAACCTACAAGACAAATATACTAATTTCGAAAATTGTTTCACATTGAAATTTTATTTTAGTCCTTGTATTTTGAGACCTGTAACTTTCAAAATAAGCTGAAAACCTATACATATTATGTACTCTATAAATCAAGACACATGAATGAATTTATTTTGAATTACTTTTCGTAAGCTGGACATATTATGCACACACTATTATTGCCAAAACTGTGAAAAATTGTTTTTTTCCAAAAAATTTTGGCAATTTTTTTTATAATTAATGAGAATATATCTTGTATATATGACATCGAATTAAAGCCCTTTTTGCCCTCTAAAAAACAGTATATAATATGTGTTGGTGCAATAAATGACAGATGCAAATTGCGTTTGAACACAAACATCAAAAAATGCTAAAAAAGCTTGTGTCCTTAACGGTAAGACAAGCTTTTGAAGCTGTGTCCTTAAGGAGTTAAACAATGAAATTTGCCAAAGTTAGTGTTCATGTTTGTTTCTTTGCATTTTGCACACACAAACTGCAGTTTCACTGATTATATCATCATTATTATTATATGTTTTGCTGCTCAAAAACACTCATATTTGCATTCAGCTGTGTTTAACGCTTACAACAGTACCCCCCATGTACTGGTTTTATGCAGGCCCCATTTAGTGGTTTACGTTTTTGTTTGTGTTTTTTTTAACATGAACATGAACTCCATTTTTACAGGACACTTCATAATTTCATAAACGTGATGAGTTATCGCAACAAAGCCTCATTATTTTGATTTAACATTGTCTGCCGAATATAACAGTACCCTTATGTACCATAACTTCTAGCCCGGGGCCTGCATTTGTTGGGTGACCAGCAGGAGGGTAGTGCTACGCTGCTCCCCTCCTGCTGCTGTCTGCAGTGTGGGCGATCGGACTGCAATCTTACAGGAAGTGCTCACTGAGACAGCACTTTTTTTCAGATGGGTACCACGGCGGCGAGCTGGTACAGGAAGGGAGGGAGAGAGACATGGTGGGAATGGGACACATGGAGGTGCTGGAGGGAGGGAATGAGACACACGGAGGGGCTGGGGGGAGGAATGAGACACATGGAGGGGCTTGGGGGAGGAATGAGACACATAGAGGAGCTGTGGAGGAGGAATGAGACACATGAAGGGGCTGGAGGAGGAAGTGAATGAGGCACATGGAGGGTCTGGGGGGAATGAAACACAGGGAGGGGGGGAGGCAATTTAATGTAAACACTTATGAGAAAATGCAGTGTTTACATTATGGCCTAGGAACACCTCTAGTGGCAGTCACTCAGACGTCCACTAGAAGTGCTTCCTGGGTCAGTGCTGCACACTACGTTCAGTGTCTCCACGCTTTGCATTTAGGCACTGAACGCTCCCCGTAGAGATGCATTGATTGTCTCAGTGAGGTGTTTTGCAATGCATGAGCAATAGCCCCCAATGCTTTCTTAAGAGAAAGGTGGACGAGGAGGAAAAGTAGGCGGAGCAGGGCCTGCCGCAACATACCGACATGACAATGGAAATAAGATGAGTTTTTAACTCTTTAAAGGGAGGTAAGATGGGCCGACTCCTAAACTGTGATTTTAACAGCATAGGGTCAGGAATGCACGTTTGTATTGTGTTCCTTGAAAGTTTTTTTGTATGAGTCATATTGTAATATAAACAGATCAGCCCGTAATAAACTTTTGCTTGCAAAATGTGGTCTGGCTTAATTATATTCTCTACCTGCATAGAAAGTATCGTGGTTGGATTCACACCACATCAGGAACTTTAGGTTTGTTTTAGAGAAAAAACAAAAAATGTATATATATATATTTATATTTTTTTATTTTAAATCATCAAGAATCGAATATAGCAGTTGTTCCCAAACTTTTTAGGTTCAAGGCACCCTTAATATTTCAGTATTTTTCCAAGGCACCCCAAGGCAAAATTTCTAGGTTGTATATCTGTACAGCGCTGCGGCATTTACTGGCGCTATAGTGTTATGTACGGTGTTGGTGTTTGAAGGGGTGCTTGTATGCATTTATTGTGTTTTAATAGAGGGCTGTGTTTGTATGTAATTTTTGCATTTGCAGGGGTGTGTCTGAATGTAATGTTCACTTTTAAATGTGGATGTACATTTGTGTGAAGTATATGTGTTTGAGTGAAGGGGTGTGTTTGTATGTGAAGTTTTTGTGTTAGATTGCAGGCGTGTGTTTGTCTGTATGCGCATACATACAAACACAGATATTCATGCACATTAACACACAGATGCATATAAATACACCGACATACACACAAATTCATATAGACACATACACACACACATATACACAGAAACATACACACACATAGATACACACATGCACCCTGACACACACAAACATTGATACATGCCCACACCATGACACAGATACACATTGGGATAAACACACACCCTGACACACAGATGTGTGCACAAACACAGACAATGAAGCACACTGATATATATACACACAGGACCGGACTGGAAAAAAATTCGGTCTGGGCACTTTTTATCCACAGTGACCCACTGAAAAAGGGGCTGGGCCATATAGGGTGTGTTTTGTCATCCCCAATGACAAGCATGCCCCATCTCAAAGTGAGCATGCTGGTTCAATGCTCTTCCAGGGCAGACCATGCGCAGAGCTCTGCTGAAGAGCTCTAGCATGAGAAAATGGCCATGTACTTGTTGTGCACAGCACAAGCACATTTAATAACATGCTTATATTGTGTTTGCTTGAAACTTGTCTCAGGGGTTTCCATAAATGGGATACTCTGTATCCCATTTATGGAGACACTATGTGTTTGCGTACATGGAATCTTGTGTGTGCATAGGGGATCCAGAGTGTGTATGTCAGAAATGTAGTGTGTGTGTAGGGGATCTAGATTGTGTTTGAAGGACCCAGAGTGTGTATAGGAGATCTAGTGAGAGTGTGTGTGTAGAGGATTCAGAGTGTATATAGAGATCTAGTGTGTGTATATCTGTAGATGATCCAGAGTTGGGTAAGGTATCTAGTATTTGTCTGGAATATAATGTGTATAGGGGTGCAGTATGTGTGTAATGTGTTCTGTAGTATATATAAATATATGTTTGGAAGTATTGTGTGTGTGTGAGTGGTACAGCGTTTTGGGGGCTGCTGTGTGTTTGTGTGAGGTGTGCAGTGTGTGTGAAGGGTGTAGTGTGTAGGTTGTAGTTTGCCTTTGTGAGGAGTATAGTGTGTGTGTGTGAGGTATATGTGTGTGTGTGTGAGGGTGATTGTGTGTTAGGGTGCTGTGTGTGTGTGTAAGGGTTCTGTGTGAGGGTTCTGGGTGTGTGTGAAGGATATGTGTTTGTGTGTGTGAGGGTGCTGTGTGTGAGTGAAGGTGCTGCGTGTGGGTGATGTGTGTATGTGTTAGGGTGCTGAGTGAAGGTGGTGTGTGTGTGTGTTAGGGTGCTGCGTGAGGGTTCTGTGTGTGTGTGAGGGATATATGTTTGTGTGTGTGAGTGAGGGTGCTGTGTGTGGGTGCAGTATGTGTGTGTGAGGGTAATGTGTGTGTGTTAGGGTGCTGTGTAAGGGTGATGTGTATGTGTGTGAGGGTTCTGTGTGTGTGTGAAGGATTTGCTGCCATCCATCCCTGGGGGTCCTAGCGGTGAGTGAATCCTAGCCTGTGGGGATAGAGTTCACTCTCGTGAGACCTGGAGCGTTGCCATGCTCCAGATCTTGCGAGAGAAATCTGGCGGAGCTGCAAGATAGAGCTCCTCCGTATTCCTCTCCTGGCTGTCTCCCTTCCCAGCCGGCCTCCGTGTTTCACTGCATGTGGGCCGGTGAAGGAGATCTTTGATCTCCCCACCAGCACGTCATGGAACACAGAGGGGCCAACTTCCTCCCAGCCTGTCGACATTACAGGGTCCCGGTCTTAAAGGACCTGCCGGGCCCCTGTTGAACACTGTTTCCCCGGTGCTATAATCTAGCACTAGGGAAACATTCTGCAGCACCCCTGTGTGAGAATGGCGTTTTAAAACACTTTTTGTGTTTTAAAAACACGGAAGTCCTTCTAGTGGCTGTCTAGTAGACAGCCACTAGAGGAGGACTTAACCCTGCAAGGTAATTATTGCAGTTTATGATAACTGCAATAATTACAATTGCAGGGTTAAGGGTAGTGGGAGTTGGCACCCAGAACACTCCAATGGGCAGAAGTGATCTGGGTGCCTGGAGTGACCCTTTAATGCGGGCTGTGCTCTACTAACTTCACTAAAATGGCTTATGTTCCAGAGCAATCGTTTTATCTCTTGTGTTTACAACCCTACGAAGCGCACGCAGCCTTGACGTAATTAGAACGTAGAATCCGGTTTCATTTGCACCATGGAGCAACGATTAGTATCGGAGGACGGAAAGAATGCCCGAGCTGTGCTTTGTCAGTGCTGCGGCTGTAGAGTTCTGTCTGCCGGAGTGGCCACGCTGGCAAAAAGAGAGGTCAGGAAGATTTATTTCCCGGTTTAGCCGACTACACGTTGCCATATAATTAGCCCTTTTCTATACACCACGTACTGAACTCGCTTCCCAATGTACTTCATAGAATAAGCGTAGAGTTTGGCTTATGGGCTACCGTAAAGGGTGGTGGTATGATGTAAAACTTCCTTCTGTAATCGTAATCATTTTCTCTGATGTCATTTACACAGTAATTTCAATTTAAAGTTACCTGTTCGCAATTGGGTTTTTTTCTGCACTAAATTGCAAACGTGTATTGTCCCGTATACTGATTCATCCATCTTTGTACATGTATTTTTTAAAAAAAATACAATATATATATTGTTTTTTTATTTCTCGTGCAGCTGCTCCTCCCATCAATGAAGACGAAGACTTTTCCAGCCGAGAGCTCTGCTCCTGAATTGGAACTGCTAGTGGAGCACTGGCTGGTACATGACATGTTCACTTTTGACAATGTGGGATTCAGCAAGGATGTAGGTTCCATTAAGTTCCTGATATGTGCTGACTGTGAAGTGGGACCAATTGGATGGCATAGTCTGAAAGAACAGAACAGTTTCTATGTGGCACTGGACAGAGTTCAACACGAGTGATTCGTTGTGGTGAAGGCATGTTGAAGTAAAGCAACTCACAAGGATAACATTTTTGGAGCTGTTTGTTGGGTTATTCATACCAGTACTTGAATAACTCACCTTTGTTTGAAATGACTTGTTCAATTTATATCTATCAATTTATTGTATCTGTTCTTGTAGTTATTACACTTTAATACTATGCTTGTTTTTTTGTTTACTTTGTGTGGTGACTACTCCATGCTGTTTGTTTTATGTGATGGCTACACTGTTGATGCATCAGTAATGTGTATGGAAGTAAATCATTTGTTGCCATTGATTTTATGTTCTGTTACTTTCTACATACAGCTTAGATAAACATTATTATTATTATTTTTTATTTTTTTTAAATCTAAACTTCCATAGGAACCATCTCCCTCCCATTTAATCTCAATGGCTAAATGCAAATCTTTTCCTTAACCCCAGAGACCAAGAACATTTGTAAAGTAGTCCAATTACTATTTGAACCATATAATTTGCAGATGTTGACAGGTTTAAAATAAACTGGTATCCAAAATGACTCACCCATCCTTCTCTTATATGTTTAATATATAACCAGTTTTTCCTAGCTGTATTTATCTACCAGATTTCTGTATCCAGAGATCTGTTGGAAGTGGTAAGAAAATACTAGGCAACAGATATTTTCATTATTCATATTTGTGCGATTAAATTTTACATTTTAGCAAGTGCAAAGTGTACATAACAGGGCTGGATCCATGAATGGTTATATAGTTGCATAGGCTGGAAAAACCCCAAAACTTGTGTACATCAAGTTCAGCATTCATTTATAAGTACCACGAAACTGTTACCCCAAATTTTGTTTTATCATCTATACAGATTCTGATAAAATCACATCTCTATTCTTTCTATAAAGACATTTCCTTTGCCTTAGAAAAAATATTTTTTTCCCCTAGTGTAAATGGGTAATGTTGTGTCCTACCAATGAATAGACATACAGTTAGTGTTTTATATTGCCCACAATATATTTGTATAATGTTATGACATACCATCTGACGTGCTGTTATTCTAAACTAAGCGTATTTTAGTTTATCCTTTCTTCTGAACTAAAATCTTCCTTTTCCTTTATTCATTTTATAACACATCTCTGCATTTTTTCCCTTTCTATAATATCCTTCTTTAGAACAAGTGCCCAAAAATTGCATGGCATATGCAAGGTGTGGTCTTACCGTTGATTTATAAAGAGGCAAAATTGTATTTACATCCTGAGAATTGATGCTGCTTTTAATGATTTCAATTACTGGCACTAGAAAAGGCTGATTGACGTTAGACATTGTTGCCTATTTTGGTATATAACTATTCCCAAATCATGATCTTTTGTTTTCCCTAACTTACAACCATTAAGCATGCCTCCCAGATGTCCCAATTTAGACAGGACTGTCCAGATTTACTCAGAGCTTGCCTTATGTCCCTCTTTTAACTGCCTCAAAACATAAGTTTGTGTTAGAAAACAAGGTTGCCTACGGCCATATTCATCTTTGCAAGCAGTATGTCGGTTTACACTTTACGCCAGTGTTAGGCAACCTTCGGCACTCCAAATGTTGTGGACTACATCTCCCTTAATGCTGGCAGAGCATTGGTGAAGGTTTAGTCCTGAACATCTGGAGTGCCGAAGGTTGTTTACCCTCTCTCTGCCTACTTCACTACAAGTATAACCAAAAAAACCTTCACTGTGTGGTATATACACGCACCCCAGTGAAACAGTGGAGCGCTAAAGATTTTTTCACTTACCCTTACTATATAGATAAAGTAAAGTGTCCTACAATGACAAAATGCTAATATAGTGTAGTATATCCAGTACTATATAGAGGATATAACTCAATATTGGTACTGCCAGTCTACGGACACGGACCAGATGACGCTGTTCGCTGTGATGAGGTAAGCAAGGTCGCCGCGAGTGGCGCTGGGGCAGGGGACCTGACTATGTCAAACTAACTTGATTGCATTCTACGAAGAAGTAGTAGTATAGATCAGGGTGTTGCAGTGGATGTGATCTGTTTGGATTTTGCCAAGGCATTTGATACAGTTCTACACAACAGATTAGTGTTCAAATTCAAAGAAATCGGTCTAGATGAAAATTCTTGTTCTTGGGTAGAACATTGGCTTAAAAATAGAGTACAAAGAGTTGTCATTAATGGTAAATTTCAAGTGGTGTCCCTCAGGGTTCTGTTCTGGGACCCTTTCTATTTATCATGTTTATAAATTATCTTGAAAAAAGCATTGAAAGTCATGTTTCAGTGTTTGCAGATGACACATAACTCTGTAAAGTAATACAATGTGAGATAAGATATTACTTTGCTGCAGAGGGATTTAGATAGACTGGGGGACTGGGCACTCAAATGGCAGATAATATTTAATGTTGAAAAATGCAAAGTAATGCCCTTCGGCGTAAAGAATGCACAAGCAACGTATACCCTTAATGGAAGCGAATTAGGGATAACAAAATCCGAAAAGGAATTGTTATAGACAACAATGTGCAATGTCAATCAGCAGTGGCTAAGTCCAGTAAAGGTATTGTCATGCATGAAAAAGGGCATTCATTCTCGGGATGAGACTATCATTTTGCCTCTTTATAAATTAATGGAAAGACCACATATTGAATATGCTGTGCAATTTTGGCCACCCGTTCTAAAGAAGAATATTATGGCACTAGCAAAAGTACAGAGGCGGGCTACAAAATGAATAAAAGGAATGGAACATATCAGCTATAAAGAAAGGTTAACAAATTTAAACCTCTTTAAAAAAAAAAAAAAAAAAAAAACGTCGCCAGAGAGGGGATATGATAACATTATACAAATATATTCGGGCCAATTCAAACCAGTGTGTGGAAATCTATTCACAAACCAGACTTTACATAGGACACGAGGTCATGCGTTTAGACTGGAAGAAAGAAGATTTCGTCTAAGGCAAAGAAAAGTTTTTTTGGTTTTTTTTTACTGTAAGAACAATGGATGTGGAATTCTCTGCCTGAAGAAGTGGTTTCATCAGAGTTCAAACAGCAACTAGATGCATACTTGCAAAAACAGAATATTCAAGTGTAACGGATCACCTGGCCCCCCGACTGGGTACCTCCGTTGATGAATGCTCCTTTTGCTTCCCGAGGGCTCCAAGCACTCCACTTGGCACCATAAGCACTGCAGACCCCATGAACCGCCACAGCTTGGTTAGGGTCTCGCCGTCTCCTACCCATCCTGGACCTACGACTAGGCTCCAGTAGGTGAACCTCTCTTCCTTCAGAGAGCGAAGCAGGAACAAGCTCTTAAAAGAGCTTAGTGATTATAGCCAGGAGAGTATACAGCGTATAGCAATCCCCAGTGTAGATGCAGCCTATTCCCCCACACATGAGATGAGGTTCTATGTTGAGGGTAAAACAGGAACTCAGCAGTCCGAGGGTTTATTGGCACTTATAAACAGGTTTTCCCACAACGTTACCACCCACGTGGACCTTGTGGTACACAGGACACAAAGTTGCAAAAACCAGGACAGGACAGACTTGTACATCTTGACATTCCCAAATACTGCACACAAACCCTCCCCTCTGCTTGGGAGATAATTGAGCAAGATACTGTAGTAACTCAATTATCCCCAAGCAGAAAACCCTAATTTTTACACATTTCTTATAATATCAAAATTATACATTCAATTCACATAAAACAGAGCAATCGGTTCAGGGGTTCGGGAGATAGCTGGAAGTCACATTTGACCGACCGCAAGCATGGCTTTCCTGCCCAAAACAGTTCCATAGATTTGGGCTGTGCGGCCGGTCTATTCCCCATAGTTAACATACTTTTCAAATGCCGTTTGAATGCACGAACGGGAGCCGTTCGTGTAAATAGCCAGTGTTAAAGTGGCGTTTGAATTGTCTAACTCCGTTCGACTCCCGCTGAAGCGTTCGTGCTGTCGAGTATCCGATTTTAGTTCCACGAACTCTACGGCAAAACACAGCTGACCGTGTTCGGCTAAATTAAAATGGCCGCCGCCACGTGTTTGTTTGTTGAATGGCGGCCACTTCGACTACTTTGGCATTTTGGCTGAATCCGAAGTGCCATAGCAAAAGTGCAGAATTGTGCCAGTACCATTTAAAGGGCCAGAAACAGTATTTTAACCCCTTAAGGACGAAGCCAAATGTACACATTGTGAACAAAACAAAATGTAAACAAAACCTGGCATTTGCGCTACATGTCTGTCCAACCGTAATACACCTCTTTCATAGTAAATGCACCCACCCTTATTATATATCATTGTATTCAGGGGAAACAGGGCTTTCATTTAATATCAAATATTTAGCTATGAAACATAATTTAATATGAAAAGAATGGGAGAAAATACGTTTTTTTTTTATTTTTTTAGTTCTACATGACATTTTAACAGTCAATGTCATAATACTGTTTGCTTTTACTGCAATAAAATACACATATTTATATTCAGTAAAGTCTCACGTGTAAGACAGTACCCCCTATGTACAGGTTTTATGGCGTTTTGGGAAGTTACAGGGTCAAATATAGCACGTTACATTTGAAATTGAAATTTGCCAGATTGGTTACGTTGCCTTTGAGACTGTATAGTAGCCCGGGAATGAAATTTACACCCATAATGGCATACCATTTGCAATAGTAGACAACCCAAGGTATTGCAAATGGGGTATGTCCAGTCTTTTTTAGTAGCCATTTGGTCACAAACACTGGCCAAAGTTAGCGTTAGTATTTGTTTGTGTGAAAAATGCAAAAAACGCCAATTTTGGCCAGTGTTTGTGACTAAGTGGCTACTAAAAAAGACTGGACATACCCCGTTTGCAATACCTTGGGTTGTCTACTATTGCAAATGGTATGCCATCATAGGGGTAATTTTCATTCTTGGGCTACCATAGGGTCTCAAAGGCACCGTAACCAATCTGGCTAATTTTAATGTGAAAAAAATGAAACGCAAGCCTTATATTTGACGCTGTAACTTTTGAAAACACCATAAAACCTGTACATGAGGGGTACTGTTGTACTCGGGAGACTTCGCTGAACACAAATATTTGTGTTTCAAAACAGTAAAAAGTATCACAGCAATAATATTGTCCGTGTAATGCTGTTTGTGCGTGAAAAATGAAAAAAACTTCACTTTTACTGGTGATATCATCATTGTAATACATTTTACTGTTTTGAAACACTAATATTTGTGTTCAGCGAAGTCTCCTGAGTAGAACAGTACCCCCCATGTACAGGTTTTATGGTGTCTCAGAAAGTTATAGTGTTAAATATAGTGCTAGCAAATTAAATTCCCTTTACTTTCGGCATGGGTTGTCAGGCAGGTCCTGCTAATTGTAATTAATTAAGATACCTAATTATGTAAAAATATTACATAAATATATATGTAGAATTAATATATGTATATATATACGTATGTGTATATATATGTATATATCTATATAATTTTTTTAAATATTTTTATTTATATATAGGTATATATATAGTGATATATATGTATATATTTATGTATATAGATATATATATTATTTCGTTCTACGTGTATTTTGATATATATATATATATATTAATTTCACAAAACAGTTAGAACGAAATAACACACATCTATATATTTTTTAATTATTTGTAATTTTTTTTTTTTTTAACATATTTACATTTTTTTTATATTATATATAAATATATATATAACAATATATAACAATAACAATTATATATATATTTAATCAGTATCAGTCTACGTGTAATTTGATATTAATATATATATAATTATATATATATTAATAGTAAAATACACCTAGACGGTGTATGTGTGTGTATGTATATGTGTATATATATACTTAGATCATATATATATAATATATACATATGATCTAAATATATATTATTTATTTTTTACACTGATTAACTTTTTTTAATTTTATTTTCAGCCAGCAGGGGGACCACCTGTAATTACAGGCAGCCCCCCTGCTGGCAATGCAGAAGCCAGCTATCCCCGGCCATGTGATTGTGGGGTCCTCGCTAGGACCCCACTCTCACATGGCCGGGGGGCTTCGACGAGGACGGATGTGCCGCGGGGGGCTCCCTGGGAGTCCCCCCCACCGCGATCCCCGGCGTAGGACCGCCGGCGACCGGGTAAGTTAACAAAAACCGGAGGGCGTACAATTACGCCCGGCGGCGTTTAGAGCCGCCTATTAGAGGGCGTAATTGTACGTCCTCCGGTTTTAAGGGGTTAAACGCCAATTAGCCCAAATTGTGTTTTTAACTGGCAATACTTCCCAGGGGCCATGGTCACAAGGCAAGAGGCTGGCAAGCAGGCCTCTCCAAGAACAAGTGGTGAAGGGCACTTCGTTACACATCTCCCTTGTGGGGGGGAGACTAATCAGGTGTTTGATCTTTTGTCGGTCAGTGTCTAAGTTAGTCGATCCACCCACAATAAACAAGTACAAGAGTAGCCCACCCACAATAAACAGTTACTGCAGCTGGTGATCTCTGATGGCCGGTTCTGGCCTGTACATCCCAGGTTGCTGAGTGGGGGGGATTTTCTGGACACTTTTCTGGTCTTTTTATCAGGATTTTTCCTTGTTATCTATTATTATAACCAATTATCTTTTGTGAAATTTATATGAGATTTATTAGCTCCTGGATATTTTTCATTATAGTACTGTAGTGATATATTTTTTCTAAAGATTGTGATTATCTATTTTTGTACATACATGATATTTCTTTTTTATGTCATAGGTTTTCAAACTACAGTAGACAATCATAATCATTGTGGGCGCTTTTTCACCTCTTTTATGTGGTCTGTATAAAGTTAAGGTAAGACACTATGACATTACGGTAGGAATAGGATCTCGACAAACCTCTAGTGAGGCAAGGTTTGAGGAAATGGATCACAGGAAGGATCAATTCGCTCAGGCTTTCCAGACATTATTTTTTATTTTGTATATTAAATTTTTATTTGAATATTGAAACAGATATATTGACATGTAGAAATTTCACATATATTCAAGTGGGTTTCTCAAGAAAGTGCATAGTTTCACTAAATAAATATCAAGAAATTCAAGTAATCATAGCAAGCACTTAAATCACTATCGTGTTGAGATTATTGCACGTGTATTATAATTTTATAGTAGTAGAGAAGAAAAAGACAAATGTAACAAAAAAAGAAATAGAACAACAGGGAATGGGAAGAGGGGTTTCGCCGCCAGATATTTTCTACCCCCCCCCCAATCTGAGTAGAGCTGCGATGATCCTAAAATGTTGTGAAATAGCTATTATCGCTGTTCTCTACAAACACGAGACGAGGCTCTGTGTGAGGGTAAAAGGGGAACTGGTTTAATGGGAGCCACAGCTGGCCTTTTATGTAAGTCCCCATACAAGGGGTTTCTGGTGACACATTCCAGGGGCATTCCCCACTGGACATGAGAGGGGAAAGCACCATAAGCACACACATAATTACATTACCTCTCAGGTCCAGGACAAGCATAATAAAAATAAGTAAAAAAATATAACTTTAACATTAAGATATCCCTACAAATATTATACCCCCGGATAGCCTGGGTCTGAACGCCCAACATATGTCGAAATCACTCGGATCCCATGAATGTAGCGAAACGCCACCGGGGTATAGTTTAGACGATCGGTCTATTTCGGGAACAGTAAACTCACAGTTTTACATACAAAGCAGAGTTTGTGCATATGTTTTCAGAGTATTGGCCGTTCGAATAATGTTTTTACCGAATGCCGCTTTGTTCTGATAAATTGTGCCAAACATATTGGTGTATGGAAGTCCTAGCGGTGTTTGCCCCGTCGAATAGAGGATTTTAGTTCCATACAAATGTCCACCGCCACGTGTTCACACATATGAACAACGACCACCCAGCCGACTATTTAGACTGTTGAGGTGCTTGCGGTTTTCAGAGGCGTTAGTAAGGTTAATGGGGTCAACAAGTGGCACACTCTGCACCTGGGTGGTCGGTCGTTCGGTAGATTGGTTGGTATTCGAACAGGGGAAGTGGAAATAGGTAGGGGATGTATTCCACTGAACAAACAGGTAAACAGACTCAAAAGAGCTATAACATCCAGGGACAGGGAGGTCTGTCACAAGATACATAAAAATTTGTATATTGACATAAAAGACACTAGCATAATTACACAAAAAGAACTGAGACCATCTGTAGAGGTTAGGAAAAGCTCAATTAGCCAAGTTCGAGTCTTTCCAGACATTATTAGCGAGAACCGCTCACCTCTGTCCTGATAACCCTGCACCCAAACTTCCAATCACAGCAGAATGTCCTAGATATGAAGGTGATCTGAAAACCTGTAGGGGATTCATGAAACAGAATTTCCTTACTGAGAGTTCTACGGTTGTTTTTTTTCATGCACCAACTTACAGTCAAGGCTTTGGAGTGGGCTAATGCATTATGGAAAGATAATAGGCCACTGGTATATGATTACCAGAGTTTTGTAACAGCTTTCCTTAAAGGACCACTATAGTGCCAGGAAACATACTCGTTTTCCTGGCACTATAGTGCCCTTAGGGTGCCCCCACCCGCCGGGCTCTAGGTTGAGGAAGGGGCTAACCCTAGCTGGACCTGGCACCCAGACCACTTCATTAAGCTGAAGTGGTCTGGGTGCCTATAGTGGTCATTTAATGTGTTTGAGAATGAAATAGAGAAACAAATCGATAGCAGATTAAGCTATCGACTTCCACACTTTTCCGTCAGAGGTGAACTGGATTAATAATTGGATTGATCTCTGCGTTTATGGAAGGGGTTAATGATAATTCCTAGATCAGATGGCAGCGATAGATCTATAGGACCATATTGATGATCTAATTGATTGATATACATGATCGTTTAAGGTAAAGACATCTACAGAGGAATAGAGTCAGATGTTTTGCTGTAGCTGTTCCTCCTAGGTTCAGAGTTCCTGATATATCTTCTGCATCAGATTCCGAACCTATGCAGTTAGGGGCAACAAAATTGCCCAAGACAGAGAAACAATATAGGAGAAAGGAGTGACTCTGCCTATATTGTGGGAAGAAAGGGCATCTCAGAAATGATTGTCCGGTGCATCCGGAAAACTCCCGCACCTAAGGTCTTTAAGGGGACTGGCCTTGGGTGTGACATCTAAGTCCTGATTCTTCCTTAGAATCAATTGCTTCTCCTTATCACCTTCTTTTGGAAAAATAAAGGAATAGTCATACAAGCTTTAACAGATTCAGAAGCTGCTTTATTTTATTGACAAAGATTTTGTTGAGATCTATACACTCCCATTAAGAGAGAAGGAGTCACCCTTGGCCGTTGAGGCCATAGATAGTAGACCCTTGTGTTCTCCTATTATAACACGAAAGCAGATCAGGGCCACATGTTGTTGTTGCCTGCTTTAGAAACACTTCAAGTACCATAATGACTAAAAGCTCAATGTAGTGGTTAAGGTGCCAGGTGTGCCTCAATCATTGTAAGGAGTCAATCTGTTTTTAATCAGTTTCACTTTTTACTTGGGGTCTGTTGGGTGCCACTCCTTACCTCCACTACCAACTTCAGAGAGCTGGAAGTTCCAGCTTAGGAGGGTTTAGCTTATTGGATGGGAGCATCAAAAAAGCTTTGACTCCTTACAATCAGAGGTCAGTAAAAGGATAAAGTTTCACTAAAAATAAAATCTGTATTTTTACTAAGGGCTTACTCATGAGAGCATCAAAATGTGTCGGTTCCTTGCAATCAATGGAAAGTGAAAAGTTTCATTCAAAAAAAAAATATGTATTTTTACTTAAATGGTTACTCTAAGCACCATGATGACGCCAGTGATTTGAAGTGGTCATATTGCCTGTTAGTGTATTGATGACACCTGAGTACATCATGATGTCATATCCTGCCGACCATCACTCGTGCATGAAAGAGAGTAAAGGGGACAAGATGTAAACCCAGTGGTGGGCCAGGAAGGCTGCTTCTGTTAGTGGATTGATGACATGCCAATGACGCTGAAGAAGGTATAGTTAGGATAGTCCTGCAGCTATCCTAAATGTTTCTCTATGCTAGCTGCATACTGAAACGCTGCACATACAGGTGCCTTGAACCATGACAATGACCACTTCAAAACACTGAAAACACAGGGGAGGGGAATTAAGAAGAAGATGGGAGGGGGGGGGAGTAAGAAGAAGGGGGAGAAGGGGAGGAAGAAAAAGAAGGGGGAGTAAGAAGAAGAAGAAGAAGAAGAAGAAGGGGAAGTAAGAAGAAGAAGGGGGGAGTAAGAAGAACAAGAAGAGGGAGGTAAGAAGAAGAAGAGGGGAAGTAAGAAGAAGAGGGGAAGTAAGAAAAAGAGGGGAAGTAAGAAGAGGGGGAGTAAGAAGAAGGAGGGAGTAAGAAGAAGAAGAGGGGGAGTAAGAAGAAGGAGTAAGAAGAAGAAGAGGGGAAGTAAGAAGGGGGGTAAGAAGAAGAGGGGAAGTAAGAAGAGGGGGGAGTAAGAAGAAGAAGGGGGAGTAAGAAGAGGGGAGTAAGAGGAGGAAGAAGAAGAAGAAGAAGAAGAGGGGAGAAAGAAGAGGGGAGTAAGAAGAAGAAGAAGAAGAAGAAGAAGCAGAGGGGGGGAGCAAGAAGAAGAAGAAGAAGAGGGGGAAGCAAGAAGAAGAAGAGGGAGTAAGAAGGAGGGGAGATAAGAAGAAGAGGGGGGTAAGAAGAAGAAGAATGGGGGAGTAAGAAGAAGAAGGGGGTAAGCAGAAGGGGGAGTAAGAAGAACACAGTGAGGAGGGGGGGTGAGAAGAGCACAGGGAGGGTGGGTGAGTGTGAGAAGAGACCGCTAGGGGAGGGTGGGGGAGAGGAGAGACCACTAAGGGGCAGGGGAGAGCTCTAAGGGACAGAAGGGACAGCTCTATAGGACAGGGGGTAAGACA
>OW240912.1:161491234-161516686 GCA_933207985.1 Pelobates cultripes
CTTGGGACAGATGGTTTGGATGGATGAATGGTTGGCAAAGGACCCTCTTCCAGGTAGGGACAGCTGTTCTTATAATGATCATCATTTCCTTATTTCTAACCTGTTGCGTACTCCCTTGCATAACAGAAGTACTTACAGAAAGCGGTAGATAAGACTATAGTTGACGTGACCCCTACTTTCCTACATCAGGACGTCACAGACCTCGAAGATGACACACCACATACACCCCTTCAAGCTCATCAGTTCAAACAGACAACTGCTTTCCTGTAGGGATAGTATAGGGAAAGCATCTGTCTTGGCAGGCGAGTCTCACGTGTGGAGATGTAGTGGACTAGCCGCTGCGGGTTACCCACGGAGTGAAGTGTTCGATGCCTGCTGAGATAGATTAGGAGCATATCATTAGGGATATATTAGGGACAGTAGCAGTTGTTATGGTAAATAGCCATTTTAGGGGGGACTGTTGTGGAAATAAGGTCTACACATATTTCCTAGTTAAAGGAAAATGTCTATTTACTCATCTCACACTATGCTATAGAGTTAAGCACACATGTTTAATCAAAATGGCTGCTAGAAGCTTCTAACCCCTTCCTCCCCCTGCCCCTTTAAACACCGACTAACTACCTTGTGCAGCAAGATGGCGCCGGGAAACCGTGGGAGACCCTCATGGACCTGGTGACATGAAATATTGACATATTTTTAGCTAGTAAAATGTCTATTTACTTCATTTAGTTATACTTAATATTATTCAATAAATTACTAAACTGACCACTAGATGTCACTCAGGAGTACCCCACCCATCGACCAAACACTCTAATTTTCAAGATGGTGCTGGAATCCTGGGGGAGAACTCCATGACGACAGTAATGACATAAGAAGGCACACCCTGTAGGACGTGCTTTGAATAAAACACTTAACATTTAACCAATTATTGATGTATTATTCCATGTTATCTCTGACAATGCTTATGATGTAATTTTGCTTTAAAAGGGACATGCCGTCCCCTCTGAATAAACTTTCCTCAAGTTATTCAACAACCTAGAACCTGTGTCTGGTGTGAATTACTTCAGGGAGCGTGCACGCATTGTTTCATTGATTTGGCCAGGGGCAGATACACAAAGAAATAATCAATACTTTAATTGATTTTTCCATTTCACTGTGTAATCACCTGAGCCGTACCCTACCACAGTAACAGGACCATTGACTCCCCATCCCCCGCTGCCCCGTTGGTTAGGGGCTACTCATATTACTTGGAGGGAAAATTCATCTCCCCTTGAACCCAGCCTGCTACACACAGGGCTTACATTGTACACAACACCCCCTCCAGTCAAGACACATCCCCTAGGGAACATTACCCAGCAAATCTCATACAAAGACAGATGCAATCCTGGCTCAACCACCCATCCATAGGCACTAAACAAATACTCTCACATGAGAATGGAGGCAATATAGCAGAGGTAAACTCACCAGAGCACAACACATAACTCACCCGGGATTGCACGAGTTAATAACCTGGAAACATTCCCCATGGGCAGAGTACCCGACACACCCCACAGGTAGCACACACTCCAATGAGCACATACCTACCTACAAGCTGTAACATATTGTAGCAATAACAATATAGGCTACTTGCCATGTTACAAATGTTTTATGCATGTTTTCCACTAGAAAATAAAAAAAAGAGACAAATGAACCGACGACACATCTATGAACTCTTGTGATAAAACCATAGTACTGTATACTGCACATAACACTGCCTTCACCTCTCCTGTAACGCAACCTCTTTTGTCTCACCAAAATAAAGAATAAAAAAAATTAAAAATACAGCAAGACATGGTCTGCGTGACCAGTGTAAGCCGCCCACCCCCCACCTTATCTTAAGGATCCAAATAAAAAAGAAAAATAGAATGAAAGAAAAATCAGATATTATAGCACTCAAGGTCTAAATTTAACCACGGCTCCCATATTTTGATATATAGGCCAAAGCTTTGAAAAGCCGGAAAAAAAATAGCCTATCTCAATCATACATTGGTAATTTATTTGATTTAAAATAGCTATCTGTAAAGTATCCTGTTTTTTATTACACATCCTTGATATTACAAACTTCATGGCCATAAAAATCTGGATAGTCAAAAATTTCCCTCGCTTATTTATACCATCCAGATTTAAATGTAATAAGGCTTTTTCTGGAGAAGGTGTGAGTTTTGTCTTTAAAATATCTGAGATTATTAGAAAACCTTAGACCATGTATTATGGACTAGTCTACAAGACCACCATACATGTTCAAATGTTCCTTCCCTTAACCCCTTAGGACCAAACTTCTGGAATAAAAGGGAATCATGACATGTCACACATGTCATGTGTCCTTTAGGGGTTAAACCACATATCCAACATAGAGCACTGTGATTAGAGTCAATTTTATGCATTCTAGTGGGCACTAAATGCCATCTTTGCATTATTTTATAATGTAATTCTTGGATATTTAAACAAAGAGTAGCTCTCTCAACTTGTAGCCAGCTATTCCCCCATGCCATGCTATCGATCCCTGTGCCAAAGTCTTTTGACCATGTAATCTCTGCTCTCACTCTATTTTCCTTTTCCAGGGATTTCAAAAAAACATTTAACCTTTATGAAGATATTTTGATTTGAATGAGATGCAAAGAGATTCTCTAACAATTTCATGGCCTTAGGATCTAAAGTGATTGGGAGATGCCCCGATATATAGTTTTTTATGCGGATCAGATTACAATAATCCTTTTTTTTTAATTTCATATTCCATTATTAAGTGTTCATATGTTTTTAGCGTCTAGAATATCATTAAACCCAAGTTAGAGCCCAGCTTAAGTTTCAGATTAAAATGGAATTGTTGTTGAGCAAACAAAAATTAAGTAAAAAAAATAACTGTTTGGAAGAAATGCTGGGAGAGTATAAACAAATAGAGCTTTCAACAAATAAAAGGTTTATTAAATTTAACTTCTTTACAAAGCTAAAGGGAAACTGTGTTGGATTGGTCATACTCTGGACAAAATAAGATATAAGATATACATCCTCACTCGATATGTGTTTTCTCCTTTCTCTTTTGCTGCATTGTTTTGTTTATGTAGATATGTAAGTTAAATGTATTTGTTTGTCTTTGGTTAAGTGAACTGTACAAAGAAAAATTTTATGGATGTATTTTTCAAATGGGAGTAATGTTTCTTACTATGTGTATGGAAATGTCGTTTTGTATTGTCTTTTATGGGAAAAAAAAAATGGAAAAACTTTTCAATAAAGATTATTTAAAAAAAAATAGAATATCATTAACCCCTTAAGGACCAAACTTCTGGAATAAAAGGGAATCATGACATGTCACACATGTCATGTGTCCTTAAGGGGTTAAATACGTTTGTTAGATTTGGAGCCATTAAATTTTTTAATAAAAATATTTGGAGAAGCCATCTGGACCAGGAGCTTTATTCTTTTTTGAGTTCTTTATAGCTTGATGACTTCTCTTATCTCTACCAGTTTGTCTAGTGCTGCTCTATGTTTTATAGCTAGTGCTTATACATTAGAGTTTTTGAAATAGTCAGAAATTTGCAATTAATTTTTTTCAAAGTTAACTTAATTATATAGTGAAGAACAATACTCTCTGAATTCTGAGGCAATTTGATCGGGGGACCCACATTGATTATCACCTGATGAAATTTCAAAGATTCTCTCTTTGAGATTAGAATTTTTGACTTGATTAGAAAAAAAATTGCTTGCAGGATTCCTCAGATAAAACCACGTCTGTTTCCATTTGAATAGAATTGTATTTGCATTAGTTCTCTAATTTTGCTCTTAGATTGATATATTTCTAAGAGGGTTCCTACTTCTGGTGATAGGGGATTTTCTTCCCAGGATTCCCTTTGTCCCCTGCTCCCGCCAGCCAAGTACAGAGTTTTCCACTTCCGGTGACAGGGGATCTTCTTCCCATGAGCTTTGGCATCTGGGAGCCACAGCATGAGAAAACCTCTTTGACTCCCAGTTACAGAATGCCTGCCCAACCCAGCCATAGTCCCCAAAGGATGTCCACACCAACCCCAATGTGAAACCAGGCAAGGGAAGCGTCTCCTTTCGGGATACAAATGCTCCCTTTGGCTGGCACTCGTCTATACGAACGGCGGCCACCCAGGGAAGCACTCATTAATTACTTCTCTTGCGGTTTCACACTTACGTTGCACGTTGTTAACGTTCTAATTGATTGGTGTGAATATTCCAAGGGACACTGGGGAGGTCCCCGTTCGGGAACTGAACGGGGTGGGAAGAAGTTCACGAATGCTCCCTCCTGGATGAGGTTTGTCAAGGCTTCCCTTGCGGTTTTGGCATCAGGTCGACGTGAGAATGTTCTAATGAGCGTTCTAAATGGGTTGTTGGGGTGGTGGATTACCTTCGTGGAGGCACTCCTGAACGGGGAGCAGGCATTTTGCATGAACACACAGGGTAGTATACATAATAAAGACATGGGGAATACACAAACAACCGGGGTTCCTTTACAACTTCCATGACACAGTTAAAATCCCCCCAAAAGTATGAACATTCCTTTAATCCTATCGATGAATCTACTCATTATACAATTGAAGAAGTGAACCTGTCTTTCATTTGGCACATATATTTTAAGAAATGAAAAAAATCAAATAATTAAATTTACATATTAAACAGATTGTTCTTCCTTTAGGATCACAATATTTATGAATTAACTCATATTTAACATTTTTTGAAAAAAACAACAGCAACACCACATTTTTTTTTTTATCCTTTAAAGATGCATTAATGATGTAGGGAAATTATTTCTGAGTGAATCTGTTTGCATGCTCACCCTTCCAGTGCATCTCTTGTACCCCACAAACATCTATGTTCTCTTTTTAGAAGCCATTCATATAAAGAAATTCTCTTTTGGGGAACATTCAGGCCAAGAGCATTAAATGTGGCTATCTTTAACCGATTCTTCATCTAACTATGCTAGATTGATTGTGAAGTGAAGTGCCATTCACCCGGTCGCGCAGACATAACACACAATATACCCAAACCCCAAAATAAAACACTAATATGAGATATAAAGCCATTTCTTCTATACACAAAAACAGACATCCAAAATTGACCATAGTCTAAAAACAATCCCAAAAATGGGATCATGAAGACATATATTACCCTTGTCTCTTCTTACATAAGATTGTTTGCGCTCCTTTAAGCCTGTAGTTGTAAACAAAAATATAAATAAGGGTGAGAAAGGGGGTAAATAAGTTTAACATTTTTAAATTTAAATTTCTTTTTTTCTTTCCTTTTTTCCTATTTGCTCTCTTTGAGAGCCCTTTCTATTATCAGCTTGTAGTATCATCTTTAATTTCAGGTTTACTAGGGGGTCTGGCTAGGAAGGCTTAAAAATCCCTTTGTGTATATATTTGTGAGATTCATGTTACTATTTCCTCAAAAAAAAATAAAAATCTTATTTTAAAAATTATTTTTATAGGGTCTAGTCCCCATTTTACATTTTACTCAAATCTTGCAAATTTTGTATTATACTAATTTATATGTTAGTGACATATTTCCTTTCTCTTTTGAAATTCTGTAATGAATACAAAAAATGTTGTGGAATATCAGTCTTATATGGCTATATAGCTGTTAATGGTTCATCCATTCCTCCTGTTCCTATTAGTTCCATCTTTTCCTTTGCGCTTATTTCACTAGATTTAGAAAAAAAAAGTAAATAAATAAATGTTTCTTTTTCCCCCCTTTATCATTCCCTCTACCCCTAATCCCCCCTCCTCATGCCAACATTCGTCTCCGTCTTATCTTATGTGACTCCATGTGATTCATTAGAACTAGCTTCTTTAGACTTCATTGAAGATTTGTTCATCCAATCCAGAGCTTGACTAGCAGAATTAAATGTCAGATTTCTATTTTCATAAATAAAAGTCAATTTCATAGGAAATCCCCATCTATACTTTATGTTCTTATTCCTAAGGACATCTAGTATTGGTTTGAATTCTCTTCTCAATTCTCTTGTTTTAGGATAGAGGTCTTGGAAGAAGTACATGTTTTGGAATTTTCCTTCCTCTGCGTGGAAGCTTCTTAAAGCAGATACAATTTTTTTGATTTATAAAAAAATGAGTTGAATCTTATAATGATGTCACTTGGTATTTCTTCTGGGAGATAGCTGGGTTTAGGGAGTCCGTGGACTCTTTCTATAATGTCATCGCCATGAACCTCTTGGACCTTCATATCCTTAAAAAATGCCATTAGATAAGGTCTAATATTTCCTGAGTCCACCTTTACTGATATACCCCTTATTTTTCAATTTTTTTCTTCTTGCTTTGTCTTCTGCATCTATTCGTTTGATTCAAAATTGGAGCATTTCAATTTTATGTTCATTTTCATTTTGTGTGCATTTTTGTCATTTCCTGTTTTATCTTGGCCATATAGATTTAAAGTTTTTCCATGATTTCGATTAGTTGAATATTCAAGCATTTTTTAAATATAATCTTGGGATGCAAAATGTAAATCTGCTGCTTTTGGGCTTGTTGTTTTTGAACTATGTGGTACTGATTCATTAGTATCGTTATTCTCAGTAGTGTTAGAGGTATTATGTTCTACCAGTAATAACCTGGGTTTAGGGTCTGTTGGGTTAGGCGAGGGAAAGAATGTAGAAAGTCTTCTTTCACTTTTGTGAGGATTCTTTTTTCTCTTTTTTTTTGAAGTTGGTTTAGCCTCAGTAGCTTTTTTATTCACCATTTTTTTGCTCTTTTCAGACAATCCTTCTCTCTTGATTCTCTTTTAAATCTAGACAAAAATCTCCCTTTGGCCAAGAATGGTAATGTTTTCCCAAACACTTATCTGGAAATTTTCTTCCCAGATTTGCTTACCCTTATGAATTTTGACCAATAGTGATTTAGATTTAAATCAGATTCAAAACTTGTGTAGACAATGAATACTTGGTTGTTTTAATTTGACTGCCAGAGAAGGCTATTTGCTTAATTTTAACCCTTTGTTAATGTTCATTGATCTGGAAATTTCTATAATTTGCAGACACTTGAGCGTGCAAGAAAAGCAAAATAGCGTGTTTTTAAAGGCAGAAGGCCCGTAGTTTAACCTTGTATTTATCCATATGACATACAAACTCCCTGTGCACTTACCGTTCTTCTAGTTCATTCTGGCAACGGCAGCAGGGTACATGCTCTTCAATGGGTGCAATGATAAGGTAACTCCCTCAGGTTGCATCCGTTATGTTGCCCGCTGGACAGTTGGATGCTCTAGCTAATACATATCCGGTATCCGCTACTGCATGAATACGGTATCGGCGTGTTGGAGGAGAGTACCCGCCCACTCAGCGTCCTAGGTCATCCTGTCAGCGCTGCCTATAGCGACCTTGACCAAAAATACAATTCATAAAGGGACACTATAGTCACCAGAACCACTACAGCTTTATCAGAGAAAAGGCAGTGTTTATATTGCCTAATAACACCTCTAGAGACAGTCACTCAGGTGGTCTCTTCCTGCAGGTGCTTCCTGGGTAAGGGTTGCATAGTGTGCAGCACCTACGTTAATGCTCCCTATAAGTAAGCATTTATTCAATACATCTATTGCGCAGTAGTCTCCTAATGCTTTCTTATGGGGATTGTCAAGATTGATGATCTAGGCAAGTGGTTCCCAACCTTTTTTGATTTGAGTACTCCTTGGCAGACCATTTACATATATTGGATCCCCATATTAGCAAAATGTTTGTAATTAATATAGTTGCTATTATTTCAAATGTATACGTTTTTCTCTGCCCAATTTCCCATTTTTTCTGCCTGCTTTTCCTCTGACAGTGAGTGTGGGAGTATAACAGTATGAGGGCAGTGTGTGGGAGGGTGACATTGTGGGGGGGGTCAGTGTGTGGAAAGGTGACATTGTGAGGAGGCAGTGTGTGGGAGAAGGATAGTGTGGGAGGGCATGTGACAGTGTGGGGGACATGGGTGACAGAGCATGGGGGCAGTGTGCAGGGACGGTGTCAGTGTGGGGGAGTGGGGTGACAGTAAGTGGAAAGGGGATTGTGGGGGGACAGTATGGAAGAAGAATAGGTGACAGTGTGTGGGGGAAGTGTTTGGGGAGGGTTACAGTGTTGGGGAAGACAGGTGACAGTATGTGGGGATATTGGTGACAGTTTGGGAAGGTTTATGACTGTGGGTGTGTGTGATATTGTGGGAGGATGACAGCTGAAAGTGGAGGGGACAGTGTGTGTGGGGAGGGTGACAGTGTGAGGGTAACAGTGTTACGAGGGCAGAGGGCAGTGTGGAAGAGGGCAGGTGACAGTGTGGGTGGACGGGTGACAGTATTGGGACAGCGTGTGGGAAGAGGACAGGTGTCAGGTGTTGGAGGAAGACAGCGGTTAGGGTGGCAGTGACAGTGTGGGAGGGAGGCAGTGACAGTGTGGAAGTGGGCAGTGGCAATGTGGGAGGATGAAAGTGGGGAGGGTGGCAGTGTGTCAGTGTGCAAAGGTCACAGACATACAGATTCAGACACTCACACATACATATTGTAACAAACCACCTCTTTTACCGGTAGGATTGTTACAGATCTCACGGTAACCACAGCCTTCTAGGGCAATCAAAGTCCAGGACACATCCAGCTCAATTTTCCTGATTTATTAGGTGCAAAATATACAAGTGCTTCAAAATAAAATAAACAAAACAAAACTCCTTGCTCTTGTTTGAGCACTTACTAAACACAGTAATCACTATCTGGAATTGGGTGGCTTTCCCACTTACCAATAAAAAAACTATACATGCAAGACTCACCGTTCCTCTGGCTCTTTCTCCCTCACTCTGCAGCAGGCTGATCCCTTCTTTTAAAAGTCTGCCTGCTAATTGAGTATCAATTAGTTCACATCTCTGGAACTCCTAGGGTATATACACAATCCGGTCTGTCTGTTATATAGCAACTAGTGCTACCCTGCTCTCCAAATGCTCCAGGGACCCTTACCATGGTTTGCAGAATACCAACAATGTATCTTGCAAACCTAATATCTCTCCCTGGGGCATTTAATTGAGAAACCTCAGGCTGCTGTTTAGTAAAGCACGCCTAATGTATCTTCCCTCAACAACCATTCCAACCATTCCACATTTTCTCTCACAAATCCCCCCCCCAGCTCATACCCATGGGTTTGAGCGACCATGGAAAGCCCATCAGCATTGCCTTGTTTTAGACCTGCTCTTTGTTGAACAGTGAAATGAAAAGATTGTAAATTCAGGAACCATCTGGTTACCCTGGAGTTATTCTCTTTGTTCTGACACATCCACGTAAGAGGTGCATGGTCCGTTATCAATTTGAATTTTCTACCAAACAGATAGTATTTAAGAGAGTCTAGTGCCCACTTAATGGCAAGACATTCCTTCTCAACAATTGAGTAGTTCTTTTCATAAGGGATTAACTTCCTGTTACAAAAAAAGACAAGGTGTTCTTCACCCTGGTATTCCTGTGAAAGGACTGCCCCTAAGCCCACTTCAGAACCATCGGTCTGTACTATAAAATCTCTAGAAAAATCTGGAGTAACTAAGACAGGTTGGCTATGAATAACTTCCTTCTGATTTTTAAAGGCTTCTTCAGCTTCTGAGCCCCATTTAACTACAACTGACGACTCTGCTTTAGTGAGGTCTGTTAGAGGTGCAGCAATGGTAGCAAAATTTGGAATGAATCTCCTATACAGTAACCAGTCAAGCCTAAACATGCCTTCACTTGTTTTTTTGTAAGTGGCTGTGACCATTTTTGTATGGCTTCCACTTTGACAGTCTGTGGGTTAACCAATCCCCTCCCAGTTGAATATCCCAATTACTTAGCTTCCTCCAAGCCAATCGTACACTTGGAAGGATTGGCAGTAAGGCCTGCCGAGTGGATTACCAGTCTGCACTGTGGATAACTAAATCATCCAAATAAGCTGCAGCATAACGAACATGAGGTTTAAGAATTCTATCCATCATTCGTTGGAATGTAACCCAAATGGCAATACGGTATACTGCCATTGGGTGTTGAAAAGGCGGTCTTTTCTTTGGCTCTTTCAGTGAGAGGGACTTGCCAGTAACCCTTTGTTAGATGTAAGGTTGTTAGATAACGAGCTTTACCCAGTCTTTCTATCAACTCATCAATTCTTGGTATTGGATATGCATCAAGTTTGTGGTAATCATTACAGAACCTCCAGGTGCCTTCAGGTTTTGGCACCAATAGGACTGCTCCAGTCACTCTGGGACTTTTCAATCACTCCAAGTTGTAACATTTTTTCAACTTCTAAGTTTATAGCCTCCCTATGGGCCTCAGGGATTCTATAAGATTTGAGATTAACCCTTTCCCCTGCTTCGGTTATTATGTCATGTTTAATTGCCTTAGTCTTTCCTGGAACTACAGAGAAAACATCCCTATTTCTTCTGATGAAATCTCTGACTTCTGATGTACAGACAGAGTCTCAGATAAGTTCACCTCTGGCTCTACTATAGGAGGTTCTAAAGGTTTTTAAGCAACCAGGACCTCCCTGTCCTTCCAAGGCTTTAACAAATTTATATGATACAACTGTACAGGCTTTCTTCTTCCTGGTTGTCTGACTTTATAATTGACATCACTCACTTTTTCTATTATTTCATATGGTCCATGCCAAGTCGCAAGGAACTTGTTCTCCACAGTAGGGACCAAAACCTATCTCCAGGTTGGAAAACTCTGACTCTAGCATTACAGTTATAGCTGTTTTTCCGAGCCTGCTGGGCTTCCAGCATGTGTTCCCTGACAATAGGTATGATGATTCTATCCTGCATATCTTTCCACCAAGGCAATCAGCTGGTCTGCTGTATGGGGATTACTTTGGCTGACCCAGCAACGCAGGGCAGCTGGTAAACCATGCAGAAAACGGTCCATTACTAAGGTTTCCACAATGTGGCTAGCTGAATGGATTTCAGGTTGCATCCATTTCTGTTTGAGGTGAATGAGGTCAAACTTTTGGGAACGTGCGGCTTTGTCAGAAGAATATGACCATGAGTGGAACCTTTGGGCACGTACTCCAGAGGTTAAATACAGTCGTGCCAAGATTTCAGTGCCTTGCAAAAGTATTCAACCCCCTTGGCTTTTTACCTATTTTGTTACATTACAGCCTTAAGTTCAGTGTTTTATTAATCTGAACTTTATGTGATGGATCAGAACACAATAGTCTAAGTTGGTGAAGTGAAATGAGAAAAATATATACATAAAACTATTTTTTAGAAATAGAAAACAGAAAATTGGCATGTGCGTATGTATTCACCCCCTTTGTTATGAAGCCCATAAAAATCTCTGGTGCAACCAATTACCTTCAGAAGTCACATAATTAGTGAAATGATGTCCACCTGTGTGCAATCTAAATGTCACATGATCTGTCATTACATATACACACCTTTTTTAAAGGCCCCAGAGGCTGCAACACCTAAGCAAGAGGCAGCACTAACCAAACACTGCCATGAAGACCAAGGAACTCTCCAAACAATGTTGTTGAAAAGTACAAGTCAGGGTTAGGTTATAAAAAAAAAAATTAAAATCTTTGATGATCCCCAGGAGCACCAGAAAATCTATCATAACCAAATGAAAAGAACATGGCACAACAGCAAACCTGCCAAGAGACAGCCGCCCACAAAAACTAACGGACCGGGCAAGGAGGGCATTAATCAGAGAGGTAGCACGGAGACCTAACGTAGCCCTGGAGGAGCTGCAGAGTTCCACAGCAGAGATTGGAGTATTTGTACATAGGACGACAATAAGCCGTACGCTCCATAGAGTTGGGCTTTCTGGCACAGTGGCCAGAAGAAAGCCATTACTTTCAGCAAAAATCAAAATGGCACGTTTTGAGTTTGCGAAAAGGTATGCGGGAGACTCCCAAAATGTGTGGAGGAAGGTGCCCTGGTCTGATGAGACTAAAATTGAACTTTTCGACCGTCAAAGAAAACGCTATGTCTGGCGCAAACCCCACACATCACATCACCCAAAGAACACCATCCCCACAGTGAAACATAGTGGTGGCAGCATCATGCTGTGGGAATATTTTTCAGCAGCTGGGACTGGGAAACTGGTCAGAGTTGAGGGAAAGATGGATGGTGCTAAATACATGGATATTCTTGAGCAAAACCTGTACCACTCTGTGCATTATTTGAGGCTAGAACGGAGGTTCACCTTCCAGCAGGACAATTGCCCCAAACACACTGCTAAAGCAACACTTGAGTGGTTTAAGGGGAAACATGTAAATGTGTTGGAATGGCCTAGTCAAAGCACAGACCTCAATCCAATAGAAAAGATTGCTGTTCACAAGCGCATACCATCCATCTTGAAGGAGCTGGAGCGGTTTTGCAACGAGGAATGGCCAAATTTCGTAGTGGCAAGTGGTATGTGGCAAGCTCATAGAGACTTATCCAAAGCAACTTGGAGCTGTGATAGCCGCAAAAGGTGGCTCTACAAAGTATTGACTTAAAGGCGGGTGAATAGTTATGCACATTTACTTTTTCTGTTGTTTGCTTCACAATAAAAAAAAATTAAAAAAAAATCATCTTCAAAGTTGTGGGCATATTCTGTAAATTAAATGATGCAAATCCTTAAACAATCCATGTTAATTCCAGGTTGTGAGGCAACAAAAGACGAAAAATGCAAGGGGGTGAATACTTTTGCAAGTCACTGTATATGCTCAATTATACTCCTGTGGGGAGTAGTCTCCTGTTCCCAGGTCTCCTTAGCAATATCCAGTATTCCCCGGGGATGTCTTCCATATAACAATTCAAAAGGAAAGTAGCCTGTGGAGGCCCGTGGAACTTCCCTAATGGAAAACAGTACATATGGCAATAAAAAAATCCATTTTTTTTCCGTCTGCATCTATTACCTTACATAGCATACTCTTAAGGGTTTTGTTGAACCTCTCTACTAAACCATCAGTCTGTGGGTGATATACTGAGGTCTTAAGATGTTTAACCTGCAAGAACCTGCACAACTCTTTTGTGACTCTGGACATGAAAGGGGTCCCCTGGTCTGTCAGGATTTCTTTAGGGATACCCACCCTACTGAGCATCAATATGCTATTAACTTTGCAGAGGTATTACACAAGGAGATGGCCTCAGGGTAGTAAGATAGCGAGATGCATAGTCCAAGATGACTAGTATATACTGTGCCCCGTAGCGGACTTTACAAGTGGCCCCACTAAGTCCACAGTGATCTTTTCAAAAGGCACATCAATTATGGGTAAGGGTACAAGTGGACTACGAAAAGTCTTGAAAGGAGCCCTGTATTGGCACTCAGGACATGAGGAGCAATAGTTTGTTATAGCAGCAAAAACTCTAGGCCCGTAAAACCTTCTAAGGACTGTGATCCTTGTCAGCAGGTAGCACGGTCCTCTAGGGCAAAAACATGCACAGTCCTTGTAATTGCATATACTCCAGACACTTTATTTGTAAGTTTACATATGATACAGCAGTAAATGAAAACATAAATGTAACAGAAAACCCTATAAACAAAAACCTAGCTTGTCTGAGCACTAACTGACATTAGGTTCCCTATCTCTCAGGGTTAAACTAAACAAAACAATATTGCACCAACCTTATTAGATAGCAACACTCTGCTAGCTAGCCTGTTGCTTTCCTTTCTGCACTCCCAGTGCTCCAAGCCAGCCTTGCCCTGACTGCTTTCCTTTCTGCACTCCCAGTGCTCCAAGCCAGCCTTGCCCTGACTGCTTTCCTTTCTGCACTCCCAGTGCCTAGTCTCCTTGACTCTCTATATGGAGAGAACAGCCTCTCTCCTACATGCTTCCTGGGAGGAAGCCAGCAATCCCTTTCCTTTTCCTGCCTAGCCGGGAGGGGTTTATTCCCACTGCAACAGCTCATTAACTGCAGCTGAGCAGTGGGTTGGAGACGGCCCAAAAAACCCTGGCCTGGATCTATGTCTCCCCAGAAAACCACTAAACTGTGGAGTGGAGCACTGGCCCACCCTTCTCTCCAAATGCTCCACCCCAGGGGCCCATAACTAAACAAAGGTTTGTGCAACACACAAACTACACGTACTTCCCCTGGGGTTAAAAGGCCTATCTGCCTTCACTTTATCACAGGACTCTCTCTTTTCGACTCCCAATTGTCCCCCTAATATGTGGCTGTGAGCTGTGTTTTGGTAAGTCTGGGGAACCAACAGCTGCTTAATGATATCTGAATCCTTCTTTTCTACGCGGTAAAATAGGTAATTTTGTACTTCAAAATAGGGGAACGGCAGTGCTTCTCCTGGCTGATTAGCAACCCCATTTACAACTCTAATATCATTTCTAGCTGTCACTAAAGTGGGATCTTCCCACTGAGCAGTTTTTAAAATTACCCGGACTGATCCCAATGTCAATTAAGTCATCGTCCTTATCTGCAGTATTAGAAGGCTCCTCACTAGTTTGAGCTGGGTTATCTCCTATTAATAGTGGTTTAGGGCAGTATCTTTTACTTTTTCTTATTTGTCTGTCACAGTGGTCAAAACCCAAGTCAATATCGGTAAAAGGGAACACAGTATCCTTGGCAGATTGACTAATTTCTGATAATCTTTGGTCTGTCTTTTGTACAGCTGCCCATAATCCTAGAAAATGAAGAAAGTCTCTACCGATCGCTACCTCATGGGCGAATCTAGATACTACACCCACTCGATACTTTAAATCCCCATACTGTTTTCCAATATTTACTTCCACAGTGGTGTATTCTCTTTTATCACCATGAAGACAGATAATGCCTATTTTTTGAACATGATCATGTTTTACACAAGGTATTATAGACTCTGCTACCAACGTAACCATACTACCTGAATCAAGTAATGCTTTAGACATTTTCCATTCACAGTTACACATCATTTATGAGGGTTATTATCAGTCATTGTTAACAGCACAATAACAGTTGAACAAAAATGAATGTGCTCCCTCATCTCTGCCCATTTTGCATTCCATAGGTTCATCCTTCAATGGACAATCCTTGGCCATATGACCATCCTCTTTGCATTCAAAACATTTCACAGTATAATCTGACCACCAATTAGTTCCTCACCTAGGCCTGTTAGACCTGAATGCCCCCCTGGTTCCTGATGTATTGTCCCTGGTGTTCTGTGTATAGAGCTGCAGCTCTTCAGCTCCCCTTAAACCTTGAACAGTCTTACCAGATCTTGTAGAATCTTGGGGCTTAAGATTGCGGGGGTTTTCCTGTGGAGGGGGACATAGCAGTTCTCCTGCAGCCACATATCTTGGATTTCAGGTTGCATCCATTTCCGTGCGAGGTGAATGAGGTCAAACGTTTGGGAACGTGCAGCTTTGTCAGAAGAATATGACCATGAGTGGAACCTTTGGGCACGTACTCCAGAGGTTAAATACAGTCGTGCCAAGATTTCAGCTTTCATTTTGCTGTAGTTACTTGCATCCGCTGGTTCTAAGTCATAGTATGCCTTCTGTGGCTCTCCACTTAGGAACGGTGCCAGTATGCTTGCCCACTCATCAGCTGGCCATCCCTCCCTCTCAGCAGTGCGTTCAAATGCCAGAAGGTACGCCTCAACATAATCTGATGCAGTCATTTTCTGAAGGTAGTGGCTCGCCCGAATCACCTTTGGCCCCTGGTATCTTCCATCAGGGTCTCCATTCAGCTTTTCATAGCTTGGATTTCTTGTTGTAGTCCCTGGGTGGCTTTTTGCTGCTCCTAACAAGCTAGTTTAAACATCTCAGCTTGTGTCACAGCAATCTGTTTCACCAAGGACTCAGTGCACTCCATCTGTGTTTTGGCCAGGATTTTAGCACGCTCTGCCTGGGCCAGCACCAGTTGCTGCAGGGCTGCACTGTTCTCTGCAGCTCTCCTGTTAGCCTCTTGTTGCACAGAGGTGGATTGAATCAGAGCCTTGATAACATCCTCCATGTTGAGCTTTAAGTGACTTCTACCCTCAGGCTTACGTGGCTGCCCGCATCCTCCACCATATGTAACAAACCACCTCTTTTACCGGTAGGTACAGTAACCACAGCCTTCTAGGGTAATCAAAGTCCAGGACACATCCAGCTCAATTTTCCTGATTTATTTGGTGCAAAATATACAGGTGCTTCAAAATAAAAATAAACAAAACTCCTTGCTCTTGTTTGAGCACTTACTAAACACAGTAATCACTATCTGGAATTGGGTAGCTTTACCACTTACCAATAACAAAAATATACATGCAAGATTCACCATTCCTCTGGCCCTTTCTCCCTCACTCTGCAGCAGGCTTCTTTTAAAAGCCTGCCTGCTAATTTACCAGTGTAGCGGAGCTGCAATATTAAATCCTAATATCTCCGCTGGTAGAAGAAAATAAACCAAGGAAAGCACTGAATGAAGGCAATATCCCAAATCCCCCAGTAACCGGACGAAACACAGTTCTGGGAGATTTTTATTCACAAGCTCCAGTATTTATGCGATTTCCCCATGCAAGGGGTTTCCTTAATTACTTTACAGGGGTTATACAGTAGGGGACTACATGGGGAACTGAACATACAGGACTTTTCTCCCACCGTGCACTGCTGTACGAGAGGGATACTCCCACAAGAATATCCTGCTAAATGGATTATCCCTCCGTTCAGCAGAACCGGCTTTTCACATAAAAATCTGTAACTGGTATAATATTCGTGCCAATGTACTGAATGACCGATCGGCAGATAGCTGGGGTCTGAGCGTATACTTTGTGAAAGTACCGCTCAGATCCCAGCACAATTACCCGAACGCCGCACGAAATACATTGTAACATCAACTCTTCATAATAGTCGCGAATGCATAAGTGGGGAAAAAGTACCGAAAGACCGGCGTTCCCGAACGGCCTGGAAGTCCAGCGGTGTTCGTGCAATCGAATAGCCGATTTTAGTTTCAGGCACTCGACGACCAAACACCGCTGGGCTAAAAGTGAATCCAAGATGGCCGCTGCCGCGTGGTCGGTATCCGAACGACGGCCACCCTGGGAGTCAATTAGCAGCCGATTGATACAATGTTGCAATCGGTTAATGGGAGCCACACGACCCCCTGTGTGTGGGCTCCCATTCGGTACTTTGTTCGTTTCATGAACAGTGTTGAAAGTCACTGTTCATGAAACTACCATATGAATGCTGGTGGCTTTCGTGCCACTAGCATACGAATTCCCTCTATCACATTTTAAGCGAACACATCAAACACCTTATATAAAACAGTCTCTCCAGGGCAACCCTTAGATATAAAAAAAATAGTCTTAGGTGGCTAGGTTTGCCACAATGCTCCCCCAGAACCAAGCCGGCATACACAGTCTGATCCCAATGGATCGGCTTGCGGATGTCCGGAGGAGTACTCACAGATCACTTCTCAAGGTCAGTTTGCCTGGATAACCCGTCGGCGTTACCGTTTTGCTTTCCGGGGCGATAATGAATGGTAAAGTCGAATGGCTGCAGCGCCAAGCTCCAGCGCAGCAGCCTGGCATTGTGTCCAGCCACACGGTTCAGCCACACCAATGGGTTGTGATCTGTGAGTAAGGAAAAGGGTTGCCCATACAAATAAGGCTGCAATTTTTTGAGGGCCCACACCACGGCCAGGCATTCTTTCTCAATGGCGGCGTAGCTTACCTCTCGTGGTAATAACTTTCGGCTTAAGTAAGCTACGGGATGTTCTCCTCCATCTACTCCAACTTGGCTCAGCACTGCTCCCAATCCAAACATGGAAGTGTCTGTGTGAACAAGAAATCGTTTAGTTGGATCAGGAGAAGCAAGTACAGGTGCATTAGTCAAAGCAGTTTTGAGTTGTTGTAATGCCTGATCACACTCTGGGGCACAGATGACCTGTTGAGGAAGATTTTTGTGTGTCAAGTCGGTAAGGGGTTTGGCTAGGGCACTATAATTGGGCACAAACTTCCGGTAGTACCCTGCGGTACCCAGGAAGGCTAACACTTGTTTTTTTGTCCGGGGGTAGGCCTCTATTTTGGCGGGTTCTGGTGTTTGCTACCCACTCCCTACCCAGTGACCAAGGTACTGTACCTCCGCCATCCCTATGTGACACTTGCTGGGTTTTAGCGTCAACCCTGCCTCTCCAATACGGTCAATGACAGCTCCAATATGTTGCAGATGGTCTGACCATGTCTGGCTATAGTTGGCGATATCGTCCAGGTATGCACATGCATACTCCTGGAACCCATCCAGTAGCCGATCTATCATCCTTTGAAAAGTAGCCAGAGCGTTTTTCATCCCGAATGGCATGACTCAAAACTGGTAGAGGCCCAACGGGGTGACAAACTCCGACTTGGGAATAGCATCCTCGGCTAAAGGAATCTGCCAGTACCCCTTGCACAAGTCAGTCGTAGTGAGGTACTGGCCTCGTGCCATCTTACCTAGCAGCTCGTCTATCTGGGGCATCGGGTATGCATTAGACACTGTTTTGTCATTTAGCCACTGGTAGTCAACACAGAATCGCGTCGTGCCATCCTTCTTGGGTACTAACACTACCTGCGATGCACAGGGGCTATCGGAATGTTCGATAACCCCTAGCTACAACATCTCTTCAATTTCTTTCTGCATATGTTCCCTGACTGCTTCAGGGATATGATATGGGGTCTGGCGCATCGGTAGCTGTCCTGTGGTCTCTACCCGGTGAGTGGCCAGCGGAGTGTACCCTGGTAAATTGGAGAAGGTGGCTCCCTTAGCCTCAATTAACTCCTGTACCTGGGCACGCTCCTGAGGACTTAACCGCTCCCCTAGCTGAACACCCGTGGAGTTCTCTGCCTGATCTTCTCGATCTAATAAATCAGGTAGCGGAAGATTCTCCTGATCCTCAGAGGCATATAGCTGCCATGTCCTCTATCCTCTCATGGCATATTCACGTGGAGCATGCATTTTTTCCCTACTCCTGAGCATGGGCCAATCACATAAGTGGTGTCACATCTCTGTTCCACCACTTGGTATGGGCCCTGCCAGGAGGCCTGCAGCTTGTCATTGTTTTGTTTTAAAATCAAAACTTTCTGTCCCACTTGAAAGCTTCGGTCCCTGGCTCCCCTATCATACCATCGGCGCTGGCGTTGTTGGGCCGCTTGGAGGTTTACCCGTGCGGGTTAGTGCCTCCAAGCGGTCCCTGAATTCCAGCACATACGGTACAATGGGTATCCCATCTGCACTGCTTTCCCCTTCCCAATGCTCTCAAATTAAATCTAGGGGTCCTCTCACCCTCCTCCCAAACAACAATTCAAAGGGGGAGAGCCCAGTGAATTCTTGAGGTACCTCTCGGTAAGCGAAAAGCAGATGGGGTAAAAATCTCTCCCAGTCCTTATGGACATCTCCAAATGTACGGAGCATCTGCTTTAAATTCCATTGAACCTTTCACATAACCCATTGGACTGAAGGTGGTACGCAGAATTCACAATAGGCTTAATGCCACATATTTTCCAGAGTTGGTGGGTCACTTCGGCTGTGAACTGCAGATTACTGGAAATTACTGGAGATTATCTCCTGTGGGAACCCCCACCCGGGAAAAGACTTTCATTAAGGCTTCTGGCACTGTGTGAATATTAGAGAGGGCCACTGCCTCTGGTTACCTGGTGGCGTAATCCACCATGGTCAAGATGTACCTCTTGCCGGAGGGACTGGGTTTGGGTAAGGGTCCTATACTTCATGAAAGTACCACTCAGATCCCAACACAATTACCCGAACACCGCACGAAATACATTGTAACATCAACTCTTCATAAAAGTCACAAATGCATAAGTGGGGAAAAAGTACCGAAAGACTGGCGCTCCCGAACGGCCTGGAAGTGGTGTTTGTGCCGTCGAGTAGCCGATTTTAGTTCCAGTCACTCAACGACCAAACAAAGCTGGGCTAAAAGTGAATCGTATCCAAACGACGGCCACCCTGGGAGTCAATTAGCAGCCGATCGATACAATGTTGCAATCGGTTAATGGGAGCCACACAACCCCCTGTGTGTGGGCTCCCATTCGGTTGAAAGTCACTGTTCGTGAAACTACCATATGAATGCTAGCGGCTTTCGTGCCACTAGCATTCGAATTCCCTCTATCACATTTTAAGCGAACACATCAAACACCATATATAAAACAGTCTCTCCAGGGCAACCCTTAGATATAAAAAAATTGTCTTAGGTGGCTAGGTTTGCCACAACCAGCTACAGGTGAGTATCAATTAGTTCACATCTATGGAACTCCTAAGGTATATACAAGATCTGGTGTGGCTGTTATATAACAACTAGTGCTATTGGAGCACTGGCCCATCCTGCTTTCCAAATGCTCCGCCCCAGGGACCCTTAGCATGGTTTGCAGAGTACCAACAATATATCTTGCAAACCTAACATCTCTCCCTGGGGCATTTAATTGAGAAACCTCAGGCAGCTGTTTAGTAAAGCAGGCCTAATATATCTTCCCTCAACAACCATTACACATTTTCTCTCACAATACATACATACATACAGATTCAGGCACTCACTCACACAGACATACAGATTCAGACACTCACACATACATACAGATTCAGACACTTATACATACACACACAGACATACAGATTCAGACACACTCACATACATACAGCTTCAGACACTCACACAGAACATACATACATACACACATACATACAGCTTCAGACATACATACATACATACATACATACATACATATTCAGACACTCACATACATTCAGATTGAGATACTCACACATACATTCAGATTCAGACACTCACACATACATACAGATTCAGACTCTTACACATACATACAGATTCAGACACACACAGACATACAGATTCAGACACTCACACAGACATACATACAGATTCATGATAAAGAAAAATAGAAAAAGGTCCAGGCACTCCAGGATACAAAATTGCAAATGTATTGAACCCACTGCCACTCACAAGGTTTCGACCTACACAGTCTTGATCAAGTATTTGGTCCCTGGTACTGGGACTGGCCTGGTTGCACCCAGATACATATTGCTATATTGCTTGGGATTGAGTGCAGTTCCACATCTCCTATTATGATTATACATACAAATTCAGACACTCACACTGACATACATACAGATTCAGCACACTCACACGTATATACAGATTCAGACACTCACACATATATATAGATTCAGACACTCACACATAACATACATACATACAGATTCACACACTCACTAATACATAGATACATACATACAGATTCAGGTACTCACACAGACATACATACAGATTCAGACACTCACACAAAACATACATACAGATTCAGACACTCACACATACATACAGATTCAGACACTCACACATACATAAATACATACAGATTCAGACACTCACACAAAACATACATACAGATTCAGACACTCACATACATACAGATTCAGACACTCACAAAGGCTTATATTTTATGACTTCCATGGTTGGGGCTGTTAGGAGTTGGGTTTCTTGCTTCTTGTCCCCGTCCGGCTTCCCACATAACGGGTTTACTACCCCTGCCTCCAGCGTGGCTCAGAGTAAGTCAGCTGGGAATAAGTGACAGTTCTCTGCACTTCCTCCCTGCTCTCCAGACGGCTAAGAGGGGGCCCAGTCGCGCAATTAAAGCTCCATAATGCACAGCCGGGCCCCTCATCGCAGATGTCCATCCGATGGACTGGTGGTTCCCAGCCCTTGCGTTGCGGCTGCACGGACAGGGCCACCATTGCCGATTTCTGTTCGCGAACCCCCTGGGCCACTGAACTGAAACCACTAGGCCATGAAGGCAGGGCCAGTTGCGGCGTCACTAGCATGGCATGGGAAAAAAGGTGAGTAAAAACACCTTTCCCATGTAAATGGAAGAGGGCAGGTCACCTAAATATACAGGCACTCACTGACAGAGATACACACTGATTTGACAGACTCACACAATCACTGACACACACACACATACTGATATTGCAAAACTCACTCACAAATTATTTGTTTTATTTTAATGTATCCATCCAGCCTCCTTACATATAGGAGAGTTGGAGTGGATCGAATTTCCATGAGGTCCATTGAAGCTGCTGTCATCTCCCTGCTCTGCTCCCTAAAATAGTGATGCAAGGCCGAAGTAACGTCATATTATGGCTCCCGCCATCACTAGAGGGCGCACAAGGGAGCAGAGCAGGAAGATTACAGCTCCCTTGCCGCTCCGCACTCAGTCAGCCGCACGCCTCGCTTAGCTCTTTATGAGCCGCCGTCTGCCTCTGCTCACCATGAGCCACCTGCCTGTCTCTGCTCTCAGGCAGCTGGCCACCAAATCCCAAACGCCAGGATAAATTGCATGTGGCATAGCATCGTTGGAGTTGTACGACAGATGAGGATCTAACTTTTGGTCACCCTTGCAGTAGTGGGGGCCACAAAACTTCCAGTGCCCTGTCTACATTAGTTCCGTCTCTGGGCTAACACAGAAGAGTTGCTTAATGCTGGCCTTAATGGAAAGGTGTCAGAACAGTTCATCTCAGGATGCTGATTATGTGGTTACATAATGATGATTGATGATTGATGGTAAGGTATGTCTTTTTGCTGATGATACTAAGATATGTAACAGGGTTGATGTTCCAGGAGGGATAAGCCAAATGGCAAATGATTTAGGTAAACTAGAAAAATGGTCAGAATTGTGGCAACTGACATTTAATGTGGATAAGTGCAAGATAATGCATCTTGGACGTAAAAACCCAAGGGCAGAGTACAGAATATTTAATAGAGTCCTAACCTCTACATATGAGGAAAGGGATTTAGGGGTGATTATTTCTGATGACTTAAAGGTAGGCAGACAATGTAATAGAGCAGCAGGAAATGCTAGCAGAATGCTTGGTTGTATAGGGAAAGGGAAGTGCTCATGCCATTGTACAGAACACTGGTGAGACCTCACTTGGTGTATTGTACACAGTACTGGAGACCGTATCTTCAGAAGGATATTGATACCTTAGAGAGGGTTCAGAGAAGGGCTACTAAACTGGTTCATGGATTGCGGGATAAAACTTACCAGGAAAGGTTAAAGGATCTTAACATGTATAGCATGGAGGAAAGACGAGACAGGGGGGATATGATAGAAACATTTAAATATATAAAGGGAATCAACACAGTAAAGGGGGAGACTATATTTAAAAGAAGAAAAACTACCACAACAAGAGGGCATAGTCTTAAATTAGAGGTACAAAGGTTTAAAAATAATATCAGGAAGTATTACTTTACTGAGAGGGTAGTGGATGCATGGAATAGCCTTCCAGCTGAAGTGGTAGAGGTTAACACAGTAAAGGAGTTTAAGCATGCATGGGATAGGCAGAAGGCTATCCTAACTATAAGATAAGGCTAGGGACTAATGAAAGTATTTAGAAAATTGGGCAGACTAGATGGGCTGAATGGTTCTTATCTGCCGTCACATTCTATGTTTCTATATAAATTTTTCTGTTTATTCATGTACTTTTCAGAATCTGTTTTATGTTCACAGTGGTCTTTATTTTTACATATTGTACCTACTTTGGGCCTATGACATCTGGGCCATTTTACAGTTTTTTTCCTGATTGCACCGCTTAGCGGATTATCCCCTTGGATTTTCACTAACACGTGGACTCTAAGTGTTTTTATTTTTTGTGGAATTTTTCTGATACTTTTTGTAGCAGATTTATAACATTCTTGCAACTTGGGTAGCATTTATACATGTTTTCTGATTGATACATTTATTTGATTTTATAAGCACTCTTTTTTTTTATATTGTGGGATTCCCTAACAAAGTAATTTTCTCATGCTTTATTTTATTATATCTTTTATGAAATAGCGCTCACACTTGACTCTGTTTAGTGTGAAGCAGTCCAATTTATTGTTCTTACCCTGTGACTCTGTGAGGGTTAATTTTATTGCTACCACACCCATATATTACATTAAAAAGAAGTAAATACTAGTACCATATACATTTGTGGTGATTTTACATGAATGATGATTGTTTAGTGTTTTATTGTATTTTATCTCACAATTAAAAAAACAAAATGCCAGCTTCCTATGCTAGCATAAACACTATTTTGGTAGTGTACGCACCATCAATTCTACTTTTAGTTTATACAAGATAATTTTACTTGTGTTGTGCCTAATGATTGATGTATGTACATGTAATATTATATACATATAATGTATTTGTGTCTTTCAGGCAATAGAAACACATTCTCTAAGCTGGGGCACAAGGATAAAAGGCTTTATTGCATGTTTCGTGTTTGGAATTGTTTGCTCCATTTTGGTAAGAATATATTTCAATTTTCAAGTGTCTATCTTGTTAAATAATAGTGATATTTAGATTCATACCTATTGTTTTGTTCTAAAAATGCTTCACCCACTATTGCTGTTGTGATTTATCTTTTGATCAGAAAACATATATAATTAAGTAGTCTAGCTATTCAAACAGAACATCTTTCATTTAATTGATTTATGTTTAAATACAGTTTATTAATTTTAAGCAACAATAGTGTCTGATAAACCAGAAGTGTCTGAGTGCCAATCCCTGCATCTTCCTGTATGAAGTCAGAATGGTCAAATAGATATCCCGGTCCAAATCAATATAAAGAACACTAGACATGCGCTAAAGGGATCAAGAAACCACAATAGGGGAAGGAACACTGGTTTTGTCATTTATTTATACCATTTTACTATAGCCACATCAAAAGTAAGGATGCATTGAGATAACACGGACTTGTGTCATGACATCTGCGTGCGGGCACCACGTAATAAGAAGAGACAGAGATGCAGTGTTTGGTGTCAGAAATGCCAGACGTGGAGGCAGAGAAGGCAAGGAATTTGTGGTGTTCAATCCGCGCACTACGTGATTAGTGGAAGGTAAGTATGTGTGTCTTGGTTTTGACAACTCAACCAAATAAAGTATATACAATGTCCATTCATTTTACTGCAATGCAGGTAAATACTTGATTGGCTTCTCCGGCAATAGAGCATAGCAATATGTGGGAGGACACCTCATAAGGAAGGCAACTAGACCCCCTACATACTGATGACATTTATTAGCTTAGTGACATTTATGAATATCACCTGAGAGTATATCCATTACAGGTAAAAGTAAATATTTGTGTATAAATAGAGTAACCAATTAGAAGAAAATTGTGGGATGGCTCAAATTGCTTGTAAGCAAGGCCGTGTCCAGCGCTGGGTATGTAAGGGTAAATGCCACCTGAGTACAGAGCTTGTTGTGTCCAGGACTCCACTCCTGCCATCTCCATGTCTCTGAGCCTTCATGACATAAGGCTTCACATGTCCTGGCTGCAGCCTATAATACCAGCTAATGAGAAACGAGTAACATCCCAGATAAAATAGTCAAATATTTGCAACCCCAACGGGTGTGTATGGGCAAGTGTTTGTGGGACAGTGTGTGTATGGGGGCAGTGTTTGTGGGGCATTGTGTGTATGGGGGCAGTGTTTGTGGGGCAGTGTGTGTAGTGTGTGTATGGGGGCAGTGTTTGTGGGGCAG
>OW240912.1:161516786-161534693 GCA_933207985.1 Pelobates cultripes
TTACTTGGGGGGTTTTATTGGAGGGGGTTACTGGGAGAGAGGGGTGATATTGAGGGGGTTACTGGGGGGTATATTGGAGGGGGATTACTGGGAGGGGTATATTTGAGTGGGGTTACTGGGAGGGAGGAGGTAATGGTGATGTGGGAGGGGGGACTAAATACCTGCATTCCCTGGTGGTCCAGTGGCTTCTTTCCCTGGTGGTGATGTCTGGTCTGCAGCTCCGCGCAGTGTAACCCGCGGTAACCCACGGCAACGCTCTGATTGGCCAGATCTCGCAAGACACTTGGTCTGCAGCTCTGCACACTGCGCTGAGCTGCAGACCAGGGGTTGCAGGCGCTCTCTCGCCAGGCATCCAGGAGGGGCCTCGCACCCGGCGGCATACCGGGCACAGCCGCCGGGCCCCCTCCTGGTAATCCCCCCAGTCTGCCATAAGGCGAATTAGGCGGCCGCGAGGCCCCAGGCAGCGCGAGGCCTTAGGCGGCCGCCTAAGCCGCCTCTGATGACAGCACAGTGCCCGCACGCAGAAGCAATGCACAAACTGAGAAAGTGCATTGCTGAATACAACATACACAGTGGGGAGTAGATTTGGCTGACCAGAGTATTCAGCCATATATGGATCACCGTAAAACAAAGACCTGGTATAAAAACAAAATTCCCATCTACCTTGTCCAGATTGCAATATATTATTCCAGTATACTGTACAAAAAAGCAGCCACAGAGAAGCAATATACTTTCCTGGAGTTCACCTTGAAGCTTATCTCATATTTTATTTTGCCAGCCTCATAATCCCTGATCATTGCAATCTGAAGATTTCCAAAGGCTCTGTGGAAGACATTCCCTAGTAGAATCTCCCACCAGCCCACAAAAAATTCACACCAGAAAAAGTGTGGAGTGTTCTACAAAAGAGGAGTTACGAGGGACTCTACATATTATTGCACTTACTGCCTATCTCTATCTGGCCTATGCACTTCTGAATGTGTTGAAGTGTGCCATGCAGGCTTAAACTATTAATACAGAACACTCTTTATGTTGCTATGTTATTCCAGATTCATAACCTTGGTTTTTCCTGTTTATTTTTTGTCAGTTGCCTATACTGACTTATTGTTTTACTGACTATTCTGATTTCTGGATCCCCTGACCTCGACCTGTCCCTGTTTATGTTGAGCTAGGCCATTATAAAGTGTCTAGACCTAACAACTCACAATACTCCATTCAGTGGCGTACTAAGGGGGGAGCGGTCCGCCCCGGGTGCCACCAGGGTGGGGGGTGCCATGACCAGCCCCGCCGGCCCCCCCATGCTGCAGCCGCCCGAGCGCTCTGTAGAGAGCCTCAGGTGGCTGCAGCTTTGCCCGGGTGGTGCGTCCATGAGGGCGGACCGCACCGCCCGGGCGCAGCCTGAGGAGAGGGGCTGATAGGAGGGAAGCGCTCAGCGCTCCCTCCTGTCACTCCCTCTGTAGTAGCGTGGCCGAGCCCAGTATATTCGGCGGGTACAGGTAGCTTTTGTCTCCTGTACCCGGCCGAACTAACAGGAAGTACACACAGTGTATAGCCGACTATACTGGGCTCGGCCACGCTACAGCAAAGGTAGGGGGGAGGGGGGATGAGAAATGAAGCTGGGGATGAGAAAGAGAAAGGGGGGGGATGAGAAAGAGAAAAGAGGGGGGATGAGAAAGAGAAAGAGGGGATGATGAAAGAAAGAGGGGGACGAGAAAGAAAAGATGGGACGAGAGAGAAAGAGGGGGATGAGAAAGAGAAAGAGGGGGGATGAGAAAGAAAGAGGGGGGATGAGAAAGAGAAAGAGGGGGGGTGAGAAAGAGAAAGAGGGGTGAGAAAGAGAAAGAGGGGGGGTGAGAAAGAGAAAGGGGGGGGTGAAGGTTAGAAGAGAAGGGGTGAAAGAGAAAAGGGGAGAGAGAGAAAGGGGGGTGAGAAAGAGAAAGGGGGGTGAGAAAGAGGAAGGGGGGTGAGAAAGAGAAGGGGGGGTGAGAAAGAGAAAGAAGGGGGTGAGAAAGAGAAAGAAGGGGGTGAGAAAGAGAAATTAGGAGGGGGGAGAGAAAGAGAAAGGGGGTGAGAAAGAGAAAGGGGTGAGGAAAGAGAAAGGGGGGTGAGAAAGAGAAAGGGGGTGAGAGAGAGGAGAAAGGGGAGGGGGTGAGAGAGAGGGGGGTGAGAAAGAGAAAAGAGGAGAAAGGAGGGGGGGTGAGAGAGAAAGGAGTGGGTGTATATTAATTATGGGGTATGGATTAATTATGGGGGAGTATTAATTATGGGGGTGGTGTATATTAATTATAGGGGTGAATTAATTATGGGGGTGTATTAATTATAGGGGTGTATTAATTATGGGGGGTGTATTAATTATAGGGGTGGATTAATTATGGGGGATGTATTAATTATGGGGGTGTATTAATTATGGGGGGTGGATTAATTAAGGGGGGAATTAATTATGGGTAGTGGATTAATTAAGGCGGAGTGGATTAATTATGGGGGTGTATTAATTAAGTGGGGTGTATTAATTAAGGGGGGATGGATTAATTATGGGGGGTGGATTAATTAGTGTGGATTAATTATGGGGGAGTGGATTAATTAAGGGGGTGGATTAATTAAGGGTGTGTGTATCAATTAAGGGGGGTGGATTAATTAAGGGTGTGTGGATGAATTAGTGTGGATTAATTAAGGGGTATGGATTAATTAAGGGGTATGGATTAATTAAGGGGTATGGTTTAATTAAGGAGTGTGGATTAATTAAAGAAAACCTTTAACATTTTTTACAGTTTTTTTTTTTTTGGGTGGGGGGTGGGGGGTGCCAAGCACAGGATCTGCCCCGGGTGCCAAATGCTCTAGGTACGCCCCTGACTCCATTTCAAATACCATGGGATGCCTACTTTCTAAAATATGCCTTCATGGGGGTAATTTTTCTCCCTGAGTTGCCATACTGGCTCAAAGATGACATAGGCACAGAAAATCAATTCATCAAATTTACAAGTTGAAAAGGGCATCTAATAATTTTGACCATGTGAATTACCAAAAAAACACAGGGAAGTCACTACATGGGGGCACTGCTATATTTGTGAGACAGAGTTAAATAATAATATTTTATACTTTATTGCGCTAACACTGATCAGGATTATGAAATTTCTTTTGAAAATGAAATTCCTTTGGTTGAAAAAATACAAATACAAGAATAACCAATAAACGTGGCCAGAATTTATCATAAAGTGGCTTGACTAAAAAACTCAAAATGGAAATGAGCATAGATGTGCCGAGTGCTACTGCAATACATGCAAGCCACACTTATTGCAAAAGATAGGCAAAGAGGGCGATGAAGGTTTAACACCTCTTAAATTTTTATTTGTGTTTGTCAGTGCTTGTATACATGTGCCTGGTAGTGCGTGTAGGAAGTATGTGTCTGTGGATGTGTGTGTATCTGGAATGTACTTTTGCATACCTGGTTATACCACAAACACATGGTAACCATGTGGCAACTAGGAGAGCAACATGCCAGTACCCCAGAGAGTCAGACAGGAAGTCCAAGCTCAATGGCATCCACACCATCAACACATGCGCCCCATCAGTCATTCGGTACCTAGCTGGAAAGATAACCATACCAAGAGAAGAGCAGGACACCATGGATATCAAGAGTCTGAAATTACTCCCTGTCACGGAGGATAACCCTAACATGCAGAGTGAAGGATAGCAAGGAACGGACTAGGGAAATATTAACGTCTTAGGCCTTAGAGTGGCCCGAGTTAAAGTTAGACAGAGTAAAGCTTAATCGAAATACAAGCCGAGGTCAGGGTAACGGAGAGACAGCGAAAATGAGAACTAACCAGAGTCAGGTACACGATAATAATCAGAAGGGCAAACAAGACAGGCAAGGGCTAAAGAGAAATGCAGAGTCAGGAAACAAAGCCAAGGTCGATACCAGAATACAATACTATATTACTAGGAACACACTAAAGGGTACTAGGAACAGAAACCACAATAGGGCACAGAATCTAGGGCCAGGTAAGTTTTAACATTTTTATGTTTATGTTTAATTTGATCGGTCCATGTCAAGCCTGCGCCCCAAAACGTGCATGAATGGGGACGCCGGAATGACGTAGCCAATGGGAGCTCACTGCAAGTTTAGGCTCCCATTTCCACTATAAGAACATGTTTGCAATGCGAGCAGCCTTTCCAATACTGTACGGGCCGCACACGGCCTGCCACAAGTATTCGAGCCGCATGCCATCACGCGGACCAAGTAAGTAGCGTTACACTCCCTAACAATGGAGGATTTCACCTGGAATCCAGAGTCTGTACACCAGCCTGAAGGAAGGAGGTTGAGACCCGATGAGTGTCAAGGGCACAGTCAAGTACATAATGAAGATGACGAACTGCTAAGAGAGTGCCTGAAACAGGTATAGGATGCAGAAAATTAATAGGTTTTATGGCAAGACAAAATTCTCTATGGGATGTACCATCAGCCGATAGCTGATGTAGCTCACATTACAAAATCCCAAAGGTGCAGACTGTGCACAGAGGCCTCTGAGACAATCCAGCACTTAGTAGCCAGGTGCAAGATGTTACCGGAACCAGACCGTATATAGCCGAGGCACAACCAACTTGCTGGGATTGTGTACTGAAATACATGCACAGAATATGGGATGGACCTACCGAAGTGCATTTGGGAGGTACCAGAAAGGGTAGTTGAGAGTGACAAAACTGGTGACTTTCAGGCCCATGGAGAAAATCAAATACTGGCCAACCAACCCAACATTGTAGTGGTAGACAAGGAAAGGAAGACTGCAGTGGTGGTGGAAATACCTAGTGATCATAACATCAAGAAGAAAGAACATGAGAAAGTGGACAAATACCAGGATCTGAAATAATAGCTACAAGGCATGTGGAAAGTGAAGGCAGTGGTAGCACTCGAGGATGTGGCTTCAAAAGATTCCTAGGGACAGATAAGACACTGCACAGCGCGTTCATACCTTTGGTAGAGGGCCCAAAAATGAGGAATACAAAATAAAATGTCTGTTAAACATTTGTGACGGACAGCGTTGTGCTTCATATCAATAATATATATATATATTTTTTAATTTGTATTTTTTATTGTAGCATTTCATTATCGTACACATTTGTAAGCGCATAGTGAGCTACATTTTAAGTGCATGCATAGGGAAACATAAACCAATACAGAAAATGCACGTTTTGCAGGTATGTTAGGCTTTTCTGGCTAACTGTAGCTGGTGTTATATGCACTGTATAGAAGGCAGCTGTCACATATCCTTCGTATCCATGTAGCAAAAAGGAGATAATTACCTTCTGAAGATCGAAGGGAGTACCGCTCGGCGGTCTTCTGCCATGATGCCTGGTTTGTGCGGCATGTCGATGCACACCGGCCGCTGCGGACCCATGCAATTATATAGTCCCACGTCCGTCCACGTAAAGACGACGTTGAAATGCAGGTGATGTCACGCAGCAGACGTACAAGCACGTTTTGGGATCAAGGGCTAGGTACAGCCAATCAAATCTGCAAGAGGGTTATTTAAACTCACATATTCCTTAGCTCATTTCCCTGTCGTGGTTTCCCTTCGATGGTTATCCGAGAGTTATCTCAGAGAGTTATGAGTCAAATTACACAGCGTGGGAAAATTCCAAAGAACTTTCCCACGCTGTGTTAAATGACACAGAGCACTCTGATTGGTTGGATTTCAAGCCAACCAATCAGAGTGCTGTGACAGGTAAATGTAGAGACTTACCTGTCAGTCTCTTCATTTACCTATCAGAGCTCTCTGATTGGATGGCTTAAACCAACCAACCAGAGTGCTCTGAGCCTAATTGCAGGGTGGGGGAAGGCTTTATAAATTATTTTAAAATGAATTGAATAATAACAATTGGGGGATCATCTTGACCTTTACGTATAGCACCAACCAAATTAATTTTTTAGATTTGGAAGTTTTTATTTCAAATTCTACTATCCACACTAGGAACCATTTTAAAGATGTTGATGCGAATAGTTACATCAAATTGAATAGTTGCCATTATCCACCATGGCTAATAAATGCACCTAAGAGCCAATTTTTACGGATACGGAGAAATTGTACGCAAGAGGTTGACTACTCTTCTCAAGCAGAAAAAAATCAAAGAACAGTTTGCAGAAAAAGGCTATGATACCGGAACATTACAAAATTGCATGGAAGAAGTTAAGAAAATTGAAAGAAAAGACCTTATATGTTATAAAAATAAAAAGATACATAACAAATCCTCCAATAGGAAGATGTCTGACATACCCTTTAAATGCAACCATAGTGGCAACAACAATAAAATTATTAAAAAATATTGGCCTATTTTAAAAGAAGATCCTGTATTAAATAAAATTATACCTCATAACCCAAAAATGGTCTATCGAGGATGTAGAAATCTTAAACAGATTTTAGTGAAAAGTAGTTTTAAAACACAAGCTACAGAACATTTTTTAAACAAAAATAAAGGATTCTACGGATGTGGATCCTGTCTTGCCTGTAGAGAAACAAATAATACTAAAATACATATTACCTCCTTCACATATAAAGATAAAAAATAATTTGTTATTAAAGACCAGCTCAATTGTTTTTCAAAAAAATGTGATTTATATTTTAAAGTGTCCTTGTGATTTAATTTATGTTGGTAGGACAATTAGGTGTTTACATGTCAGAATTGCAGAACATGTACGCAATATAAAAAAAGGTTTAGAAACACATAGTGTCTCACAACATTACAAAATTTATCATAATAGTAATCCAAGAGACCTATTTTTTGTGCAATTAAATTAGTACAAAAAAATTGGAGAGGTGGAGATTTAAAAAAAAAATTGGTGAAGAGGAGATGAGATGTATTTATAATTTTAACACACTCATCCATTTGAACCACTCATTTGAACCAAGATTTTGAATTATGTCATTTTTTATGCAAATTTTTTAATATTTTCCTTTCACTTATGCACTTATGGATATTTAAATTAGACTTTTATCTATGTGTATATTTTATGGGTAGATACGATCATCATTAATATATTCTCTCTCATATACTATCTATAGGAGTGGCTATATACATCTTATAGGAGGACTCTTTTTGTGATTATACATTTTAGTTGTATAATATTCAATTGATCTGAATCATTTCCTTCCCACAACATTATCATTAGAGTGGTAATATATATGTGTTTTAATCAGCAGTTTTACCTCTACTGTCATTTATCTTATTGTTCTTTATACTCAATATAGATTCCATTTGTATGTAGAAATATATCTTGGTGCAGTTTTTCTTTAAGGTTCCGTTGGTGGAACGCACCCGCTTGTTTTGAGTGCAGGAAGCGGATATGTGGGCTCAATGGAACGCATTTGCGTTCCACAGACGATGCGCCCGATCACATGACTGGCCAAATAGAAAATTGATGACGAGTACACCAAGCCGAACCGGAAGTTAATGGTTTTCATCGGATGGAACGCAGAATGCGTTCCACAGAGAAATACTTCGAATTGGCAGCAAATGGACACATATAAAAGAATCATAAGGACTTTGAAACCTAACATACAACAACTGAGGAAGCCTATCAGGCGAAACGCGTTTTGGTGACTATTGGACTTTTTTTATATATGCTTTTGTTTTTATCTGACCTGTCTTTGGAATAAATTATACTTTTATAGAATTTTAAAGTATTTATTGTTCCTGAATACCTTCCCTATCATCTGGAGTGGGGCTTGGATCTCCCCTTAAGGATCCTACTGATATCCAGACCAGAGCCAGGTTACCTTATGGCTCTACTTTTGTGAGTGTGCTATTTAAAGAGATAGTATTTTACTCTGTATTTATCAAATTTGCACTATTGTGTTTCCCTCTGTTTCTGTTTCAGCTTTGTTGGCTGTATTTTTGAAGAGAGGGAAGTATTCTACAGCTCCACCTATTGCTGTGTATTATTCTATAAGCCTTTCCCCGCTCTGCAGAGCTCAGTCTGCGCGGAGCCCTCCATGGGTGAAGGTGGATTTTTTAATTTTTATTTTGTGCTCAGGTTTTTGTTTTTTTTTCTAATTGCGACGGTCATTGTGGATTTTTTTGGCCTTTTTTGGGGGTTGAAAAAAGAAGATTTTAGAAAAAAGAAGACATCAAATGGTGTCGTCAAGTGTGACGAAGTGCCCTTTGCCACTTGGTCCTGGAGAGGTTGCTTGCCAGCCTCCTCCCCTGCGACTATGGCCCCTGGGAGATTGTACCCTTTTAAACCAGCATTTGGGCTTATGGACTTTTATTGGACTGTGTATGGCCCTTTAAGAACAGTCTGTGGGCACATTGTGACTTTGGTGAACAATGCCCCTTTAAGACTATGGCCCCTGGAAGATATTTCCTATTAAAGACTATTTTAGCAGATTGGATTTTGAAAGACTCTTGCTGCCCCTTTAAATTGTATTGGAGCAGTTCTGCAGCTTTAAATTGGCACTTCGGATGCAGTCGAAGTGGTAGTCATTCGACAAACGAACACGTGGCGGTGGCCATCTTTGTTTATTCGAACGAGGTCAGCGGTATGTGTAGCCAAATCCATGTAACTGAAATCGGCTACACATTTCAACGAACCCTTACCTTCTTCTGCACTGAGTTTTCAGCCACAGAGACTAAGTCCCGTTCGAAGATTCGAACGCATGCTCGAATGGGACTTAGTCATTTTTTTCAGTGTGAAATTGACCGATCAAACACAGCCCAAATCTATGGAACTGTTTTGGGCAGGAAAATGTGCTTGCGGTTGGTCACCGACTAACTTTTGAACTAATGGAAGGATTTGCATGATTTTAGAGTATGTTCATATTTCAAGTATGCTGATTAATAATATGAAGATAGGATGTGTGGTTTTAAAGTTTCAGTGTATGTGTAAAAACTGTATATTTTCTGCCTGTGATAATTAAGTTAGTCTATTGTGTTGAGATAATTGTATCACAGGCAGAGGGGAGGATTTCTTCTGGGATGAATGGGAGTGGTTTACTTTTATTGTATGTGTTGTAATGTTTTTATTGGTTGTTCTGAAAAACCCTGTGGGTGGTCCTATGTAAGGAAAACCTGCATGTGTCCCGTGCGGTGCTTGTGGTCCTCAGTGCAAGCTGGGAAGCGTCCATCAACGGAATGTACTCGGTCGGAGTACAGGGAGTACCCTTACAGTAAGTTTTTTTGTTTTTGTTTTTACAGGTACTTCATACAGGTAGTTCATAGTCCCCCCTCATTATTTTAGGGTGAGGGAGGTAGGTAGGGGTTAATTGTTTTTGGGAGGGGGGAGACTAGGGGTTTGAGGACACCTAGTCACCTGGGGGGGGTTAATTATTATTTAGGGCCCCCATCCACCGCTCAGGGGTGGGGTCCAGGGGGGAGGACCCCCCCCTATTATTTTACTTTTGGTATTTAGGGCCCCCACCCACCACTCAGGGGGGAGGACATTAGGTTCCCATTCCTTATTCTAATATAGGGTCCCCAACCATCGCTCAGGGGTGGGGGCGGGGGGAGGACAATAGGTCCCCCCCCATTATTTTACTTTTGGTATTTAGGGCCCCCACCCACCACTCGGGGGAGGACATTAGGTTCCCATTCCTTATTCTAATATAGGGCCCCCAACCACCGCTCAGGGGTGGGGGCGGGGGGAGGACAATAGGTCCCCCCCCCATTTTTTTACTTTAGGGCCCCCACCCGCCGCTCGGGGGTGGGGGCCGGGTGGGGGGCAATAGGTCCCCCCTTCAGGTTAGAAGCCCCCACTCTTTTTAATAGACATGCCCCTACTCGCGGTATAGCGAGTAGGGGCATAATTTACTAATACTAAGTAATCTTTACTTAGTATTAGTAAATTTGTCTGAAAGACCAGTTTAGGTCTTTCAGCCTTTTAGTAGACAGCCTTCCTAATACCGTGGGAATTAGGGAGTTATCTACCTATTCATTCCTGTCATTCCATTGACTGGCTAAGTAACTTACATTTTATATGAATGTGTGTTACTTGATTGTTGTAAGTGTTGCAAATGCTTACAGCTGAATCCTGGCTCTGTTTGTATACTTTTTATTTAAACTTGTATACAGTGTAACATTCTTCATTCTTCCACTGGGTAAGTATATTAGTATTTAGGCAATACTTTGCTTATGCACTTTGACACTTCAGAACTTCGGCACTTCAGAACTTCGGCAATTCGGAACATCGGCAATTCGGCATTCGGACCAAAACGAATTGCACGTCTAATAGATACAAGCAAAAATACATATAAATTTGTATGGAGTATGTGTGTTTGTATGTAGTGTTTGCGTTTGAATACAAGCATGCATTTATGTGTAGTGTTGGTTTTTGAATGCAGGGGTGTGTGTATATATAATTTTGGTGTCTAATACAGAGGTGTGTTTGTATGTAGTGTTGACATTTGAATGCGGGCGTGTGTATGTAGTGTAGACATTTGCATGCAGGGGTATATTTATGTGTAGTGTTGGCGTTTGAATGCTGAGATGTATGCACCTATGCACATACACTGCCACACACACACACACTGTGATACACATACATGAAGATACACACACTGACACACATGCAGATACAAATATACACAAACTGATACACATGCAGATAGACACACACATATACAAATGCAAACACACAGATAACACTGACAGACATACAGATATATACACACACTGATACACACATACATATTGACAGACATACACACATGGTGATCAAAATATACACTTTTTTAGCCACCCTCCTGTTTCCTACCCTGTGGGTTCAGGAGGGTGGCTTACCTGGGATCCAGAGTGCTGCTTGAGGTAGTTGGGAGTCGGATGAGCGAGCCCTGCCCAGCCCCCTCCTCTCTGCTTTTTTCTACTCTCGCAGTCCAGTCTTCTTGGGAGGAAGTCCTCCCATGCCGGTGAGAAAGGGGCCAGCGGTAGCTCCGCCCCTGCTGTGCGCCAGCCATGCTGTGTGCTACAGGGGGAGCAGAGATATGACGTGTTCATATTCCCGCTCTCTACACAGTTCGCGGCACTGCAGAATGAAGGGTTTGCTACGCTCGGCCAAGCTACGAAAAGTGACCAGCAGGAGAGCATCGGTTCCCCGTCGACCTATGGTTGTATGCATGCCATAGGTTCACCTTTGCTGCCCTAGGCGCTCCATCTACCCTCAGTTTTACTTGTTTTTATTGAACCAGAAAAGAGACACACCAGACTTGGTTATTGAGCTGACAAACTGGACTGGATCAGTAATTACTAAAGAGTTGGATTCCTTTTTTATTTATACATTTTTTTGCTATGTAACTATGGATTTTTGCAAATTAAGTAAGGGAAGACCTGCAAATAGTTCATATGAATTCTCATGTATTCTTATACCCTTGCATATCACTAACTATTGAATAATTGCATTATTTCATCTTTATAGGGTACATGCCTCTTATGGTTATCTAGTAATGGAACAACACTTTTTGCAGTTTTCTATACAATTGGAAATGTAGCATCTCTTTGCAGGTATGTGCTTCTATTGTAAGAAATATACTGTAGTGTAATTTGTTTATATCAAAGCCTTATTCATTGATTATTTAGAAGTCGTGTACTCTTCAGATTTTTACAAATAGTCATCAGTTGCACACAAATACTTCAAATATTTACTCAGTCTTTTCCTCAAATGTTTGGAATTCTCTTCTTGACACAAGAAAATCTTTTTCTTATTTTGTAATCTTAAACAAGCTTATTGCCAATTGCTGGGAATTCAAAATGAATATAAATGTATGGCCAAAACAGTCAAACTAATAAAAATTATCTATGCCTCCAATATGGTTGCGTTGGCCTTACATTTGAAATTTACTTTGAATTACTTTGTCTCTTTAGTGAACAACTCTGACCGTGGTTAACACAACTTGGTGATAAATTAAAACAGCACTATCAGGAAGGGGGGTGCCTGGGTTTTGTCGTGCCTAGGGCAGCACAAAATCAGAATACACCACTGCACGCCCCATCACCACTTGGGTAAGTGCGATTGGCTTATCACTTTGCACCCACCAATTGATGTTGTCTACCTTATTGCTGGTTATTGGTACACATATTTATCTATTGCTTACCATTCTTTTGATATCCTATATCCTATTTTGTACTATATAGATGATCTAAGCAATACTTGCCAGCAGTGCACTGGTTACATTTCAGTAACTCTCCTATGCACACAGAGACAATTTAACAACCCCCTTTTACCCGCTGTCACTCATTGCCCCTCCACCCCCTTCTACCCCCTGTCACTCACTGATCCTCCACCCCCCCCTCTACCCCCTGTCACTCACTGCCTCCCACCTCCACCCTACCCCCTGTCACTGCCAGTGGGGTCTCATGGATTCATTTTTAGGGGGGGCACATGGAGGGCCAGGGACAAAAGTAGGGGGGCACATTTAACCTCGCCGCAGTTTGACCCCACCCCTGTCGCATGTTAAGCCCCGCCCCCGACACAATGTGTTTTGTTTTTTTCATAATCCCTGGTGGAGGATTCATTATTTTCCACCAGGGATTATTAAAAAAACAAACACATTACCCTTGATACAGTGTCATAGATGCCAACATTTGAAAAACAAATTCCAAGCACATTTTGCAGCACAGCTATCAATTACTGTCTGGGTATAATATCCGTGGACAGTCAGTGCTCTCTGTATAATACAGGGTTGTGTGTATAATAAATTGGGACACTCAGTGCTCCCTGTATAGTGCTGCTCTCTGTATAATACAGGTCTGTTTGTGTATAATATCCCAAGACAGAGAGCAGCACTATACAGGGAGCACTGACTGTCCCGGGATATTATACAGGCACAGGCCTGTATTATACAAAGAGCAGCACTATACAGGAAGCACTGACTATCCCGGGATATTATATACACACAGATCTGTATTATACAGATATCTGAGCATATACCCCATGTCCCAATCTCTAGACTATTAGTACCTGTCAACAGCAGCTCCCAGACGCGTGTAACAGGGCTAAAGTGTGCGGCAGCTCACACAGATGATTCAGCGGTAAAGTGCACTCGCTGGCAGAGCCAAACTGGGAATCCCTGGGAATCCAAAGCAGCCCTGGAAAAAAATGTATGCCATTCCTACAAGTCAATAATATATATATATATATATATATATATATATATATATATATATATATATATACAGTAAGCACACAAGCTCACTGACATGCACAAATAGGCTTACTGACAGATAAAACTCTCTGACTCACACACAAGCTTACTACAGACAAACTCACTTGTATAAACAGAAGGCTCACTGCAAAGAAGTTCAGGGACACACACAAGCTCACTAAAGACAAGCTCACTGACACACACATGCTCACTAAATAGAAGCTCACTGACACACACAAGCAGTACCATTTTAACAGAGTTAAGGACCCCTGGGCAAAGCAATGCACTGGGGCCCTTCCTACAAAACAACTCACAGGAATTTTAATTATTGATAGACTGCTGAGTCCACACACACAGACTGCTGAGTCCATACACACACACACACACATATAGACTGCTGAGTCCATACACACACACACACACACAGACACACACAGACTGCTGAGTCCATACACAAACAGACTGCTGAGTCCATACACACACACACACACAGACTGCTGAGTCCATACACACACACACACACACACACACACACTGCTGAGTCCGTACACACACACAGACTACTGAGTCCATACACACACAGACTGCTGAGTTCATACACACATATACACACACATACGCAGACTGCTGAGTCCATACACACACACACAGACTGCTGAGTCCATGCACACACACACAGACTGCTGAGTCCATGCACACACACACACACACACACACACACTCAGACTGCCGAGTCCCATACACACACACAGACTGCTATGTCCATACACACATACACACACACACACAGACTGCTGAGTCCATGCACACACACACAGACTGCCGAGTCCATACACAAACAGACTGCTGAGTAAATACACACACACACAGAGACTGCTGAGTCCATACACACACACACAGACTGCTGAGCAGTGGCGGATCCAGGGCCTGATCTCGGGAGGGGCACTTGTAGATTATGTAAAGAAATAATCCAGACACAATAACCACTACAGCTCAGTATAGTGGTTATGGTGTCAATAGTGCCAGGACCCCCTCCCAGAGTAAGTAGTCAAACCGTTTAAGAACAGTTTGACAACTTACCTGAGGTCTGCTGGGAAATGGGGCTGTAGTAGGGCATAGGAGCAGTGGTGTGTGTGAGTGGTGCAATGTGTAAGGGGTGCATTGTGAGTGTGTGTGTGTGTGAGGGGGACAGTGTGTGAGCAGTGTGTGTGTTTGAAGGTTGTAGTGTGTGAGTGAGGGCGGCAGTGTATGTCAGGGATTCAGTGTATGTGTGGGACAGTTGCAGTGTGTGTGTGTGAGTAGGCAATGTGTGTGTATGGGGCGGCAGTGTATGGGGCAGTGTGTGTATGGGGAGCAGTGTGTGTGTATGGGGATAGTGTATGGGGGAGCAGTGTGTGTGTATGGGGGGCAGTGCATGTGTGTATGGGGGGGTGTATGTGCATGGGGGGCAGTACAAGTGGCGGCGGTGGCTGGGGACATTATGTGTGCATGGGGACACAGGCATGGGGGCATTATGTGCATGGGGGCATTATGTGTATATATGGGGCAGTAAGGTGTATGGGGGGTGCAGTATGTATGGGGGCAGTATGTGCTATACAGCAGTATGTGTGTAAGGAGGCAGTATGTGTATGGGGGCAGTGTGTGTGTGTGTATGGGGCAGTGTGTGTGTGTATGGGGCAGTAGTGTGTATAAAGGTATGTGTGTGTGTATGGGGGGGCAGTATGTGTGTGTGTATGGGGGGCAGGCGTGTGTGTGTATGGGGGCAGGTGTGTGTGTATGGGGGCAAGCATGGGGCAGTATGTGTGTATGGGGGGCAGTATGTGTGTGTGTATGGGGGGCAGTATGTGTGTATAAAGGTATGTGGCAGTATGTGTATGGGGGGCAGTATGTGTGTATGGGGGGCAGCATGGGGCAGTATGTGTGTATGGGGGCAGCATGTGTGTATGGGGGGCAGCATGTGTGTATGGGGGCAGCATGGGGGGCAGCATGTGTGTATGGGGGGCAGCATGGGGGCAATGTATATGTGTGTGTGTTAAGGGGAGGGGGGCTTTTTTTTATAATATATATTTTTAAATATTTAATTTTTAAAAAAATATATATCCTATGTCCCCCCTCCCTTCTTACCTTTACTGGGGAGGAGGGGGGACATTTCCCTGGTGGTCCCAGTGGTGATTCCCTGGTGGTCCCAGTGGTTACAGTGAACTCTAGCCCGCGCTCCTGGGCTAGAGTTCACTCTCGCGAGATTTGGAGCGTTGCCGTGGTAACCGCGGCAACGCTCCAAATCTCACGAGAGGAGGACCCGGAGGAGCTGCAGACTGAGCTCCGGGTCCTCTCTCACTCCCCCGCCGGCTGTCAGCACAGTGCCTGCGGACCGGGGAGGGAGAGCTCTGACCTCCCCTCCGGTCCGCAGGCACATCGCAGGGCTGGCACCTGCATGTGCTGACAGGGGAGGGAGAGGGAGACCGGCGGATTTCTCGGGGGGGGCAATTGCCCCGTTGCCCCCCCCCTGGATCCGCCAGTGCACTATAGACACCCAGACCACTTCAGCTTAATGAAGTGGTCTGGGTGCCTGGTCCAGCTAGGATTAACCCTTTTTTCTGTAAACATAGCAGTTTCAGAGAAACCTTCCGCATTCAGCCGGTGACGGAAGAAGAGGGAGGAGAGGAGGAGGAGAGCTCCCCACCCGGCGCTGGAGAAAGATGTAAGTTTAACCCTTTCCACCCCCTAGAGCCTGGCGGGAGGGGGAACGTGTATGTTTTCCTGGAACTATAGTGGTCATTTAATGTGTCACCTTAAATGGATGATAACCCCCGCGGACTTCCAGGTTAGGGGCTGACACTACCTACCGTAACAGACACCGCATACCAGACACACAACCTTCGCAGCGACTCTGACATGCTATAAGACCACACAGGGGCACAAACGATAACATACAACACCACAAAAAACGACACCAACCCACCACTCTAGGCCCCCTCACTAAGAAGAAGACTGCGACACGTCCTATTCACAAACACATAGCACGATCCATGCACTCGACTTAACTACCCAAACCTAGATCCAAGTATGGGCATCAAAACATGGGCACACTTGACTAACTTAGAAAACAGAAAACTGTGCATAGCCTCCCCAACTGGGGATATCCCCGACTACAAGCATTCACAACACTGACGCCACCTCCTACTACTGAACAGAGGGATTAAACCAACAAGCTTGTTGCATGTCCCTAGCTTTGACCAATATACTCATGTACAGGGTAACAACTAACAATTACCTGTGTTCAAAGACCTGCCTCTAAACTACCTATATATGCTGTTGTGGCATCACAAGCCCAATTGTAAATGTCAATATGCACTTGAAAATGAAGAATTAAAAAAAATAAAAATAATATAGTGTCACCTGATAAGAGTATTTCTTTGATGAGTACCTTGAATATATCGTATACATTTCCTTAGTAGGATCTCAAATAACTTAAGTGCTTTTGAGTTTACATTGAATGTCATCTGACATCCTTGAGATTTCAAAATGGAACTAGACCAAACTTTAACTGTTACAAAAATACATTTAATGGGAAGTAAAATAAATAAATACAACTAATTTTTTTTAAATCACACGATAGAAAAATAGAAAATAGATCCAGAAAGAAACTGTTCAGTTTAACCTGTGGCCTCTGGTGCAGTACTGCTTAAAAGTAAAAAAAAACAAAACAAAAAAAAAAACATATATGATCGCAATTTTGACTTTGAGGAGTGATCTTATTTTATCTTGCTTCTAAGTGAAATGATAAAAGTCATCAAAAAGCCACTGTTTTCTTCCACAAAATTAAAAGGTAACTTTAGAGACGGATTTATCACATGGATAATTCACCTAGGAATTCTAGGAAGACTTGTCCCAAGGCTCTGAATGTGACTAGTATCACAGCAATTTGCAGGATTGCTCGGGGCATTGCTCTGTTCTTGCGACTGCAGTACTGTTTTCCACTGTTGCCATGGACTAACCTTTTGCTTCCTCCATAGGACGCACTGTGTTCTCTGGTATCGGCAGAACAGGGCATAAGCAAAAAAGAGCTTCTGTATATTGCACAACACTTAATCATTGGCAACGCACATTTCAAGCAAATGCAGTTATTAATAAAAATGGCAGAATCATGTGTTGGAAAATTTTTCTAAACGATGCTCCATATTCTCAGACTTCAATGTTTCTATATTTGCTACAGTCACAAAAATCCTACCTATGCAAGTGTGGTATTACATTTTGTGAGGAGAAAAGAGTAAACTCCGCAATTGTGTAAGCTTGTTTGAGCAGGGTCCTCTTCAACCTATCGTTCCTGTACGATATTTTGTAATTGTTCTATTTATAGTTAAATCCCCCGTTCTTATAATAATTGTTAAGCGCCATGGAATCTGTTGGCACTGTATAAATGGAAATAATAATAATAATAATAATAATAATAATTAATAATAATAATAATAATAAATAATAATAATAATAATAATAATTGTATGCACCTTTTTTTATATACATTTTGAGTGCGAAAAATTAAAAAAAACAAAAAAGAAAAGAAAACATTGAAAATTTCACCAAGAAAAAAATGGTGGTACAAGCAACAATTATCTGGGGAAAAGACTTTGGCGCAAATAAAATGTGCCACACATAGACCCATTAAAACTCCCAATGCAGAAAAAAACAAGGAGCACATGAATTTTGCATTATAAAATAGTTTAAAAATCCTCTGGTTTTAGTGATTACAACACGTGCTGTCAATCGATTAAACGTGTATAAT
>OW240912.1:161544808-161617363 GCA_933207985.1 Pelobates cultripes
ATTTGAAGAAGCTGATACAGTTAGAGCAGGTTTTCTCTGCTCTATCTTTGTGAGTGCAAACTTCATTTTTTATTTCACCATAAGTTGATTTTTTAACAGATTTACACTATTGTTGTTTTTTCTGTGTCTCTCCCTTCCATATGTTCACTATTATTGGAGAGGACGTAAATATGTATGTATAAGCATATCCTATATGGTATTATCACTGTACACATTTAGTGCACTTTTTATCACTTTGCACTTTGTTATATTTTGCACTGTTTGATTTTACTGCAATAAAATACATATATTTGTATTCAGCGATGTCTCACGTGTAAAACAGTACAGGTTTTATGGTGTTTTGGGAAGTTACAGGGTCAAATATAGCATGTTACATTTTTCATTTTTTTCACCTTGAAATTCGCCAGATTGGTTACGTTGCCTTTGAGACAGTACGGTAGTCCAGGAATGAGAATTACCCCTATAGTGGCATACCATTTGCAAAAGTAGACAACCCAAGGTATTGCAAACGGGGTATGTCCAGTCTTTTTTAGTAGCCACTTAGTTACAAACACTGGCCAAAATTGATGTTCACATTTTTATTTTTGCATTTTCAAATATTAACACTAACTTTGGCCAGTGTTTGTGACCAAGTGGCTACTAAAAAAGACTGGGCATACCCCATTTGCAATACCTTGGGTTGTCTACTTTTGCAAATGGTATGTCATCATGGGGGTAATTCTCTTTCCTGGTATACCATACGGTCTCAAAGGCAACGTAACCAATCTGGCGAATTTCAAGGTGAAAAAAATGAAAAATGTAACATGCTATATTTGACCCTGTAACTTCCCAAAACACCATAAAACCTGTACTGTTTTACACGTGAGACATCGCTGAATACAAATATATGTATTTTATTGCAGTAAAATCAAACAGTATTATGACATTCACAGTTAGAATGTCACGTAGAACTAAACATTTTTTAAAAATTCTTATTTTCTCCAATTTTTTTATATTTTATTCATATTAAATTGTTTTATACCTAAATATTTGATGTTAAATAAAAGCCCTGTTTCCTCTGAATAAAATTATATATAATAAGTGTGGGTGCACATAATATGAAAGAGGTGAATTACGCCTGAACAGACATATAGCGCAAATTCAAGTTTTTGTTTATGTTTTGTTTTGATCACAACATGTACATTTGGCTCAGTCCTTAACCCCTTCAGGACGGAGTCAATAGTACACGTTCTGATCAAAACAAAACGTAAACAAAAACTGGAATTTGCGCTATATGTCTGTTCAACCGTTATTCACCTCTTTCATATTAAATGCACCTACACTTATTATATATCATTTTGTTCAGGAGAAACAGGGCTTTCATTTCATATCAAATATTTAGCTATGAAACAATTTATTATGAATAAAATGTAAAAAACTGTGAGAAATTTTTTTAAAAAATTGTAGTTCAGTTTATGGTGTTTTCGTAAGTTACAGGGTCAAATATAGAACATTCCATTTCCAAATTGAAATTTGCCAGATTAGTAATGTTACCTTTGAGATGGTGTGGTAGCCCAGGAATGAGAATTACCCCCATAATGGCATACCATTTGAAAAGGTAGACAAGCCAAGGTATTGAAAGTGGGGAATGTTTAGTCTTTTTTAGTAGCCACTTAGTCACAAACACTGGCCAAAGTTAGCGTTCATATTTATTTTTGTGTGAAAAAAGCAAAAAACTAATATTTGGCCACTGTTTGTGACTAAGTGGCTACTAAGAAAGACTGGACATACCCCACTTGCAATACCTCGGGTTGTCTACTTTTGCAAATGGTATGCCATCATGGGGGTAATTCTCATTCCTGGGCTACCATACGCTCTCAAAGGCAACATAACCAATCTGGGGGGGGGTGGGGGGGGACTGTCCATTCTCGGGAGACTTCACTAAACACAAATATTAGTGTTTTAAAACAGTAAAACATATTACAACAATAATATAGTCCATAAAAGTGCAGTTCGTTTGTAAAAAATGAAAAAAATTTCACTTTTACTTAAAATATCAATTTACCAGTTTTAAACACTAATATTTGAGTTCAGCGAAGTCTCCCGAGTAAAACAGTACCCCCTATGTACAGGTTTTGTGGTGTCTTGGAGAGTTACAGGGTCAAATATAGTGCTTTGCGAATTAAATTCTCTGCACTTTCTGTCTGTGTTGTCAGGCATGTCAATCAAATTTGAATTAATCAAATCACATAATTATGTTAAAAGATTACTTAAATATACACGTAGAATTTTAATATATATGCATTTATAGATATTTAAATTCTACGTGTATACTAATGTAATCTTTTATGTAATTATATGTATTTATCTATATATATATATTTGCGTTATTTGTATTTTATATATAGATAGATATATATAGAATGTCATTCTAAGTGTATTTTGTTACCATATATATATATATATATATTAATAACAAAATACAGTTAGAATGAAATTACATATGAATATATAATTTATATTAAATTTTGTTTCAATATTTTAATTTTTTTATTTTATTATTGTAATTATACATATATATATATATAATATACCGTATATACTCGAGTATAAGCCGAGTTTTTCAGCACATTTTTTGTGCTGAAAAACCCCAACTCGGCTTATACTCGAGTCACTGTCTGTATTATGGCAATTTACATTAATTTACATTGCCATAATACAGACTGGTGGCTGGCAGAGCTGTTACCTCTCCTGCAGCTCCTGTCAGCTCTCTCCTCCTCCGCGCCGGTCCGGTCAGCACCTTGGTCAGCTCCCAGTGTAAGTCTCGCGAGAGCCGCGGGGTCATAGTGCGGCTCTCGCGAGACTTACAGTGTGAGCTGAGAGAGGAGCTGCACGGACCGGCGCGGAGGAGGAGAGAGCTGACTGGAGCTGCAGGAGAGGTAAGTAACAGCTCTGCCAGCAACCCTCCTCCTCCCCCCACTGAACTGCCAATGCCACTGGACCACCAGGGAAGGAGAGCCCCCCTCCGTGCCATGTATCAAGCAGGGAGGGGGGACGAAAAATAAATTAATTAATAATATATAAATAATATTAAAAATAATAATAAAAAAATAATATAACAAAAAAATTAAAATAATATTAATTAATAATATATAAATAATAAAAATAATAAAAAAATAATATAACCAAAAAAATTAAAATATTTTTTTTTTTTTTTTTTTATAAAAATGCCCACCCCCCACCAAGGCTCTGCAACACACACACACACTGCACTCATACACACACACTGCACTCATACACACACACTGCATTCATACACACACACACTGCGCACTCATACACACACACACTGCGCACTCATACACACACTGTAAATAAATATTCAATTAATATAATTTTTTTTAGGATCTAATTTTATTTAGAAATTTACCAGTAGCTGCTGCATTTCCCACACTAGTCTTATACTTGAGTCAATAAGTTTACCCAGTTTTTTGGGGTAAAATTAGGGGCCTCGGCTTATATTCGGGTCGGCTTATACTCGAGTATATACGGTATGTGTATATATCTATTATATATATAATATACATATTATATATATGTAACGTCATTCTAAGTGTATTTTAATATTAATATTTATACTAATATTAGTATTAAAATACACTTTGTATGACGTTACATATATATAATATGTATATATATTATATATATATATATATATATAATATATATACACATATATTATATATATATAAAATACTTTTAATTTAATTTTAAACCTGTTTAATTTTTTTTTTTTTACTTTCCCACCAGCAGGGGGACTGTCTGATTTTTCAGACAGTCCCCTTGCTGGCAGATCCACAGCCAGCTCTTGCACGGTCTAGCAAGCTATTAACATAGCAGGGGATAAGAAAATCTAAATTAAACAGAACCTGCAATAAAGGAAGGATAAACATTAGATGCCTCTTTACAGGAAGTGTTTAGGAAGGCTGTGCAAGTCACATGCAGGGAGGTGTGACTAGGGTTCATAAACAAAGTGATTTAACTCTTTAAAATCACTTAAAATGTTAACTATTTAACAGGGTTAATTGCATTACTGGCAGGCACAGTCAGTCACTACAGACGCTACAACAGTAGACACTCTGTTACGGAGAGAAGTTAAGAAAGGCTTCATTTAGTAAATAATAATTGTTAACGCTTACTCCGCTTGTTTCCCTGACCACAAATAGAGCCTGGAGTTGTGGGAGGGGATAACCCGGCCAATATAAGCCCAAACCTACCTCCATACTGGGCTAATGTTGATTGGTCACCCCACCCACCACTCCCTACGTACACAAATTCCATCTTGGTGGACCCTCTTTATTTACAGGCCTACCCGAATGTCGGTTTTGGCACACCACAACCGAATTTAGTAAATATAATGGTTAACACTTACTCGGTTTCCATGATCACAAATATATATATATATATATATATATATATAGAGAGAGAGAGATTTATTCACTCTAGTATACTCCTCTAGGAAACGGATGCCTGGTACCGAGTACTGTCATTCCACAGTCCTGTCATGGATCTTCAGTACTGGTTTTACAACAGGACTTGTGAAGCCAAGATTGGATTATGACAACTTTTGTCAGCTGTATTTGCAGTTAGTAACACTTGATAGGGTTCTTTAAACCTAAATTGTGTTCCTTCTGGAGAGGTCCTTTATTATCACGTATTTCCAAGTGCAATTGCATTCTTTTCTCTTGGCTGTACAGCTTAGATCTAAGAATGGAAAGACTTCAGAGGTTTTGTTAGAGGAATGCAATATGACATTACCAATTCATTTTTTTTTATCATATGTGAATCAATTTCTTTAGGCTACCAACCTATACTCATTGGTCTAACCATCGAAATCTCATGTGTTGACAACCCATGTTTCTGAGCTGGGGAAAAAACAAACATATACATCAAGGCAGGAGAGAGTGCATCTGGCCACTTAAGGTTTGTTTCTGCCACTATCTTTTCTATCTTATTCTTCAATATTCCATGTGCCCTTTCTACAGCTCTTGCTGACTGAGCATGATGAGAGCAGAGCAACATAGTTGCTACTTGCTGAACGGCACTTCCAGTAAAATGTGTTCCCTAATCTAAATAGATATGCTGAGGCCACCCCCACCTGGGTATGAACTTCTGCAACAGTCTCTTTGACTTCATGGGCAAATGGATATGGCAAATCAACGTTTCAGTCGTCCTGGACTTTTCTCAAGAGTGACCTTTTATTGTGGCCATCCTAAGGCACACCTGTGCAATAATAATGCTGTCTAATCTGCATCTTGCTATGCCACACCTGTGAGGTGGATGGATTATCTCGGCAAACGAGAAGTGCTCAATAATACAGATTTAGACAGATTTGTGAACAATATTTGAGAAAAATAGGCCTTTTGTGTACATAGAAAAAGTCTTTGAGTTCAGCTCATGAAAAATGGAGGCAAAAACTAAATTTTTGCATTTATAATTTTGTTCAGTGTGTGTGTGTGTGTGTGTGTATATTATATATCCATCCATGACACAGACAGACACACACACCATGACAGACAGACACACATATACACCATTGCAGACACACACATACACACCATTGCAGACACACACATAAACACCATGACAGACAGACACACATATACACCATTGCAGACACACACATACACACCATTGCAGACACACACACATACACACCATGACAGACAGACACACACATATTCCATGACAGACACACACACAGATATATTCCATGACAGACATACTCTGAGGTGCCATTGCCTTAAACTGAACAGATTAGCATTGGTGACTGTCATATTCCCCAAATATATTTGTATAATGATTTGTATTGGCCCTGAATATATTTGTATAATGATATCATCCACTCAGAGGTGCCATTGCCTTACACTGAACTGATTAAAATTGGTGTCTGACATATTCCATGACACACACACATATCATGATGGACAGACAGACAGACACACACATAGCATGACAGATAGAAAAACTCACACACACATATATTCCATGACAGAGACACACTCATACTCCATGACAGACACACACATACACATATACCATGACAGACACACACACACACACACACACACACCCACACCATGAAAAACAGACAGGCACACACACACCATGACAGACATACACTCACTTTTGCTTGTTTTAATACCTGTGAGTCCTTTGGGCGACCAGCTGGGGGATTGGGCAGGTGGGCGGCATGCTGGGGGTCGTGGAGGCGGGCTGCATACTGGGTGGTCAAGGAGGCGGACGGCTGGCTGCGTGTGTTGTTGCCGAGCAGCAAGGAAGCTGTGATGTCCCTGCTCTGCTCTCTCGCGGGCTGCTTAGTGAGGCCGGGCCCGGAATATGACGTCATATGCCGGCCCCGGTCTCATTAAGCGGCGCTCAGGGGAGAAGAGCAGGGACCATGACCTCGCCTCCATCACCACCCAGTTTGCTTGCATATCCCAGACGCCAAGGCAAAATTCTTGGGTGCCGTAGCGACACGTCGACTGGGATTTGTCGAGCCCTGCGTTGTTACATAGGCTGAAAAGAGTCATGTGTCCATCAAGATCAGCCTTTCTCGCATCTGTTTTTGCTTTTGATTCAAAAGAAGGCAAAAAAAACAAACAATTTGAAGTGTTTTTCAATCTTACAACAAACTAGGAAAAAATTGCCATTCCAGATTGGCAGTCTGATCTCCCCTTGGATCAAGGAGCTGTTCTCCCACATATAAATTAGTATATCTAGTTGCTGTTTAAACATATGTACATACTCTGAAAAAAAACACCTTTTCAGGCAGAGAATTACACTTTCTTGTTGTTCTTACTATAAAAACAAAACATTTCCATTGCCTTAGACTAAATCTCCTTTATCCAGTCTAGATGCATAACCTTATCCTACGTGTCCTATATATATGTTTGCTTATGAATAGATTTCCAGACAATGGTGTGTATTGGCCCCGAATATATTTGTATAATGCTATCATCCACTCTGAGGTGCCATTGCCTTCAACTGAACAGATTAAAATTGGTTAAATGTTTTTTTTATAACTAAAGAACTTTGTTATGTTATGATTTTGTAGCCCTTATGTGTACTTTTTCTAGCACCCTAATATCCTTCTTTAGAACAGGTGCCCAAAACTGCATATTCAAGGTGTGGTTTTACCATTGATTTAAAGAGGCATAATTCTATTTTATGGCTAATAATAGCAGGAATCACTTATTGGTAGCTCTGCCTCAAGGCTAGATCAGACAGGAACTGACCATAAAAAAAGGGAGACTGTATGGATAAAACGTCCCTCCTCCTTCCGTCATGTTTCTTGTCCTCAGAGATATGGATAGGATATTTTCATATTTTGTTTTATTTTTAAGGCCACCTTCCTATGTGTACCATGGGTCTACCAGTTATAATTTAGCCTCTGTGTGCCCGAAGGACTGAGTAAACAGCCTGCATGATTTAATCCATGAAGAAATTCTCATTACCCTTTGCTGAAGATTGGCATCGGCTCAATAAAAGCCTTGATAAAATCCCCCTTAATGACCCTCTAAGGTTTTGTTTGGAATAACCTTCTACTCGTTAGATACATTTTCAGGGAATTTATATCAAATTGGTTCTTCACATTTTTACAGTTCAAGTCCTACGCTGGCTAGCTAAAAAACTTTATTTTGAAAGTCTAGACGAATGCAGATCGAATTGAGATATTCAGGAATACTTCTGTCCCTAATGGATAAGTATTACCTTTTTTCTCCTGTGCCCATTCACTAAATTTGAGCCCTCGACTGTAACATCATGATGCAGCATTCCCAGTCTGTTGTATTGAGAGCACCTCCGAACATCACATGCATTTATGTCAAACAACAATATACAGGTAGCGCCAAGAAAACTCTCAAAAGTGGCAATACATCTTCTTGTCCTGGTATGGGACTTTCTTGGTAGCTTTCCTTAATTGCAGTATATGAAAAGGAATCAAAAACAGAGGCAAACCAATAGTGCAATATGGTAGTACGTTGTAGGACAAATGACACTTAGATAAGATGTCAACTCACATATGGTAGAGATATAACAGCTCTAGGTAAAACAGCATGCAGTGGGTGTACAATCCCCACTTGCAGGATATCCATTTGATTTTGGTACACAGTAGAATGATGGTAAATCACAACTGGATAATGATGAGGTAGATCATATGAAATGACAAAAAAGCAGCCAAAAGTGCTCTCTATATAGATAGGTAAGTATCAATAAGGTAAATAAAAATATACTTACAATAGAGTGAGCAGACTAACCGCTCTATGGTTCAAGCCTAGGTGGTATAATCCCCACCAAGGATTTCTTTGGTTGGTTGTCAACAGTAGGTAATGGGTCCAGATGTCAGATAAAAGTATAAAAATAAATAACAATAAGTTCTAAAAAATATATTGCTAACAGGCAGGTAGTGAGGTAGCCAAAATACTTTATTTAACAACAGCATAAAAACCACAACGCATTTCTCCCCTTAGAGCTTTCTCATGTGGTAAAAACAAATATCTGACAAAACTGGGTTTATATAGGCTTTAAAAAACTTAATTTTGGTGGCAAAATTACATCATTAATCATTTTATTAGATCTAAGCAATATATTGTGTGTTTCGCAGTGTAGCCTGTATAATAAGATTTTAAAAACAAGGGTTTAGGAATGAACGATATGACATCAGCATAGGCATTAAAATATGACTGATCACATCATCACAAGATTTTGGGATTATAGCTTGCATGGAATGTAAGAGAATGATGCTCCAATCAGCTACAGAGCGAGGGAGAATGCTGGACTTATAGGAAGGGGCTTAACCTATAAGGAATAAAGATTGCATGGGATAATTGTCCCATATGGCAGCTATATTGGAAGGGGAAAACATAAGTAGCAAGTTTAACACCTTAATAATCTAAAAATTAAAAAACAATCTGGACCTGATCAAATCCCAGCAATGCTGTTGAAGCTCAGTGTGCCAGCAATCACTAAACCTGTCACAACCCTAATTAACGAATCCTTGATGTCTGGATACATACCAAAACTTTGGAAGACTGCGAGAGTAGTGCCTATCCATAAAAGCGGTGACATTACTTTGGTTTCCAACTTTCACCCAATATCATTGCTCCCAGTAATGTAAAAAATCTTAGAAAAATGTGTCCATACGTAAGTATTACCAACAATTAAACTATCTGACCCCTGATCAATCAGGTTTTCGCCCGAATCCTTCCACTACAACTGCCCTCTTAAAAGTTTGCAATGACTTCCCAACTGTCATGGAACAAGGAGACCTAACTGGAGCTATTTTCCTTGATTTTGCAAAGGCCTTTGACACAGTAGACCACGACATTCTACTGCACAAACTAAAAAACTCAGGTTTTGGGGATCGTCCGCTAACCTGGTTTCGATCATATGTATCAGATCCATCACAATATGTGTCCATTTCTGACAGCGACTCCCTCCCTCTCCCAGTCACGTGTGGTGCTCCCCAAGGTTCCATTCGCGGCCCCCTCCTATTCACATTATTTATAAATGATGTGCCTAATGTCTGCAAAACCTCAAATGTACACATGTACGCAGACGACACAGTAATCTATGCAAGCAAATCCAATCTCCGCAACTTGAGGCTGTGCTCCAAGACAAGTTCACAGAGGTAGAAAAGTGGATTGCAAAAAACAAACTCTTCCTAAACACTGACAAAACTGTCACAATGATCTTTGGAACAGTAAATAAATTACACAAATTACAAAATTTCCATCTATGCATCAAAACAAAATCAAATCACACACTGACCGCAGTCCACTCTTTCAAATAGTTGGGTATGTTGTTAGATCCCAGTCTATCTTTTGTCCCCCACAAAGAAAAACTTGCATCTAAACTTCATCCAAAACTAGGTGCACTGATACCAATCATTGACTATGCGGATGTAATAAATGCACCTGCACCGCAAACCCACCTTATAAACATAATACATTGTATAACTCGTTCTGCCGATTTGCGCTACAATGTAATTACAGGACCCACCATGGTGACTTGCTAAAAGAACTAAACTGGCTGTTGCTGGAATCCAGACACACCCTTCATCTTTCCAGCTTTGTGTTTAAGAGATATTCTGGGAAGCTTCCACCCTACCTGAGCTGAATGCCATCCCCAGCTGTTCCCACTTCCTATAACCTCCAATCCAATACCAGCACTCTATTTAGTCTACCTCAATACAAAAAGAAAGCAGCTCGATCCTCCTTTTCCTACAGAGCAGCGCAATTATGGAAAGACCTCCTGCACACTTTAAAATCTTCCCCAAGTCTAAAGTTTGTTAAGAGAGCCCTCTCTACATATCTCAAAACAGAATGCATCGGTCATGGTTGATTATATATTTCCTACCTGTTCTATTTTACATTTTGTATATATTGCGTGTTAATATTGTTTTTGTATTTTATTGTACCCTATTGTATCAATGCAATGTTTTGTGGATCCAAGACATACTTGAAAATGAGAGAAATCTCAATGTATCCTTCCTGGTAAAATATTTTATAACTAAATAAATAATGCATAGTGCCTATAGAAACATAGAAACATAGAATGTGACGGCAGATAAGAACCATTCGGCCCATCTAGTCTGCCCAATTTTCTAAATACTTTCATTAGTCCCTAGTCTTATCTTATAGTTAGGATAGCCTTATGCCTATCCCACACATTCTTAAACTCCTTTACTGTGTTAACCTCTACCACTTCAGCTGGAAGGCTATTCCATGCATCCACTACCCTTTCAGTAAAGTAATACTTCCTGATAATATTTTTAAACCTTTGTCCCTCTAATTTAAGACTATGTCCTCTTGTTGTGGTAGTTTTTCTTCTTTTAAATATAGTCTCCTCCTTTACTGTGTTGATTCCCTTTATATATTTAAATGTTTCTATCATATCCCCTGTCTCGTCTTTCCTCCAAGCTATACATGTTAAGATCCTTTAACCTTTCCTGGTAAGTTTTATCCCGCAATCCATGAACCAGTTTAGTAGCCCTTCTCTGAACCCTCTCTAAGGTATCAATATCCTTCTGAAGATACGGTCTCCAGTACTGTGTACAATACTCCAAGTGAGGTCTCACCAGTGTTCTGTACAATGGCATGAGCACTTCCCTCTTTCTACTGCTAATACCTCTCCCTATACAACCAAGCATTCTGCTAGCATTTCCTGCTGCTCTATTACATTGTCTGCCTACCTTTAAGTCATCAGAAATAATCACCCCTAAATCCCTTTCCTCAGATGTTGAGGTTAGGACTCTATCAAATATTCTGTACTCTGCCCTTGGGTTTTTACGTCCAAGATGCATTATCTTGCACTTATCCACATTAAATGTCAGTTGCCACAATTCTGACCATTTTCTAGTTTACCTAAATCATTTGTCATTTGGCTTATCCCTCCTGGAACATCAACCCTGTTACATATCTTAGTATCATCAGCAAAAAGACATACCTTACCATCAAGACCTTCTGCAATATCACTAATAAAAATATTAAAGAGAATGGGTCCAAGTACAGATCCCTGAGGTACCCCACTGGTGACAAGTCCAAGCTTCGAATATATTCCATTAACTACAACCCTCTGTTGCCTGTCACTCAGCCACTGCCTTACCCATTCAACAATATTTGAATCCAAACTTAAAGATTGCAGTTTATTGATAAGCCTTCTATGTGCAACAGTGTCAAAAGCCTTACTGAAATCTAGGTAAGCAATGTCTACTGCACCACCCTGATCTATAATTTTAGTTACCCAATCAAAATAATCAATAAGATTAGTTTGGCATGATCTCCCTGAAGTAAACCCATGTTGTCTCTGATCTTGAAATCCATGTGTTTTAGATGTTCATCAATCCTATCCTTTAACATGGTTTCCATCACTTTCCCCACTACTGAAGTAAGGCTTACTGGCCTATAGTTGCCCGACTCCTCCCTATTACCTTTCTTGTAAATGGGCACAACATTCGCTAACTTCCAATCTTCTGGGACTACTCCTGTTAACAATGATTGGTTAAATAAATCTGTTAATGGTTTTGCTAGTACACCACTAAGCTCTTTTAATAGCTTTCGGTGTATTCCATCAGGTCCCATTGACTTATTTGTCTTTACTTTTGACAGTTGAAATAGAACTTCTTCCTCTGTAAACTCACGTGTAATAAATGACTCATTTATCCTTTTTCTCAACTGAGGTCCCTTTCCTTCATTTTCATCTGTAAATACAGAACAAAAATATTCATTGAGGCAGTCAGCTAGACCTTTATCCTCTTCTACATACCTTCCTTCTTTTGTTTTTAATCTAACTAATCCTTGTTTTACTTTTCTTTTCTCATTTATGTATCTAAAAATGTTTTATCCCCCTTTTTTACTGACTGTGCTATTTTCTCTTCTGTGTGTGATTTGGAAGCTCTTATAACTTGCTTAGCCTCTTTCTGCCTAATCTTATAGATCATTTTGTCTTCCTCACTCTGTTTTTTTTTATAATTCCTAAATGCTAACTTTTTGTTTTTAACTATTTTGGCCACATCTGCGGAGTACCACAGTGGTTTCTTGAATTTTTGGCTTTTACTGACAAGCCTAATGCAATTTTCTGTTGCCTTCAATAGTGCAACTTTTAAATAATCCTATTTTTCTTGGACTCCATTTAAATTGCTCCAGTCTGATAATGACTCCTCTACCCATATTCTAATTTTAGAAAAGTCTGTTTTTCTAAAGTCTAAAACTTTTGTTTTTGTGTGGTGTGACTCAGTCACTGTTCTTATATTAAACCACACTGACTGATGATCACTGGATCCTAAACTTTCACCTACAGTAACATCTGATACCAAATCTCCATTTGTTAACACTAAATCTAGTATGGCCTCTTTACGAGTTGGCTCCTCAACAACTTGTTTTAGAGACAATCCCAGTAGGGAGTTTAGAATATGTGTGCTCCTGGCACAAGTAGCTAATTTTGTTTTCCAATTTACATCAGGAAGATTAAAGTCACCCATGATGATAACTTCCCCCTTCATTGTCATTTTAGCTATTTCCTCAACTAGTAGATTATCTAACTCTTCAATTTATCCTGGGGGCCTATAAATCACACCTATGCAGAGATTTCTGTCTCATATCGTTCATTTCTAAACCCTCGTTTTTAAAATCTAGTTATACAGACTACACTGCCACACATAATATATTGCTTAGACCTAATAAAGTTACTATTTGGGGGGGTGAGGTGGGGGGGTGGAAATATTTGTTTTTCTTTTCTTTATTAACCATAGCCATGCATTTGTGGTCATATGATTAATGACGTCACTTTGGCACCAAAATTAAGTGTGTTAAAGCCTATATAAACCCAGTTATGTCAGGTATTTGTTTTTACCACATGAGAAAGCTCTAAGGCGAGAAATGCATTGTGGTTTTTATGCTGTTGTTAAAGTATTTTGGCTATCTCACTACCTGCCTGTTAACCATATATTTTTAAAACATATTATATATTTTTTTTACTTTTTCCTGACATCTGGACCCATTGCCTACTGTTGACAACCAACCAAAGAAATCCTTGGTGGGGATTATACCACCCAGGCTTTAACCATAGAGTGGTTAGTCTGCTCACCCTTATTGATACTTATCTATCTGTATAGAGAGCACTATTGGCTGCTTTTTTGTCATTTCATATGGTCTACCTCATCGTTATCCAGTTGTTATTTACCATAATTCTACAGTGTACCAAAACCAGAGGGATATCCTGCAAGTGGGGGTTGTATACCACTGCATTCTGTTTTACCTAGAGTCTGTTATATCTCTACCATATGTGAGTTGACATCTTATCTAAGTGTTGTTTGTCCTACCTTGTACTGCCACATTGCACTATTGGTTTGCCTCTGTTGTTGCTTCCTTTCCATATACTGCTATTAAGTGAAGCTACCAAGAAAGTCCCATACTAGGACTTGTGGACTCTCTTTATACCCTGTGTTTTTTTTATTGCTTTTATTTCTCTTAATATTAAATACTATTGTGTTTGGAGTATTTTTCTTGGCGCCACCTGTATATTGTTGTTTGACTTGTTCTAGTATTCTTGGGGGTTGGAGGATTCCCCTATTATCAGGTGTGCTGCCTCGCATCTGAGTGTTCTTAGTTTGTTTAGCGCTGCTCTATTCCTTGTTCAGTTTTGTATCACATGTATTCATGCTGCCTTGGGGAAAAATGGCACGAATCATTTGGCATCTCATTTTGATGAAATAAGCCAGTGAGATAGCTCAGTTGGTAAATTCTCTGTTCCAAACCGCAAGGTCACAGGCTCAAATCCTGGCAGGGTCAGTTCAGCCCTTCATCTGAGTACCATCAATTGAGTAATTACGACCGCATGCACAAATAAGCACTGTGAGTAAAACTGGGAGAAAGGCATAATCTAAATACTAGTTGTTATTATTATAAAATGGACATCTCTTTCTCTTCTTTGGAATCCAAACCAGACTACTTGGGAGACATACCAGAGCATCAAGAAGAAGAGATGGAACACTCTTATAAGTAGATCAGTAGAAAAATGTATATCTTTTATAAGATACACTAAAATTCCAGAGGAAAAATCAGAAACAAATCTAGAATCAGATTTTTTGAAGATATAAGATCATCCAATCCAACTATTAAAGGAATTAACCAAGATGAATGGTCCCTAAAATAGATGATGCAGTAATAGAAATAGCCAAGTTAACTATCAAATTGACCTTATTGACCTATTGATTCCATGGCATACCTAAGAGACCCCAGAACGATTGGATGCCAACATAATTAAGGCTTATTTAGCCCTAGATTCTGCCTTACATCCAGCCATAGCCTTAATCGCCTTATTGATTAAGACACCTTATTGAAAACCTCAGGAAACTCAAAATGGCCACAGAATTGAGCCCTGAAGCTTTGTACAACATCACTTAAATTATTGCTAAAGACTTGGCTCTCTCAGTAGCTTCAAGAAGGAACTTATGGCTCCATTCATGGGGAGCAGATTATTTGTCAAAATCATCTCTGTGCTCTTTATCATTCCAAGAAAACCTACTTTTTGGAAAGTTACTGCATAATCAAATCCAGAAAGCAGCTGGCACCGATAAAATCTTCTTACCCCAAGAGAAAATATCTTCAAATTCATCCACATGGAGAGATAAAAGGTTTCACAAACGGGAGAACAGATGCTACTGACCTAAAAAGACATACACTAGAAATTCTTCTTGGAGAAATATCCAATCATCCTCCTCTAGCGTGAAGTCGACTTGAGAAAGAGGATCCTGAACCTCATCAAAAAAATTCTGACGGTGTGCAGGCCCAGTCAGATCTCAGAGGGGGAAGACTCCTACATTTTAATTCAGTCTGGTCCAAGACTGAGTCTTATCCATCTTAAGCAAGGGATACCGATTGGAATTCAAAACATTCTATACAACTATACAGTCATTCAGAAAATCCTCAATTCTAAAAGGAGAAACTGTGTTTCAAAACTACTTTTTCATTTTGTTCCTTTATTCAATAAATTAAAGATACTTTATTCAATAAATTAAAGAGACTTTATTCCATAGTGTTTCTAGTGCCAAAACCTAATGGAAAATGGAGACTGATCATAGACTTAAAAAAAATCAATACATATTTTAAAAAGCAGTATTTCAAGATGGAATGCATTTTCACAATTATCCCCTGCATCAATCCAGGAAACTGTCTATCCTCAATATACTTAAAGGATGCATACTATCACTATCACCCTTACAGGTTTCTCTGATTTTTACATGTTTGGAAGACATTTCTAGTTCAGAGGTTTCCCCTGTGGCCTAAGTCTAGCACCCAGGACCTTCTTAAAAATTCAAATTTTACTTATAGCTATTCCCAGGAACCAAGGGATTGCTTGGACGAAATTCTGATTGTCACTCCATCACTACGGATGGGAATTTCCCATACCAATCTAACCTTGCTATGTCTCCATGAACATGCCTGGATAATCAGCATAATAAAAAGAGCTCATACAGACAGTGTTTCTAGTTGCAAACATTACACACATTTACAGGACAAGTCAACATCTCCCAAGAAAGGAGTCTCAAAATCAGAAACCAAAAACTCTGCTTCTGCTCCAGAAGACATTTGTTTCAGTAAATACATAGTCTTGAGGGTCTCTAAACTCTACAATAGGATTAGTTCACTTGGCCCAATAGAACTCCAGAAGAATTCAGTTGAATTTCCCAAAACAATTCAACAACAAAGATAACAATTAGGATCAACACATTCATATTCCTCTTCTTGTAAAGAATCGGTTAAGATGGTGGCTACAAGAGAAGAATCTCTTACAAGGGTTTCCATTAGAAGATCCTCCATTGCAAACTGTAACAACATATGTCAGTCTTTTAGGTTGGGGAACACACATAGGGTTGACCTACACCCAAGGTATTTGGAAGATATCAGAAAAAACTATTCTCTCAAATCTCTGAGAACTCATTGTCAGGAAACTCAACCATGTCATCACAAGTCTATGGCTCTTTATAAGAACAGACAACAGAGCATTATCCACTTACATAAACCTTTAAGCAGGTAAAAGAAGCAACCAACTCCTCAAAGAATTGACTCCTCTGGGAACCTTATGGGTTCAGATAATCTCTTAGCAGATTACCTCGGCAAAATCTATATTATCTTGGAAGAATGGAGTCTGAACCCGAAAGTAAGATCCTGATGGAAAAGTGGGACATGCCTCAGATCGAGCTCATGGCCACAGGAAGAACACTCAAGTTTCAAATTTCTTCTCCCTAACACCTTACCCATAAGTGATGCTGCCATGATAAATAGCCAGGAAAATATTACAGTTAAGTATGTATTACATTTTCCTTATTTCACCCTATGAATGGCCCTTTTCGTACATGACAATACCTGCTGATTTACATTGCATATTATTGCCTAATGCATTGTCTATGACAAATTTCAAATCCTTCTTGTGTTGTTATCTCTTATTCACTACCAATTTGGGTGTAAGTTGCCTGTGCATTTTTTACCCCAAAGTGCATAACTTTTTTTTCTACATTCAATTTCATCTACCATTTAAGTGCTTAGGTGTTGTGGCGAAACCGGCCTCACCACGTGTCCTTGGAGGGGGCTGCTTGCCCGCCTCTTGCCTTTGGACTATGGACCAGACTTTATGTGAATGTGTTAACCCAGATAGCTATGCCATGGAGCCCATTCGTGTAGTTAAAGACTTCGGCTCCATGGCAATTGAACTGTGTGAATAGGATCTGAGCGCTATTCTGTAGTTTTGTGCGCTCAGATCCCAGCTATCTGGGGATATGTGACATGTCTGTGTTTTATGTATAAAATGTGACTTTGTGTATTTTATAATATTTTAATGCTTTGTGCTCACCATGTGCATAATGGAGTCTTGTGTCTGTCCTGGGAGATAATTGAATTACTTCTCAATTCAATCTCCAGGATAGAAGACTCTGAAACTGGTTTGGGCCGGAAAGCCATGCTTCATTTAGTCACAAAGGACTTTCCCTTAACTTTTGAACACCTGGTCTGATTCGTGCCATTTTTTAATATGTTGTTCCCCTGAATGGATTGATTATGAAAATGTATGTTTTATGTTTGTGACATGTATATTTTAGAAGTTATAAATATTGTGTAAAAACTGTATTCCTCTGCCGGTGATAATGAGATTACCCATTGTGTTCAGTAATCATATCACAGGCAGAGGGGAGGAGTTTGTGTGGGAGTGTCTGGGTGTATTGTACGGATTGATTGGTTGTTTTGTAACGCCCTGTGGGCTGTACTATGTTTGTGGATTGGGAATAAAAGAGACTGTATATGACAGTACAGGGAGTTCCTGTTTTAACCCTCAAAGTCGTCTCATTATTGGGGGAAGGATTTATTGTATGCTGTTCCAGTTTGACTGCTAGGAGAGTAAACCTATTCGTATGGTTCCTATTCAACTGTCTACAGCATTCATATGCTTGAGAGAAGGTATACGCTTCTCTGGTTCGGTGATTGTGGTGTCTGCTGCAGTGTTTGGAGTCCTCAAGAAGCGCTAGGAGCATCTTTCAACGGAGGTACCCAGTCGGGGTGCCAGGCGATCCATTACAATTGGTGGCAGCGGTGGGATGGCTTCCTAGTGCCAGGTAAAGCAGCTCGGAGACACAGTTCGTGGATTTACAAATTGAGGGCAACACTAGTACCCGTACAGCGACCCTATCTACAAAAGAACTAACTTCAGCAGAGCAAGCATGGCGTATGACTACACTCAGGAGGAGTTTGACAGAGAGGTTAATGAGGTGCTGTCTACCTTTGGACCCAACCCCCCAGAGAGAGCCGTGCAGCTTGCCAGGAAACTAGTAGGAGAATACCTGCAATCTCTAGTAGATTTGGCCAAAAAGGAGTCCCAGGGAGCCAAAGGTGTCGTCCTTCCTCCCCAGCGGCAGTGTGTGCCCCAGGGAGCAGAAGGTGTTGTCCTTCCTCCCCAGCGGCAGTGTGAGTCCCAGGGAGCCAAAGGTGTCGTCCTTCCTCCCCAGCGGCAGTGTGTACCCCAGGGAGCAGAAGGTGTTGTCCTTCCTCCCCAGCGGCAGTGTGAGTCCCAGGGAGCCAAAGGTGTCGTCCTTCCTCCCCAGCGGCAGTGTGTGTCCCAGGGAGCTGAAGGTGCCGTCCTTCCTCCCCAGCGGCAGTGTGTATCCCAGGGAGCTGAAGGTGTCGTCCTTCCTCCCCAGCGGCAGTGTGTACCCCAGGGAGCTGAAGGTGCCGTCCTTCCTCCCCAGCGGCAGTGTGTAGTCCCAGGGAGCTGAAGGTGTCGTCCTTCCTCCCCAGCGGCAGTGTGTACCCCAGGGAGCAGAAGGTGCCGTCCTTCCTCCCCAGCGGCAGTGTGTATCCCAGGGAGCTGAAGGTGTCGTCCTTCCTCCCCAGCGGCAGTGTGTGTCCCAGGGAGCTGAAGGTGCCGTCCTTCCTCCCCAGCGGCAGTGTGTATGCCAGGGAGCTGAAGGTGTCATCCTTCCTCCCCAGCGGCAGTGTGTACCCCAGGGAGCAGAAGGTGCTGTCCTTCCTCCCCAGCGGCAGTGTGTACCCCAGGGAGCTGAAGGTGCCGTCCTTCCTCCCCAGCGGCAGTGTGATCCCAGGGGCAAAGGTGCCGTCCTTCAGTGTGTACCCCAGGGAGCTGAAGGTGCGTCCTTCCTCCCCAGGCAGTGTGAGTCCCAGGGAGCAAAGGTGTGCGTCCTTCAGCCCAGGGAGCAGAAGGTGCGTCCTTCCTCCCCAACGGCAGTGTGTATCCCAGGGAGCCAAAGGTGTCGTCCTTCCTCCCCAGCGGCAGTGTGTGTCCCAGGGAGCTGAAGGTGCAGTCCTTCCTCCCCAGCGGCAGTGTGTATCCCAGGGAGCTGAAGGTGTCGTCCTTCCTCCCCAGCGGCTGTGTGTGTCCCAGGGAGCTGAAGGTGCCTTCCTTCCTCCCCAGCGGCAGTGTGTATCCCAGGGAGCTGAAGGTGTCGTCCTTCCTCCCCAGCGGCAGTGTGTACCCCAGGGAGCAGAAGGTGCTGTCCTTCCTCCCCAGCGGCGGTGTGTATCCCAGGGAGCTGAAGGTGCCGTCCTTCCTCACCAGCGGCAGTGTGTACCCCAGGGAGATGAAGGTGCCTTCCTTCCTCCCCAGCGGCAGTGTGTACCCCAGGGAGCAGAAGGTGCCGTCCTTCCTCCCCAGCAGCAGTGTGTATCCCAGGGAGCCGAAGGTGTCGTCCTTCCTCCCCAGCGGCAATGTGTACCCCAGGGAGCTGAAGGTGCCGTCCTTTCTCCCCGGCGGCAGTGTGTACCCCAGGAAGCAAAGACCGTCTGTCTCGCACCCCAGCCGCAGGACAAAATATTGAAAGGGGAGACAGTTGGTCCCCCTCTCCACCAGCAAAGAGAGTGTCAGGGAGAGGAGCAGGTTACCTCCTCTCCCCAGCGGCAGTCTACAGTTCAGAGAGAGGAGCTTGTTACACCCTCTCTCGAGCGGCAGCCTAACCCACCAAGGGGAGATGTTCAGCCCCACAACTATGCAGATGGGACCGTAGTCTCTGCACTAGCAGCACCAGGGGTAGGGACGGTCGGTCCTGTCCCCCAGCCACAGAGTAGTGTATCCAGAGGGGAGACAGTTGGCCTCCCCCTCCCACAACCAGGCTCCAACCAGGCTACTTCAGTGGTAGCGCTGGCACCCGGGCAGAGTACCGCTGGTCTCTGCCCACTCAGCAACCCACCAAGGCAGTCTATCAGCCCCCCGCACAGCTGTGGTGAGGCACCTGGACATGGACAAGTTGCTATTTTATCCAGGTGTAGTAACCAGTTATTGTGGGTGGGCTGTATTGCTGTTTGTGCTTCGTGGGTGGGTTGCTGGACTAACCAGGGCACTGACCGGCAGGAGGTCAGATACCCTGTTAGTCTGGATAGTAAAGGGGAGAAATGTGGCGAAACCGGCCTCGCCACGTGTCCTTGGAGGGGGCTGCTTGCCCGCCTCTTGCCTTTGGACTATGGACCAGACTTTATGTGAATGTGTTAACCCAGATAGCTATGCCATGGAGCCCATTCGTGTAGTTAAAGACTTCGGCTCCATGGCAATTGAACTGTGTGAATAGGATCTGAGCACTATTCGGTAGTTTTGTGCGCTCAGATCCCAGCTATCTGGGGATATGTGACATGTCTGTGTTTTATGTATAAAATGTGACTGTGTATTTTATAATATTTTAATGCTTTGTGCTCACCATGTGCATAATGGAGTCTTGTTTCTGTCCTGGGAGATAATTGAATTACTTCTCAATTCAATCTCCAGGATAGAAGACTCTGAAACTGGTTTGGGCTGGAAAGCCATGCTTCATTTAGTCACAAAGGACTTTCCCTTAACTTTTGAACCCCTGGTCTGATTCGTGCCATTTTTAATATGTTGTTCCCCTGAATGGATTGATTATGAAAATGTATGTTTTATGTTTGTGACATGTATATTTTAGAAGTTATAAATATTGGGTAAAAACTGTATTCCTCTGCCGGTGATAATGAGATTACCCATTGTGTTCTGTAATCATATCACAGGAAGAGGGGAGGAGTTTGTGTGGGAGTGTCTGGGTGTATTGTACGGATTGATTGGTTGTTTTGTAACGCCCTGTGGGCTGTACTATGTTTGTGGATTGGGAATAAAAGAGACTGTATGTGACAGTACAGGGAGTTCCTGTTTTAACCTGTTTTAAGTGAAGTGTCGTCTCATTACAGGGAGTGCAGAATTATTAGGCAAGTTGTATTTTTGAGGATTAATTTTATTATTGAACAACAACCATGTTCTCAATGAACCCAAAAACTCATTAATATCAAAGCTGAATATTTTTGGAAGTAGTTTTTAGTTTGTTTTTAGTTTTAGCTATGTTAGGGGATATCTCTGTGTGCAGGTGACTATTACTGTGCATAATTATTAGGCAACTTAACAAAAAACAAATATATACCCATTTCAATTATTTATTATTACCAGTGAAACCAATATAACATCTCAACATTCACAAATATACATTCTGACATTCAAAAACAAAACAAAAACAAATCAGTGACCAATATAGCCACCTTTCTTTGCAAGGACACTCAAAAGCCTGCCATCCATGGATTCTGTCAGTGTTTTGATCTGTTCACCATCAACATTGCGTGCAGCAGCAACCACGGCCTCCCAGACACTGTTCAGAGAGGTGTACTGTTTTTCCTCCTTGTAAATCTCACATTTGATGATGGACCACAGGTTCTCAATGGGGTGCAGATCAGGTGAACAAGGAGGCCATGTCATTAGATTTTCTTCTTTTATACCCTTTCTTGCCAGCCACGCTGTGGAGTACTTGGACGCGTGTGATGGAGCATTGTCCTGCATGAAAATCATGTTTTCTTGAAGGATGCAGACTTCTTCCTGTACCACTGCTTGAAGAAGGTGTCTTCCAGGAACTGGCAGTAGGACTGGGAGTTGAGCTTGACTCCATCCTCAACCTGAAAAGGCCCCACAAGCTCATCTTTGATGATACCAGCCCAAACCAGTACTCCACGTCCACCTTGCTGGCGTCTGAGTCGGACTGGAGCTCTCTGCCCTTTACCAATCCAGCCACGGGCCCATCCATCTGGCCATCAAGACTCACTCTCATTTCATCAGTCCATAAAACCTTAGAAAAATCAGTCTTGAGATATTTCTTGGCCCAGTCTTGACGTTTCAGCTTGTGTGTCTTGTTCAGTGGTGGTCGTCTTTCAGCCTTTCTTACCTTGGCCATGTCTCTGAGTATTGCACACCTTGTGCTTTTGGGCACTCAGTGATGTTGCAGCTCTGAAATATGGCCAAACTGGTGGCAAGTGGCATCGTGGCAGCTGCACGCTTGACTTTTCTCAGTTCATGGGCAGTTATTTTGCGCCTTGGTTTTTCCACACGCTTCTTGCGACCCTGTTGACTATTTTGAATGAAACGCTTGATTGTTCGATGATCACGCTTCAGAAGCTTTGCAATTTAAGAGTGCTGCATCCCTCTGCAAGATATCTCACTATTTTTGACTTTTCTGAGCCTGTCAAGTCCTTCTTTTGACCCATTTTGCCAAAGGAAAGGAAGTTGCCTAATAATTATACACACCTGATATAGGGTGTTGATGTCATTAGACCACACCCCTTCTCATTACAGAGATGCACATCACCTAATATGCTTAATTGGTAGTAGGCTTTTGAGCCTATACAGCTTGGAGTAAGACAACATGCATAAAGAGGATGATGTGGTCAAAATACTAATTTGCCTAAAAATTCTGCACTCCCTGTATTGGGGGAAGGATTTATTGTATGCTGTTCCAGTTTGACTGCTAGGAGAGTAAACCTATTCGTATGGTTCCTATTCAACTGTCTACAGCATTCAAATGCTTGAGAGAAGGTATACGCTTCTCTGGGTCGGTGATTGTGGTGTCTGCTGCAGTGCTTGGAGTCCTCAGGAAGCGCTAGGAGCATCTTTCAACGGAGGTACCCAGTCGGGGTGCCAGGCGATCCATTACAGGTGTCACATCATGCCATGTTCTGCAGAGATGTCTGGCCTTGGCTTCTGGTATCCAGTACTCTTTTTACAATTCTTGTTTAGTTTTCCTTGGGTTTTCTATTCTGTGTCTGGTTTTCTTTATGCTGGGTTCTGGATTCATTCCTGTATTCCATCCCTGGAATTCCCAGTCTATTGGATTCATTTAAATGTTTGTTTTATGTTGCTACACCCATTCCGTTTCCATGGTTCCTTTTGTTTCAGTTGGTTCCTGCAGCAGTGGTTTCAAGTCCTCTGCCCTTTCTTGCAGGTAAGTGCTATATGTGTTTTATTATGGTTATTTTAGCAAACATTAGGCAGAGTAGGACCTGCCGAATATGGGGTACATTGGCGTTGTGGCAGGCTTATGCAATGTATGATCATATAATGTAACTAAATCCCCATGGATTTCATATATAGTACTTAGTTTTGTCTCCTCTTGTTTTGCCTATTATATCTTGTCTTGCTTTATTTTTATTCCCAGTCCATGTACAGTCCTGTCTTGTCCTGCCCATGTTATGTTTCCCTTGTGTATTGTGTACATGTTCTGGGTTTAGCTTCCAATCCTTCTCTGGTTCTGGGTTCTACTAGTTTTGTCTTGTTTTCTTGTTTGGTGCCTGTTCTAGTCTTGCCTTGTTTCTGTACTGGGTACATGTTTGCTGCAGAGGCTCCCTATCCAGTTCCTGGGAGGTCTGCATATCATCTAGCTCCTAGCTCTTGGGATCTGCAGTAGCTACATCAGGGACCTGGTATGTGGGCGCACAAACGCAGGTGCTCAACACCAGGGGGCGTATGGTTACCCTGCACCAGGCCCTAATAATCCACTTCCACGCTGAAGACTCCCAACTTCTCATCAGGCACTCAGGGGTCCCGGTTTCCGTACCGCCACCCGTGACACCAGGTCCCCAATCTTAAAACCTTCTGCAGCAAAGTAATAGCTCTTTTGCAGATAGCTATCTAATACTTGTGGGATTTCCATTATATGTTTTAAAGAGAACTCAGAAATAAATAAAAGAAGAACCGTTTCTGAAAGAGGAAGAAAAGAGAAAACAGGAGAAAAGTAGGGTCGGTGTGACCATACTGCTTCAATGTGCTCCTTCTAATGTCTGACCTATAAATACTAAAATAGATGAAAATCATGTGAGAGGTTTTCAATTTCAGAACAAATAAATCATTTTCAAGTGTTGTTCTGTAGCTACCCTAGATTTGTACAAATTATGATGACAAACATGTTTAATTACTTTTTTTGCTATATTTTATATTTTTGTTGATAATACATAGATTTGTACAAATTATGATGACAAACATGTTTTTTTTAATATTTTTGTTGATAATACATGATGTCCTAAAGGCTTTACATGTGTACGCTTAATGTCATAATACTGTAATTAATTCTAGCATCTCAATCATTCAAATTATTATTTAAATTTTGCAAAAGTAGAAGCCATTTGGTGCTTTATGGAACCATTTTTTCCAAATTTTTTTCCTGAGTTTGTGGTATGTTTTGTGCTTTTTGTTTTTTACTTGCCTTTTAGAATTCACTTAATGTGTGCTACTGTAGTAAAACAAATATCCTACATGTATATTTTTGACACATTGTTTGAAGTATAGGACCAATTTACAAACTTGCCAAATTTATTTTACATTTTCCAAACTTCATATCGAAGAACTCCATGGAAATGTTGCTGTTTGAGGGGATTAAAAGTGTTGTCATTAATGGTACACGACCTATCCTAGCCAGATGCCCATGAGCTGTCGTGGGCAGTTGTCAAGCTTGACAAAGACCATATTTAGGGTTGAAACATTGCTGTTCAACATATTGTTATACCTTATATTTTTTTTCTTCTACCTACTTTGTATGTCTTGTCCGGTAATTTTTGTTATGGTTATATGAAAAATTCAAAGAAATATTTTAAATAAAAAATGGCCCATGGCTGAATGCAGGCAGCAGGGCATTTTATAGGATTGTGTTCATTTCTCACTTTGAGAGGGGTGCTCTAATTATTTAAAGATATCTTGGTCTCCCAGGACCATCAGACAAATAATTGCCACTGGTAAACATCTACATGGCTGGATTATTCCATCATGGGTCCTTAAGTATAGGAATTAGCATGACATAATAGATCTGTCATTGTGATTGTAGAGGCTGGGGATTTAAAAATAAAAAATAAAAAAAAACTAAGGCACTTGTATTTTTATAATTTGTATTGCTGTATTGTAAATGTTTAAGGCATAGTGCTCTTAAAGGGGCACTATAGTCACCAGAACAGCTACAGCTTATTGTATCTTATTGTATTCAGAGAAAAGGCAGTGTTTACATTACAGCCTAGGGACACCTCCAGTGGTCACTCAACAGATGGCTACTAGTGGTGCTTCCTGGTTCAGTGACATTCAGTGTCTCCACTCTCTGCATGGAGACATTGAACTTGATCCAATGCATCTCTATGAAGAGATGCTGATTGATCGGAACTATGTTTGGCTTGTGCTGGCTCTGCCCCTGATCTGCCTCCTTGACAGCCTGAGACAATCCAATGCTTTCCCATGGATAACCATTGTGATTGGATTTGATCAACACTTCTAATGAGGTCAGACAAGCAGGCAGATTAGGGACAGAGCCACCAGCTGCAGACTGGAATACAAGTAAGATTGTACTATATTTAGAAGGGATGGGGGAGGGAGGGCAGAGGTGCTAAATGGTGTTTTTAACAGTATAGTGTCAGAAATACATGTTTGTGTTTCTGACCCTATAGTTTTACTTTAAATAATTTAGTTCACTTTTCATCATAGTTTGTTACTAAGTCACAAAAAAATAGTTTAATGTAGAATGCAGACCAGAAAACAAGTTACTGAGTGTAAAATATGTACATTAATAAATTAAAATTGTAAATATAATTTTTACACATGCATACAGTGTTATAGTATGATCATAATTGTAACTTAAAAATAAGAGCTTGCGTTTTAAATTTTTTTGTCTTTCAGGTTTGTTTGGTGCTAACGTTATGTTCTGCTCTTTGGGTGAGTATGTTTCATTGCACAGTTTGCATCTACATGCCCTTTCTGTATATGTATATTAAGAATCCATTGAGATTTAGTAATAAAATAAAGTAAACAATTTACACATACACACTACCTAGCAGAATTTAAAGGAAACCGGTCAAGGCCAAAACTACTTTAGCTGGAAATTCCATCTATACAGTTTTACGCATACAAATCAATGAAGAGCAGTGGAGAAGCGCAGGCGGACCGGTGGTGGGTGTTATAGAAGTGTAGCACCGACCTCTGTAATGAGATAGAGACTAGGGAACAAAGGTCCTGGTAATTGGTGACCGTTTCCCATTAGCAGGACTAAAACTGACCCCATTATAGACTTTGTGCATTTATTACCTTTTTTTTATCTCTACCTTGTAGAGATTTTGTATTTTGTATTTTTTTTATTTTAACCTCTTAAAGCATCACTGTCACCATCTGGAAAATTTGCAGAATTCCTATAGATCCCCAATAGGGGGGTCCATTGACCAAGCGGGGGAGGGAAATGTGAGATTTACTTACCTAAACCTGTCCCTCACAGGCGCTGCCATTTTCTTCCTGAGGGATATCTTTTAGCTTCTGGCGCTTCAGCATCAAAAGCCAACATCACTGCTGTATTCTCGCACATGTGCAAGAGTACAGCATTAATGTCTATAGAGGATCCCGCAAGACAGCGAGATCCTCCATAGACAGACCCAATTCCCTGCAGATGTCATGGGTGACAACTGGGGGATTTACACTTCTAGATGGCAGTAGCTTTACCCTGTGTCTAAAAGTGTCAGGCATAGAATTCATTTTTGTGAAATTTTAGCAGTCAGTAAGAGTATTTCAGAAACAGTCTATCTTTATAAAATATTAATTTGTCGGGGGAGGAGGGGAGGGTGGTGTGTGACAGTGCACTTCAAGAACCACATGATGGTCCATGCAGTAATGCAGTGCAGGGCTTTAATATCAGAGTGGCACAGACTGTCATGCTGTAAAATGACCAGCAGGGGTTAAATCCCTGCTGGTACCATGGAATCCCATTTGTCTTTTGATACCTGGGGGTCCCCTCTATCAGCTAGGGTCAGAATTAGTTATTATTATTATTATATTTATATAGCGCCAACAAATTCCGTAGCTCTTTACAATGGGCAGACTAACAGAACACTGTTGGAGAAAGTCTCACTGTGCATCTGACTTTCTCCACTATAAATTTATGCTGAGCTCATACAGCTTGGCTCTTTCCTCTGCAAAAGTTAATTACTTCAATACCCTCATAACCACACTCTCCCGCGAACCCAAACGACTATTTCACACATTTAACTCTCTTCTTCACCCTGCTGTTCCTCCTCCACCTACTAACTTGACCGCCTCAGACTTTGCAACTCACTTCACTGACTAGATCTCTACAATCAGAGAAGAGATCTCTCATCTTTCTTCTTCCCCTTACAATACTTCCCCTAACTTCACTCCCTCTGCTGTTCTATGTTCATTCGCACCCGCTACATTGGAAGAGGTTTCTGCTCTGCTCCAGGCCTCCCGCCCCACCACCTGCTCCCTAGATCCAATTCCCTCGCATCTCATCCGTACTTTGTCGTCTTCTCTTTCTTCACCTCTCACTAACTAATCTCTCTCTCTCCTCTGGTATATTTCCATTGCCCTTCAAACATGCAACTGTAACCCCAATTCTAAAGAAGCCCAATCTTGACCCTAACTCCCCATCCAACTATCGTCCTATCTCGCTACTGCCTTTTGCATCCAAGATCCTTGAAAGAATTGTGTATGCGAGATTGACAGACTTCCTCGAGTCCAATTCTCTCTGGTAGACCCGCTTCAGTCTGGTTTCCGCGCTAAGCACTCTGTGGAAATGGCACTGACCAAAGTATCCAATGATATACTCGCTGCAAAATCTCGTGGTCACTACTCTATCCTAATTCTCCTTGACCTGTCTGCGGCTTTTGACACTGTTGATCATCAACAGCTTCTTCTCATCCTCCGCAATATCGGTCTACAAGATATTGCTCTCTCCTGGTGCTCCTCCTGCCTCTCCCAGTGCTCTTTCAGTGTTTCTTTCTCTGGCTGTGCTTCTTCTCCCCAACTCCTCTCTGTTGGTTTCCTATAAAATATAGAGCTCAATTTAAAATTCTGGTTCATGCTTTCAAATCTCTACATAATGCTGCTCCCACCTATCTATCCTCCCTTATATACAAGTATGTCCCGTCTAGGCCCTTACGATCAGCTGAAGACTTACGTCTATCTTCTGTCCGTACTCCCACCTCTGATGCTCGCCTTCAAGATTTCTTGAGGGTTGCAACGTTCTTGTGGAACTCGCTTCCCTCCTCTGTTAGATGCTCACCCAGTCTCCACTCCTTCAAAAAATTGTTAAAGACCCACTTCTTCATAAAAGCGCATCAATTAAACTGTTAATAGCTCCTGACTGATTCCTCTTCTGCAACTGTCACTAGTAGAATACTATCCTTACCTTTTTGTGTCATTTTACCCCACTCCCTCTAGCATGTAAGCTCATTGAGCAGGGCCCTCAACCCCTCTGTTCCTGTGTGTCCAACTTATCTGGTTACAACTACATGTCTGTTCGTCCACCCATTGTAAAGCGCTGCAGAATTTCACGGCGCTCTATAAATATCATAATAATTATAATAACATATATGTTATTGTAACCAGACAAGTTTGATGCACAGAAAAAGAGTGCTCGAGGACCCTACTCAATGAGCTTACATGCTAGAGTGACACAAAAGGTAAGGGAAGTATTAGGGAAGTAGATTGGTAGAATAGTATTCAATGAAGACTTAGTGTGGGGTTTTGGAGCCATTAACAGTTTAATTGATATGCTTTTGTGAAAGCCCTAGAGAAGTCTTGGATATGAGCATCATAGGTGGGAGTACGAACAGAGGATAGACACAGGTCTACAACAGAGTGTAGGGGCTTACACGGGACATATTTCTGTATTAGGGAGGATAGATAGGTGGGAGTAGCATTATGTAGAGATTTGAAAGCAAGAACAACTTTATATTGAGCCCTATATCTTACAGGAAGCCAATGCAGGGACTGACAATGGGGTGAGGCATGGGAGGTGCGGGCGGACAGGATGCTCTGTGTGCAGAGCCCAAAGTGAGCGGTGCATCAGGGATTTAAATGGGGATCCCCATTTGAATTGAATCCAAATTGTTCCAAAGCGGTGTGAGCTGGGACTCCCCTCTGCCAGCTTGGGCTATTTACAGTAGCCCCAGATAGGCTGGTCAGTATGCAGTGTTCAAAGAGAGCCATACAGCTATTTAAACCTATTGAAAGCACCGTAGCTATGCGATCGCAATCAGCCATAGTGATTCTCTGTTAGCAGGTTGTTTGCTATCTGAACAAATCCTGACTAAATCAAACTCAGCCAGAGTGTTTCTCTCTTTGCATCTGTGATTGGGTCTCTCTCCATGCCCCAATGGCATTTTAATTAGTGCTGGGCATTCTTAGTTGCTCAGCACTGATATCAATGTATTGGGCATGCTATTTTCAATGTTAAAGATATAAAGTTGTTATATTGAAAATAGCCAATAGATGGCAGCAAGATACCACTCTGTTTTAGCTTAAATTTCCCTTTGCTAATATCAGTACTGATATTAACAGAGAGAAACATTTGGGATTAGGATTAAATGAGGAATAAGATTATGGAATAAGATAAGATTTAGAATACATATTAGGTTTAGTAATCTGTTAATTATTAGGTTTCTATTTAAAATGGGTTTATAATTTATTTTAGGATTGGGATTAGTTTTCAGATTAGGTTTCAGGTTAGGGTTTGGATTATGATTTGAGGCAGTAAGGGAAATCCTTTGCGGACTTCAGCGGAGGAAATTCTAACACTATTTATAGGGTTACGATTGAGATTAGGATTAAGGTTAAACTTTTCTAAATAAATGATTAAAAAATGTCACCTCAATAAAGCTCAAAATATATCTTGTAAAAACCCCAATGGTGTTCACGTTTGCAAATAATATGCATTTGTGGAGTAATTTAAATATGGGAGGTAATGTGCCCCAAAATGCATCCTAGATCTATTTCAAGTTGTCTTTTCTTTTTAAAAAATTGCAGTGTGCAGCTTATAAATTCAGCTTTTTCACAAAAACTTGACACTGTTATACGAATAGGGTCATTTGATATTTAGGAGATATAGTTGAATTCAGTTTAGTGTATGGTATGGATTTATAAGGTCATTTAATCTGTCAAACTGCTACCATTTGCCAAAATGCAGAATAGATCCATTAAATTCATCAATGAACATTCAGTTCTCTTATATTGCACTGTAACCTCACAAATTAGTGCCAAAGGCACACATTGGCGGTAATGATTTGTTCAGAAGAGTTTGCTGAGCATAATCTGTGGTGCTTTATCACAGTAGCACATATCGGATTTCAGAAATGGACAATTCAATTGTTATGAGTATGTAAAGAATGAAAAAAACAATTATCACAAAATTTGACATAAACTGGCGTTAAAAATATTAGCATGCTAAAAAGCACAATATACACTATCTGAGATACCCTGCAATGTCTACTTTCACAAATGGTAGGCCTTTGTGGGGTAAATTTCAACAGTGAAACTGCTATAACGCTCCAAAATGAGACATAGGCCAATCAAATCAATCTATTTAAATTCTAACTGTAAAAACTAAAATGGACATGTCTCTTATATGGCACTGTAGTGTCAAAGGATAGTGGCAGAAGCATACATTGGGGGTGTTGTTGTACTTAGAAGATGTATCTGAACTTTTGTATAGTAGTAAAACACAACAAACTAAGTGTAATATCTGTAGAGAGAATAATTGGTATACAGTGTCATTGCGCAAGGCATGAGGACCCCAAATGTAAGTCTTGCAAACATTGAGTGACAGACACCAGAGGTTTCTTATTGCCTTTCCCAGAAAAGGCAGCATGTCTACAAATTAGGGGGTGTAAGGACAGCTGTTTTGCACTACAAGCAATGAAAATTATGAAATGAATGAAGGTGGTACTTATAGGAACAAACAAAGAAATGGGAGCAATGAAATGGACAGATTTTAAGAGATATTATTTTAAAATGTCCCACACCCATTTGTCGTTCAATGCTCGGCAAACAGCAACTGCATATATAATGTACTTGTGCAAGTGTGTGTGACTGGGAATGATCTCTTACTGAATCTTTGAAAGGAATGTGTCTGACTATGCATTGATTTGCAATATAGCCACACATATAACGTATGCATGCGTAAAACTGTTGGATCCTGGCTTCTGTTTCTTGCTGATCCATCTGTGTCCATCAAGTTCAACCCGGAAACCCATTCTTTTATGCTGTGATCCAAAAGAAGGCAAAAAAATCCCTCAATTGTAGCCATTTCCAATTATGCCACAAAAATCTACAGCCTGTTTACATACATATATATCATATCCTTGAATATTCGGTTTATATAAAAAGTATCAAAGTCTCATAATACGAGTGCCAAATAATAGTTTGGGATATCTGGTTACCTGTTTTTGTAGTCTTAATGCAGCTATTACAGCCTTGTATGTCATCACCTTTGCATTCCGTATATATAATAAAAACACTAAAACACACATAGAAATACATTATGATGGAAGTCTGCATCCACAAAGTCTCTATCATCCCTATCCCTTGGTCTCTGAGTAGGGGGATAATATCTACCTTCCTGGACTTCTCTGTTACTATTGTCACTCCCTCCAAGACTTCCTCTTCCTCTATAGCCACCTCTATAACCACCTCGTCCCCTTTTCTCCTCTTGACTAAAACTTGCTTTATATCCCCTCTGTGTGCAGTCACTTTTTCCATGTCCTTCCTCTCTGCAATACGCACATTGATTTCTGCGTAATGGTAGCCTGTCTGTCCTATTCTCACCTCCCCTTTCTATCTCTCCTCCTTATCTACCCACGCCTGTAATAGCTACTGCTAGCATATCTACTTTCTTTTTCATCCTGCGTTCCTCCTCACGTTTCGTTTCAGCTTCCCTATTCATATAGTGTCAGGATTACTAGTTGATCCAGCACGCAGAATTATATCACACCTAGGACTAAAGGCTGGACTTAACGTTCCAGAGAATAGTCAGAATACTTGCAGAGGTCAGGGACACAGAAGGAGACACAACAATGAGAGAAAGCCAAAAGTCAAGGATACCAGAATTCAGGGAAGTCAATAACCAGAAATAAACTATCAGGAACACACTCTCGGATAACCAACTAAGGGAAACCACGACAAGGCACTGCTCAAAAAGGTAATTTGGGTTTAAATAACCCTCTTAGAGCTGTAATTGGCTTTACAAAACTGACCCCAAAACGTGCGTGCACGTCCATGACGCGCTGCCGCCGCACATACCCACAGGTATGTAAAGGGATATACGCTGGGCTAAGGGAGTATTTTTCCCTTAGTCCAGTTAATATGAGGATTGTGCTTAATGATCCAAGGAAATCCTAATATAATGGGACAAGAAGGAGAAGCAATTATCTGGAATGTTATCATTATGTAAAGCTCCTGTAGAAATGTTAATAGGCATGGTTTCGTAGGTAATTAGAGGTTGAGAGAGAGGTCTCCTGTCAATAGCCTCAACGGCCAGAGGTGGTGATCTCTCCTTGATAGGTATGGAGTGTTTTTTTACAAAATGCATGTCAATAAAGTTTCCTGCTGCAACAGGGCTTTGCATGAAAAGCTTTTCTTGTTGCAAAGGGCAGTGATATCAAGGAAAAATCTATTTTGGTTATTACCAGAGGGCGTATCCATCACACTTAAGACCTGTCCCCTTAAGGTTCTTTGGCAGCAATTTCATCAAGAATTGCCTCGGATAATCATTCTTTAAATGCAGAGATCAGTCCGCTATTAGTCCTCAGAAGCCAAGGTACCTCAGAAGCCAAGGTACAAAATTCTATGGCATAATCAGAGATAGACCGGTTCCCTTGTTTGATACGCATTAGGGCAGTGGAAGCGTTATTCTCCCTGCCTAATGGTTCAAATGTTAATTTAAATTCTGCAATTCCTGGTAGTTATACGCAATACTCCTATTACTCTCCCATAAAGGATTAGCCCAAGTTAAGGCTTTACCTTTAAGTTGGTTCATTAAGTACCCAATTTTAGCTCTAACCATGGGAAATGATCCCAGTGAGGCCTCAAAGTGATACTCAATTTGATTCAGAAATCTCCGGCATTCTTGAATATTACCATCAAAATGCGGGCGGTTGAGATAGGGTGATCATTCTCCCTTTGTTTTCTCTCGCAAGCTGCTTGGGTGCTGACACAATTCTGCAGGATGTATGGCCATGTCATAATGTCAGGATTACTAGTTGATCCAGAATTATATCACACCTAGGACTAAAGGTAATGTCTTACCGGGACATAACAAACCAGAGAATAGTCAGAAAACTTGCAGAGGTCAGGGACACAGAAGGAGATTCAGCGATGAGAGAAAGCCAAAAGTCAAGGATACCAGAATTCAGGGAAGTCAAAACGAAGCCAAAGTCAATAACCAGAAATAAACGATCAGGAACACACTCTCGGATAACCAACCAAGGGAAACCACGACAGGGCACTGATCAAAGGGTAATTTGGGTTTAAATAACCCTCCCAGAGGAGTAATTGGCTATATGTGACCTCTGACCCCAAAACGTGCGTGCACGTCAATGACGCGACGCCGCATGCACATAAGTGCCATCTTTAATATGGGCAAGGGGTATTTTTTTATTAGATATGGAACCTCAGCAGCCTGCTTCTCTGATAACGTCGCACACGCCGGGAACCGAGATGGAAGAAGGTCAGGTTTTGATCTGCTGCAGGTAAGAGTGTTTATTTCTGTCAGCGTGACTGCTGGTTTTCAGTGTGGTCACGCCGACAGAAACCCATGGCACCATGATATATTGACCCTGTTTGTGACTTCCATTAGCTGTGTTATGAACATCCCTGCAAATCCCTCTAACTTTTGCAATTTTCTTTTAACGTCACTCTGGGCCTGGCTGATTTTCAGGGGCTTCGCGATTAAAAAGGGTATAAAGTCTGTATGATTCAAGCAGTCTCTCATAAAAGGCACTGGGAGATTCATCAGTTTTTTTTGTAATACTTCAGCTGTTTTCGACATATTTATAGCCTTTTTCCCACCTGCTTTCATGCTTGTAATAATGGCTTGTTGGTAAGCTTTTAAATGAACCATATCGGCACCATTTATGTTCCAATTAGGATTTGTATTGGGGAAATGGACAGTTACGCCACAAGTTGAATAGATTTTCTGTATGTGCATTGTTCTTGCCAGCTATCTGCCAAAAGCAGATAGCCATACTGTGTTTCGTTTCACGAACAGCACCTTTGCGGGCTGTTCGTGAACCGAATGAACTATCCTTCAATAGCCCTCCCACTTAGGGACGTGTGGCGCTTGTTAACCGATTGCAACAATGCAGCAGTGCCTGATGGGAGAAACGCCCAGAATGTTAAGTCCCCCATGTAGTCCCCTACTGTATTACCCCTGCAATGACAGTAGGGAAACCCCTTGCATGGGGACTTGCATAAATACTGGAGCTGCAAATAAAGACCTCAGTTGACTCCCATAACTGTGTTTTGTCTGGTTACTGGGGATTTGGGATATTGCCTTGCTTTTTCAGCGCTTGACTGTGGATTACTGTATGTACCAGCGGAATTCGTGGGATGTAATATTGCCGATCCGCTACAATTGGTGGCAGCGGTGGGATCCAACTTACAGCCGAAAAGCGCGTTCGGATAAAAAGAAACAACCGAACAAGAAAAGGGAATGGCAATTCGTATGCAGCAAACAGCCGAAAGAGAACAGTGAATGGAGACGGATTACGCTACACTGAAAAGGCAGACACTGAAGGAACTGCTGGAAGCTAGAGGGAAGATAGCCAGCAACAAGTCCAAAGCCGTGCTGATCGCTGAACTAATGGAGGGAGACCGGGCTCACAACAGCACACCCCCACCAGCCAGGGAAGAAACCCCATACCAAAGGGAAATGCGAACATTGATGTAGTATCTACCACAGCCAGTACCCCTGGACATTCTGACGGTCCTGATTGCTGATGTGCAGGAGTACGTGATGGCACACCATCCACAGGAGGCACCGTCCAGGGCAGAATCCATCACTGCCTCCATCTACGGTCAGGTAAAGCCGAAAATCCCCTATCATGCCTTCAAAATGTTTTGCGAGGAGAAGGATGAGATCGATGGGTACTTGCAGGACTTTGAAAGGCTATGTGACCTGCACGACCTAGAACAGGCAGTATGGGTGCCCCTGCTAGCGGGGAAACTGGCGGGGCAGGCAGCAGAAGCTTATCGCGCTGTCCCCAGGGAGGATAGCAAAGACTAATCAAAAGTAAAAAGGGCTATACTTGAGAGCCAGAAGCTTATCGGCGCAAGTTCTGAGGATTGCGCAAACCAGAAAAGGATTCATACGCTGAATGGGCGCACAAGCTAGACCAAGCCTCGCAGGGGTGGATACAGGCGAGCCAAGCCACCACCATGGAGGAATTGCGCCAACTCATGTTATTGGAACAATTTTTCAATGGATTGTCCCCAGAAGCACAAGAATGGGTGAGGGACCGCAAACCTCTCACCCTACCTGAAGCAGCCAGATTGGCCGATCAGCATTTTGATGCAAGGAGGCATCATGGGGGCTTTAATCGGAACTACCCTCGTCCCCCTGTGCAACCTAGCGCAGTCACACCTACGACCTCCAACCCCACTCCGTTTAGACCAGTCCAAGGGAACCACCTCCCTCCCGCTACAACGGCAGGTCCAACATCCAGTGCCATACCTGCCGACAGTGGGGACATATGTCTAGGGAATGCACCCAGAACCGGAGCAGACAAGCCTGGAACCAAGTGAGGCAGAACCCAGCACCAAGGGCGGCGGCCCATCACTACCAGGTGGAACCCAACACCCAAGAGCTGCTGGGCATCCAGGCAGAGGAACCCCTGGGCATTCTGCATGAGGTGATGTCTGTACAAGCTACCGACAACCGGCAACATCATCGCCAACTAGTGACTGTAAAAGGCAAGGAAGTACAGGGACTGCGTGACTCAGGAGCCATCTTGAATTTAGTGGCTCCACATTTGGTTCCGGATACCGCTCACACTGGCGGGTCTGTGGCAGTACGGGTGGCGGGGGGAGCAATGTACCGCCTGCCCACTGCAAAGGTACATTTGAACTGGGGTGCTGGGGAGGGGATGGTCGAAGTGGCCATCATGAAAAAGTTACCTGCGGATGTGGTACTGGGAAATGACTTGGGCCAGATGACCTCTGCATTGATACCCCAGAAGCACATCCTGTGACCACTCGGCAGCAGGCTCGCACCACGGCTCCACCAACGCACTCTGAGGCTCAGGTAAGAGACCATGACCCGCCCATGCCCCGTATGACCTGGGACACCCCGACTACATTTGAGGCAGGGGTTAGGTCCGACCCCATGTTGCAGGTGTACCGAGATAGGGTGAGCACTGATCAGGCCGGATTAGAGGGAGAGCGGTATGTCTGGGAGAAAGGGCTGTTATACCGGGTAGCAGAAAGAGTAATAGGGGGCTCCGTCATGGTAAAAACCCAACAGTTAGTGGTTCCCCAAAAATACAGGCAGGAACTCCTTAGGATCGCCCACGATATCCCCTTGTCCGGAAATTTAGGAATGACCCGTACTTGTTATTGGCTAACCCATGCCTTTTTCTGGCCAGGGATCTCCAAAGACGTGAGGCATTACTGCACCTCCTGTGATGTTTGTCAGAGAGTGGGTAAGAGGGGGGACCGCCACAAAGCGAAACTGTGTCCCCTGCCCATTATTGAGGACCCCTTTAGCAGAGTGGCCGTGGACCTAGTGGGACCATTACGTAAGCCTAGCCCCTCCGGGAAGAGGTATATCTTGACCGTGGTGGACTAAGCCACCCGGTACCCCGAGGCCTCGCCCTGTACAACATTCAGGCGGAAAAGGTGGCCGAGGCCTTGATGAAAATATTTTCCAGGGTAGGGTTTCCTTAGGAGATAATTTCTGATAGGGGGACCCAGTTCACTGCCGAAGTCACCCAGCAATTGTGGAAGATATGTGGCATTAAGCCGATAGTGAACTCGGCCAATCACCCCCAGTCCAACGGCTTATGCGAAAGATTTAATGGTACCCTGAAACAGATGCTCCGTACGTTTGGAGAGGCCCATAAGGACTGGGAACTATTTCTTCCCCATTTGCTATTCGCATATAGAGAGGTACCCCAAGAATCGACAGGTTTTTCCCTGTTTGAATTGTTATTTGGGAGAAGAGTGAGGGGACCGTTGGACCTAATTAGAGAACATTGGGAGGGAGAAAGTAGCGCAGATGGGACCTCCATTATACCATACATGCTAGAGTTCAGGGACCATCTGGAGGAACTAACCCGGGCCGTATGCACCAATCTCCAGGCGGCCCAGCAACGACAGCGCCGTTGGTATGACAGGGGAGCCAGAGACCGCAGCTTTCAAGTGGGACAGAAGGTTTTGATTTTAAAACCTGTCCACACAGACAAGCTGCAGGCCATCTGGCAAGGCCCATACCAGGTGGTGGAGCAGAGATGCGACACCACCTATGTGATTGGCCCCTGCTCCGGGGTAGGGAAAAGATGCATGCTCCACGTGAACATGCTCAAACCCTACCATGAGAGGACAGAGAACGTGGCAGCCATATGCACGCCAACCTCAGAAGATCAGGAGAACCTGCCGCTACCTGACCTATTAGAACAGGCAGATCCCTCCAAGGGGGTTCAACTGGGGGAGCGGCTCAGCCCTCGAGCCGGCCCAGGTACAGGAGTTGATAGTGGCGAAAGGCGCCACTTTCTCCAACTTACCTGGGTACACTCCGCTGGCCACTCACCGAGTTGAGACCCCTGGACAGCTACCGATGTGGCAGACCCCCTATCGGATCCCTGAATCAGCCAGGGAACACATGAGGAAGAAGATTGAGGAGATGTTGCAGTTAGGGGTTATTGAACACTCTGATAGCCCCTGGGCATCGCCGGTAGTCCTGATACCTAAGAAGGATGGTACAACTCGATTTTGTGTGGACTACCGGAGGCTAAATGCTTACCCGATGCCCCGGATAGACGAGCTGCTGGATAAGATGGCACGAGGCCAGTATCTCACCACCATAGATTTATGTAAGGGATACTGGCAGATTCCATTAGCCGAGGATGCCATCCCTAAGTCGGCGTTTGTCATGCCGTTTGGCCTGTATCAGTTTAAGGTCATGCCATTCGGGATGAAAAACGCCCCGGCGACCTTTCAGCGGATGGTAGATCGGCTACTGGATGGGTTCCAGGATTATGCCTGCGCATATCTGGACGACATCGCCATATATAGCCAGACCTGGGCAGAGCATTAACAGCACATAGGGGCAGTAATTGACCGTATTGGAGAGGCAGGGTTGACACTGAAACCTAGCAAGTGTCACATAGGGATGGCCGAAGTACAATACTTGGGCCACCGGGTAGAAGCGGGCAACAAAAACCCGAGCCAGCTAAAATTGAAGCCGTAGCTAAGTGGCCCACCCCTAGGACCAAGACTCAAGTACTTGTCTTCTTGGGTACCGCCAGGTACTACAGAAAATTCGTGCCCAACTACAGTGCCCTAGCCAAACCCCTGACTGATCCTACTCGTAAGAAGGTCGTCTGGGCCCCAGAGTGTGAACAGGCATTTACCCAACTCAAGACGGCTCTAACTAATGCACCTGTTCTTGCTGCTCCTGATCCAACTAAATGCTTTCTTGTCCATACAGACGCTTCGATGTTTGGATTGGGAGCAGTACTGAGCCAAGTTGGAGCAGATGGCGGAGAACACCCTGTAGCTTATTTAATTCGCAAGCTGTTACCCCGAGAAGTGAGCTACGCCTCCATTGAAAAAGAATGCCTGGCCGTGGTGTGGGCCCTGAAAAAGTTACAGCCATATCTCTATGGACAACCCTTTTCCCTGCTCACAGATCACAACCCGTTGGTGTGGCTAAACCGTGTGGCTGGAGACAATGCCAGGCTGCTGCGCTGGAGTTTGGCGCTGCAGCCTTTTGACTTTACAATCCATTACCGCCCTGGGAAACAAAACGGTAATGCCGACAGGTTATCTAGACAAACTGAACTTGACAAGTGATCTGTGGGCCCTCCTCCGGACATCCCCAAGCCGATCTGTGGGGATCAGACTGTGTTTGCCGGCTTGGTTCTGGGGGAGCATTGTGGCAAAACTAGCCACTTGGACAATATGGGGGAAAAGTGACCTGTACCTTTATTATACTGTATTATGTGCCTGGCTGTAATTGACTGCCTTTTCTGTATGTGCATTGTTCATGCCAGCTATCTGCCGAAAGCAGATAGCCATACTGTGTTTCGTTTCATGAACAGCACCTTTGTAGGCTGTTCGTGAACCGAATGAACTATCCTTCAATAGCCCACCCACTAAGGGACGTGTGGCGCTTGTTAACCGATTGCAACAATGTTGTAATCGGTAATTAGAGGCTCTCCTAGGTGGCCGTCGTTCGGCTACCGACCACCCGACGGTTGGCCATCTTGGATCCTTTGTTTCCCAGCGGTGTATGGTCATCGAGCGCATGGAACTGAAAACGGCTACTTGACGGCGCAAACACCGCTGGGCTTCCAGACCGTTTGGGAGTCCCGGGCCGTAGTTTGGTCCACCTATGTAAATCGGTACTTTTAAACCTGTGTTATAAATAATGTTTTTCGTGCGGCGTTCGGTTGTTTTAGCTAGGATCTGAGCGGTATTCTCACGAACTGTGTGCTCAGACCCCAGCTATCTACCGAACGCCCATTCGTTTAAATAGACCAAGTACAGTTAGTTAAAAAGTTATGTGTAGCGGATGGCACTGGGCTGTCCTGCAAATGTCTTGTGAATAACTGCATTCGTGTGATCTGCTAGTTTTCTATGTGTTTAAAAGAATTGTATTCCTCTGTTCTCGGGGGTGGCCGCCATTCGACAAACGAACACGTGGCGGCGGCCATTTTAAAACTCCCGAACAGCAGTGTTTTGCCGTCGAGTGTCTGGAACTCAAATCGGACACTCGACTAGGCGAACACCGCTGAAACCTCCACAAGCCCGGTCCGTTCGGTTCCAAACTACCGAACGGCCCCTCGTTCGGTAGATAGAAAGAACCGAACGAGGGGATTCAGGCGAACCCTCCCTAGCCTCTATAGCTAGAGGCTTTCGTGCAGTTTGGTCCCTTATTCCAGGACCGACCGCAGGGCCCATTCGCATGGAACTGTATTCGGCTATTTCAGTCAGTGCGGTCGGTCATTTTATTCCCTCCATAAATTTCCCAAACCCCTGGTCTGATCTGGGTGATTTTTGGAAATGTTGTTCACCCAGATCAGGGCTATCAGGGGATGTAGGATTTAAAGGGGCACCCCTACATTTAGGAGTACATCCAGAAACGGGGGGAATTGCTAGACTGGATAAGGGGATTATGATGCTGGCTGAGGGGAGGAGATGTGTGGGAGGTTACCAGGACAGGATTGGCTACTGTACTAATGAGTGTAAATCCCTCCCTTGCATGGGAGCATGCTTTAAAAGGACACTGTGGATTAAAAGATTTCAGTTCTGCTCCTGAAACTGTGTGTCGTCCAGTTATTGGGATTGCTGTGGGGATTATTTTACCTCCTGGAAACCTTGCCTGTGGATTTATTATTTACTTGTTCCTGAGCCTCACTTGGATTATAAGCGGAGATAACCTGGGGAATATTGCATCTCCGCTACATTGGTTGGCAGCGCTGGGATCCAGACTCACAAGGGAACAAGGACTAATGGAATACGGATGGAGAGTGATTATGCCAAGCTAAAAAGATCCACGCTAAAAGATCTCCTGGAAGCGAAAGGTATTGCAGCCAGCAACAAAAGGAAAGCAACCCTCATTGCAGAAGTGATGGCTGAATACCAGCAGGAGGACAGGGTAATCCCTGAGCAGCAGAGTGCAGCAGATGGAGCTGAAAAAGAGGAGTTCCAGAGACAGCTGCAGTTTAGGCTGTCCTTTTATGGAGAGAATCCAACAGCGGATATTATATCCAGGACAATGACAGAGGTGCAGGAGTTTATACTGCGTCAAAGGCCACTACAGCAGCTGGAGAGGAATGCTACCGTCACACAGGGTAAGACAAAAATTCCTTACCAAGCATTTAAAACATATGTAGAAGCAGAGGAGGATATAGATGCTTTTCTCCAAGACTTTGAAAGGCTGTGTGGATTGCATAGTATTAGCGAGTGGGTGCCTATTTTAGCAGGGAAGCTCACAGGGAAGGCTGCTGAAGCCTATAGAACTGTACCTGATGAGGAAGTTCGAAATTACCGCAGAGTAAAAGAGGTGATCCTGGCCCGATATGCAATCACGCCAGAGGCATATCGGCGGCGGTTTAGAGACCTAAAGAGAAATGACAAGGACTCTCATGTGGAATGGGCTTGCAAGTTACATCGGGCCGCCCTGGGGTGGGTACAGTCCACTAAGGCTCGGTCCATGGAGGACTTATTACAAATGGTGTTGTTGGAGCAATTTTATGAGGGGGTAACCAGCAATGTCCAGGAATGGGTGAGGGACAGAAACCCTACCTCCCTCACCGAAGCTGCCAGGAAGGCAGATGAGTACCTGGATGCACGCAGGCAGCAGAAACCTGCAGCCCCAAAAGCCACCTTTAAAACATTTGGGGGAAACAGCTACAACCCAGCTCCACCGAGACAACTGCCACCACCACCACCGCCCGCTGCACAGCCACGTTTTCGCCAGCCCACTTCTGGCCCCTGTCATCACTGCCAGAAATGGGGACATTATAAAAGGGAATGTCCCCAGCTGAGGGATCGTTCCACCTGGATTCGCCCCGGCCCACCACCACCGCCAAGAGCAGCCGCAGCCCACCACTACCAGGATATAGTGGCCACACCATATGGTTCAGCCGTTCCCATAACAACTGTGGAACAGTGGGAAGTACTGCACGAGGCGGATCCAGTCCAGGCCAATGCTGATAACAGACAGCATCACAGGCAGACCGTATACCTGGAGGGTAAAGCGGTACAAGGACTACGCGACTCAGGGGCTACTATCACCCTGGTAAAGAGTCACCTGGTGTCGGATCAAGCGAAACTGAGTAAAACTGTGGCCGTCAGGGTACCCGGGGGAGCAGTGTACCGGCTACCTACAGCAAGGGTACATTTACATTGGGGAGCGGGGGCAGGGCATGTGGAGGTGGGGTTGATGCCGCAGTTACCGGCGGAGGTATTGTTGGGGAACGATCTGGGGAGGCTCACGTCTGCTTTTGAGCCCCAGACCCCCACCACAGGAGAAGCTCATCCTGTGGTCACCCGTCAACAGGCCCGTACAACACACTTCCGGAGGTTCAGGTAAGAGACTCTTCCCCTTCCCTTGACTGTGTTCCCTGGGCCCCTCCTAACGAATTTGCAGCTGAGATAGTGACTGACCCCACCTTGCAGGTGTATAGGGACAAGGTGACAGCAGACCCTCCTGGGGGAGAGGGAGAGAGATTTGTGTGGGACTAGCAGCTTTTGTACAGGGAAACAGACAAGCAGATTGCTGGGTCAGACCCAATAGTGATGAGGCAGCTAGTGGTGCCGCAGCGGTACCGAGCAGAGCTACTCCGGATAGCGCACGATATCCCGCTATCCGGACATCTAGGGGTCAGTCGCACTAGGTACCGACTGACCCAAAGTTTCTTCTGGCCAGGAATCAGCCAGGAGGTACGCAGGTATTGCACCACCTGCGATACCTGCCAAAGGGTAGGGAAAAGGGGAGACCGGAGGAAGGCGAAACTACACCCCCTTCCCATAATTGAGGAACCTTTTAGCCGAATAGCGGTAGACTTGATAGGCCCCCTCAAGAAAGCTAGCCCGTCAGGCAAAAGGTACATTTTAACGGTAGTAGACTATGCTACTAGATACCCAGAGGCAGTGGCTCTGACCAACATTCACGCTGAAACGGTCGCGGATGCCCTCATGCAGATTTTCTCCCGGTTGGGATTACCCAGGGAGATTATCTCGGATCAGGGTACCCAATTTACCGCAGAATTCACCCAACACCTCTGGAGGATCTGTGGCATTAAGCCTATTATAAGTGCCCCTTACCACCCCCAGACTAATGGGCTCTGCGAACGCTTCAATGGTACATTGAAACAAATGCTCCGAACCTTCGCAGAGACCCACAAGGACTGGGAGCGGTTCCTGCCGCATCTCCTATTCGCTTACCGGGAGGTGCCGCGGGAATCCACGGGGTTTTCCCCGTTTGAACTGCTATTTGGGAGGAGAGTCAGAGGCCCATTAGATCTTATAAGAGAGCATTGGGAGGGAGATCGGAGCGCAGATGGCACTCCCATCATACCATATGTGTTGGCCCTCCGAAACCGCCTGGAAGCATTAACTAGGACGGTAAGGGAAAACCTTCAGGCGGCACAGACCCGCCAGCGCACATGGTATGATCGGGGAGCCAGGGACCGTAGCTTTCAGGTCGGGCAGAAAGTGCTAATTTTAAAGCCTGTCCGACATGACAAGCTACAGGCTGCCTGGCAGGGACCTTATAGGGTGGTGGAACAGAGCTGTGACACCACCTATATAATTGGCCCCTGCACAGGAACGGGAGGATGACGCATGCTCCATGTGAACATGATGAAGCCCTACCAAGAGTGCTCCGAGGAGGTAACCGCCATATGTGCGCCCAATTCTGACAAGTTTGACCGCTTACCACTCCCAGATCTGCTGGGAGATGGGCAGCTGTCTGGGGATTTAGGGGAAGTTACACTGGGAGACCGGCTGAGCCCGCAGGAGCGTATTGAGGTACAGCGGCTGTTGGAGGAGAAACGAGACACGTTCCCTAATGTACCTGGGTACACCCCTCTGGCCACTCACCGGGTGGAGACCCCAGGGCAACTACCCATGCGCCAGACCCCCTAGCGCATCCCGGAAGCGGTAAGGGAAAACATGCGCAAGGAGATCGATGAGATGCTTCAACTGGGGGTGATTGAGCCCTCAGATAGTCCCTGGGCTTCTCCGGTAGTGCTCGTACCGAAGCGGGACGGTACGACCCGCTTCTGCATGGACTACCGGAGATTAAACGAGAAAACCGTGTCCGATGCATATCCTATGCCACGGATAGATGAGCTACTGGACAGAATGGCCAGGGGTCAATATCTCACTACCATTGACTTATGTAAGGGGTATTGGCAAATCCCCCTGGCCCCAGAGGCCATCCCGAAGTCGGCCTTTATCACCCCATTTGGCTTGTACCAGTTTAAGGTCATGCCATTTGGGATGAAAAACGCCCCAGCTACCTTCCAGAGGATGGTAGACCGACTCATGGATGGGTTCCAAGACTACACCTGTGCCTACCTGGACGATATTGCCATTTTTAGCAATACGTGGCAGGAGCACTTGGCCCATATAGGAGCGGTTCTAGACAGGATTAAGGAAGCTGGTTTGACATTGAAACCAGCCAAGTGCAGCATAGGGATGGCCGAGGTGCAGTACCTCGGACATAGAGTGGGGTGCGGCAAACAGAAGCCCGAACCAGCCAAAGTAGAGGCCGTGGCCCAGTGGCCCACCCCTAGGACTAAAACCCAGGTGTTAGCATTTCTAGGGACCGCTGGGTATTACAGAAAGTTTGTCCCTAACTATAGCGCCCTCGCCAAGCCCCTCACTGGCCTTACCCGGAAGAATTTGCCCCGCCAGTTGACCTGGACCCCGGAGTGTGAGCAGGCATTCCAACATCTGAAAAATGCACTGATAAATGCTCCTGTCTTGGCTGCTCCCAATCCAACTAAACGTTTTCTTGTTCACACAGACGCTTCTATGTTTGGATTGGGAGCAGTACTGAGCCAAGTCGGGGCCGATGGCGGAGAACACCCCGTGGCTTACATCAGTCGCAAGCTGTTACCCCGAGAAGTAAGCTACGCCGCCATCGAGAAGGAATGCCTTGCTGTGGTGTGGGCCTTAAAGAAACTGCAGCCGTATCTAAATGGACAGCCCTTTTCCTTACTCACGGATCACAACCCGCTGGTATGGCTAAACCGGGTGGCTGGGGACAATGCCAGGCTGCTGCGCTGGAGTTTGGCGCTGCAGCCTTTTGACTTTAATATTCAGTACTGCCCGGGTAAACAGAATGGGAATGCCGGCGGGTTGTCAAGACAAACTGACCTGAAAAAATGATCCGTGAGTCCCCGGACATACCCAAACCGATCCGTGTTGGATCAGACTGTGTATGCCGGCTTGTGGGCAAGGGGGAGCAGTGTAGCGGATGGCACTGGGCTGTCCTGCAAATGTCTTGTGAATAACTGCATTTGTGTGATCTGCTAGTTTTCTATGTGTTTAAAAGAATTGTATTCCTCTGATTGTTCAGTAGAATCATTCGAATAAACTAAGGGAATGAAACTACCGAACAATCAGACCTCCCCTGTGTTAAGTGTGTCCTCAATCACCCGTTGCAACATTGTTGCGAACGGGTAATTGACAAGTTAAGTAGCCGTCCTTTGTTCTCGGGGGTGGCCGCCATTCGACAAACGAACACGTGGCGGCCATTTTAAAACTCCCGAACAGCGGTGTTTTGCCGTCGAGTGTCTGGAACTCAAATCGGACACTCGACTAGGCGAACACCGCTGAAACCTCCACAAGCCCGGTCCGTTCGGTTCCAAACTACCGAACGGCCCCTCGTTCGGTAGATAGAAAGAACCGAACGAGGGGATTCAGGCGAACCCTCCCTAGCCTCTATAGCTAGAGGCTTTCGTGCAGTTTGTTCCCTTATTCCAGGACCGACCGCAGGGCCCATTCGCATGGAACTGTATTCGGCTATTTCAGTCAGTGCGGTCGGTCATTTTATTCCCTCCATAAATTTCCCGAACCCCTGGTCTGATCTGGGTGATTTTTGGAAATGTTGTTCACCCAGATCAGGGCTATCAGGGGATGTAGGATTTAAAGGGGCACCCCTACATTTAGGAGTACATCCAGAAACGGGGGGGAATTGCTAGACTGGATAAGGGGTTTATGATGCTGGCTGAGGGGAGGAGATGTGTGGGAGGTTACCAGGACAGGATTGGCTACTGTACTAATGAGTGTAAATCCCTCCCTTGCATGGGAGCATGCTTTAAAAGGACACTGTGGATTAAAAGATTTCAGTTCTGCGCCTGAAACTGTGTGTCGTCCAGTTATTGGGATTGCTGTGGGGATATTGCTGTTATTTTACCTGCTGGAAACCTTGCCTGTGGATTTATTATTTACTTGTTCCTGAGCCTCACTTGGATTATAAGCGGAGATAACCTGGGGAATATTGTATCTCCGCTACATTATGTATTTTAAAGTGAATCGCCGGTTCTGCTGCACGGAGGGATAATCCACTTAACGGTATATTCCAGTGGGGATATCCCTCTTGTGCAGCAGTGCCTGATGGGAGAAATGCCCAGAATGTTAAGTCCCCCATGTAGTCCCCTACTGTATTACCCCTGCAATGACAGTAGTGAAACCCATTGCATGGGGACTTGCATAAATACTGGAGCTGCAAATAAAGACCTCCCAGAACTGTGTTTTGACCGGTTACTGGGGATTTGGGATATTGCCTTGCTTTTTCAGCGCTTGACTGTGGATTACTGTATGTACCAGCGGAATTCGTGGGATGTAATATTGCCGATCCGCTACAGAGATACAGTCCGAGATCAAAGTGGAGTGGAGAAGGCAGGGAATCCAGCCGGCACAAGGAACACGGAGGTAACCTAACACAAAATACTAAGCAATTTTAAAACTCTGCGTGAGAAAGTTGCGTCAGAGAAGGGGGGCAGGGACTGTTCCGGATACCCGGAAGTGTCAGAACGGAGCCGAAGAGGAATTGACAGGTAAGTCCTGACAAGATCTGGGTACTGGCAGTTTCCTCAAGCACTTTAAGGGCCACATGATTAATACGGGTCCTTTCCTCAGAACTGAATAAAGTCAATAGTGACTGCTGACATTCGGCCCATATAGGGCTATGGGTTTGAATAATTGATGTAACCAAGTCAGTCATAGCTTATGGTTTGTCCGTATATGAGGGGTTAGGGGTCTTCCAAATAAACAGTTCGGTAGTTGTAACGGGAATGTATACAAATACAGGGTCTCCCAATTGCAAATGGCCATTGCCATCAATGTGTGTTGGGCCAGGAGTAAGTTGGAGAGGCATCTGTAAATGCCGGGGTCGGAGGTTACCAGTAGTCATACATGTTAAAACCGCACTACGGACATTTGTAGAATAATGTGGTTCTGATTGGTGGTTGTCAGGTGCGTAGAGGAAGGCAAATCAATCATATCAGTCTGTAATTTAGTAAGGGGGATATCTCGGACAAGGCTGGGAGGGGCCCGTCCGGTAACAAAAAAAAAGTGTATTCCAGCATTTTATACCATTGACCATATTGTCCAGGTGTATTTTAGACTCAGTTAATGTTACTGAAGACACAAAGGGGTCAGTGGTTTATGGTGCTGTCCGTGGTTATGGTACAGTACAAGTGGTTATGGTACTATCAGTGGTTGTGGTATTGTTATTGCTGAGAATTATCTGGTTTAATGGACTCAGTTACTGCTATTAAGAATTCTCCTCACAATTTTGACTGTTAATAATAAAATTGAACAATAATAAAATACGCTAAAATACACTCCCACCAAAAAGGGGGTCAGTTCAGGGTACAAAGAATCAGTGTGGGTAGGCACAGGAATAGGTGTGTCCAGGACAAATGAGCTGGTATCTGAGGTGGGTGAGTGGGTAGGTGGAGACAATGTGGCAGCTACACCATTTTTAGCTTTCCAAACATACAAGACAAAGGATCAACAATTTGTGAATCTGGCGCACCCATTACTGCAAGAAATCTTAGACAAATAAATGAATACAATATACCACCCTGTAATGGACCGTTTTGCACAAAAGGGGTAAAAACCGTTTAGGCGATCGGCCCCCTTTCCAGAGATGCAGGCACAGCTATTGTAAAACACCGAACACACGAACCGCCAATAAGTGAATGCTCCAAACTCCCGAAAGGCATCCAATATAGCACTCCAAACACACGAACAGGAACCATACGAATCGCTGCTAGCAGACGAATAGGAAAAGCATCCAAGCGGCTTATACTCCTAGCAATCAGTCTCTATCAGCATTCAGTAAATCCCCCCAAAGACGAGACAAGGCTCCGTGTTGAGGGTCAAGCAGTGGTCTGGTTTAATGAGGGCTACCTGCCCAGTATTTATGCAGGTCTCCCACCTGGTGGACACTCCCCTAGGGGACCAAATGGAAGACTGTGACAAGGGACAAACAAGCAGACAAATAGGACACACAGTCACAGTATATTCCCACAATGCATCCTGGCTTCCTCCCCTCTGCCCTGGGAGATAATTGAGAAGTAATTCAATTATCTCTCAAGACAAAGGCAAATCGCCATTATGTACGTGGGGATACTAAAACATGAATTACTTTTAAAATGCACCATGTAAGACACATTACATTAAAACTATACATTTAACATATCCCCAGATAGCTCAGGTCTTAGCGCACATTATTAAGCGAATGGCGCTCAGACCACACGAATACAGTTCAATCGCCATGGAGCCAAAGTCTTTACACAGTCAGTTTCATGCGAATGGACTCCATGGGATTCCTATCTGGGGTATAACATAGACAAGTAAAACTACCGAACACCGGCCGTTTGTGTACTTCCACCGAACAAGAAGGGAGGTCGGCGGCTTCAGCGGTGTTCACGCAAAACTGTGTCTGATTTTAGTTCCATGAATTAAGCGTCGAGCACCGCTGTGCAATCGTATGTTTAAAATGGCCACGAGCTCGCGTTCGGGATACGAATGGCGGCCACCCAGCATTCGTCAATTAAGCTGCGGTTAACCGCCGGCACACTCCAGCTCCCAGGTGGTCTATTCATTCGTGTGGTTGTTCGGTAGATTGAATCTACCGAACAACCGGCAGAAAAGCACGGTGGTTATGGTATCATGGGTAATTAAACACTATCTACACTTCAAAAGTCCGCTAAACAGCAAATACATCAAAATTTAGCGAGACATAAACCTTATAAACTGGAGCTTAGCTAAACCATATTTACACCAGAATCTAGCTAAACAATACACTTCAATGGTCTGCTAACCACTATATATCAGTAGTTACCCAAATGCTAACTTTATAGGTCAGAATTTAGCTAAACAATATATACATCAGGGTTTAACTAAACAGTACTTTTCAGTTAATCAAATGGCTCCACACTTCGAGATCTAGTTAACTAAATTTACAGAATTCAACTAGTCTACTCACTCCAGAATCCGCGATCTAGTGAAGAGAATTTACAACAGAGTTCAACTAGTCCAGAAACCGGAATCCAACTGAACTTATATACACTAGAATTCAGCCGGATAAACTGACCCTATGCTAAACGGGCTAGCTACAGAGCGTTTCGCTTAACCCCTTAAGGACCAAACTTCTGGAATAAAAGGGAATCATGACATGTCACACATGTCATGGGTCCTTAAAGGGTTAAGGAGGTGATCGGACCCCTCTTCTTTCCAATTAGGAAAGGTCAGATACGAGATACAGATTTAACCCCTAATTGGTTTACCTTTAGTTCTTGGACCCGGGATCGGAATTCATCAACGGGACACCCCAATACCCACTGCGCCTATGGTCTCTTGGATGAAGAAGGCCCAGTAGCGCCGAGACGAAAGGAAGTCCACGCAGTATCGGTACAGGGGTGTTGTCGTGGAGATGTGGGTAAAATTTTACAGTCTCGGCGGTCTCTGTGATGACTTCCCTGCCAATTGCATCAGAAATGTTATAGGAGAATTCTGAAGAAGCCACGCACAGAGAGTCCTGACACAGGTCAGTTCAGGAAGCAAAGGTCTTTATTCTCACCGATTTGGGTCTCAGCTGAATTCCTGTTCAAAATGTCTGTGCACGGAGCACATGGAGTACAGGCTTTTTATTGCTATTAATCCCCCATCCGTACCCTTACTCCAATCAGCAAACCGTATTTACAGCATTACCTTATATGGATAGGCAGTATGGCACTAGGAGAATGGAATGTGGTTTTTCAAATCGAGCACATGCTCAGTATATTCATGACAGAATCTTAGCTACACGTAACTAAAAGATACCTGTACTTGTATATGCCACATGAAGATTTTAGGCCTACTAAATTTTGGGCCTAGCCGAAATCCCTTCACGCTATTACATTAGAAATACAAACGTGTATTTCTAACATTGAGTTTATACTTTTTAAATTAAGGAGACCCCCTTCACAAGTAAAATTAATTAGATTCTCTAACCTTTTATGCATTTCCACATCAAACTCACCTTGTCCCACTGTTTGGCATTACTGAAAGCATCTGTAATTAGCATCTCCTCAAATTATCAATATCTCATCAAATAGGTGCATCATACTAATTAATTTATGTGGGGGGAATAATTGATTTTCAGTGTCATCGTGCTAGGCATAAGGATCCCAAATGTTAGTCTTGCAAACATTGAGTGACAGCCACTAGAGGCTTCTTGATATAAATTAGAGGGTGCATGGACAGCTGTTTTGCACTAAAAGCACTACATTAAGATGTAGTGATTTTAGTGCTTAGAGCAGGGGTTCCCAATTATTTTTTTCCCGTGGAACCCTTTGACATAGTGTATCAACATTGTGGAACTCTCCCCTTCCCCCCCCAATACAATTGTGCTGTTTTTTGGTTTGTTTTTTTATGTGCTGGTATGTGTGTCAAGGTGTGTATATCTGTTCTTGTATGTGGCAGTTGTATATCTGAAACACAGATACACACACACACACTGGCACACAGATACATCTGTATCTGTGTGTGTGTGTGTGTATCTGTTTTGTATGTGTCTGTGTATCAAGGTGTGTGTGTCTGTGTTTGTATGTGCCAGTGTGTATGAATCTGGCACACAGATACACACACTGGCATATAATGGCACACAGAAGCACACACCTTGACAAACAGTGTGCATCTGTGTGTGTGTGTGTGTGTGTATGTATCTGTGTGTCAAGGTGTGCGTATCTGTGTTTGTATGCGCCAGTGTGTGTATCTCTGTGTCAGTGTGTGACACACACCTTGACACACTGACACACACATCTTGACTCACAAATACACACACACACACACACAGTAACATACACACAATTACACCCACAGATACACACTGACACACTCAGATACACACACACAGGCACATACAAGCACACTGATACATACTGGCACATAGTGACACACACATACTTTGACAGACACACACACTCCCTCTGACAAACACATACATTCTTTGACACACACTCTCACTGACAAACACACACTTTTTTAGAGACACACATACAAACACATATGCACTCTCATTGACAAGAACAGATACATTCTCACTGACAGACACATACACACACACTCACTGACAAGCACACATTTACTCTCACTGACACACACAAACACATACAAACTCCCTAACAGACATACATACAATTTATTAACAGTACCCCCCATGTATAGGTTTTATGGTGTCTTGGAAAGTTACATGGTTAAATATAGTGCTTGCCAATTAATTTTTCTGCACTTTCTGCCTGGGTTGTCAGGCACGTCAATCAAATTTTAATTACTAAAATCATTATAATTATGTTAAACGATTACTTAAATATACATGTAGAATCTTAATATATATATATATATATATATATATATATATATATATATGTATTTAAATTCTACATATGTAATTATATATATTTATCTATTTATATATTTGCGGTTATTTTGTATTTTATATATAGATAGATATATATAGAATGTCATTCTAAGTGTATTTTGTTACCAATACATATATGGTACACATACACATGGGAGCTCCGGCTTCACTCCGTTGGACATGCTGGGCCCTGACCGTAATACTCAGGATGGAGGACCCGGCTTCCATACGAGACTGGACTCTGTGCTCCATTTGCCGGCTGGCAATACTAACGCAGCGCTCTGCATCGTGAGTAGGACGGCAGTCCTCTTACGCATGGACACCAAGCTGTTGGACTTGGAATAAAAGGACCTGCCCCCCCTTTTCCCGAGCTGGATGACAGTGGAGTCCTGTTGCCAGCCACTTTCGGCCGTCGGGCCATCAAGGATCCCAGGCACACTCCGTCTTCATGTCCTACTACCCCCGAGTTTCAACTCATATCAATCGGGCCGTGGTGGAGGGAGCCGGACTCACAGACGAACAGTGATACCCACATCAAATCCCGCAGATGCAAGTTCACCCCTCTTGGGTTCCCTGTCTGTTGGATTTCGGACGACTGGGGATTCTTCAGCACCATATTGCTTGTAGAGAAGTCACCTGGGGATTTCTGTCCGGTATATATAGATAGATATATATATATAGATATAGATTTAGATAATTATAGAAAGAAATAGATAGATGTAGATAGATATAAATAGATAAAAATAGACATGGATAGAGATAGATAAAAATAGATAGATAGAAATAAATAGATAGAGATAGATAAAAATAGATAGAAAGAAATAGATAGATAGAGATAGATACAAAATAGATAGAAAGAAATAGATACAAAATCGATAGGAATAGATAGATAAACATAGATAGATATAAAGAAATAGATAGAGATAGAAATAGATAGAAAAAGATAGATGAAAATAGATAGAGATAGATAGATATGGATAGAAAGAGATAGATAGAAATAAATAGATATAGATAGAAAGATAGAGAAAAAATAGATAGATATAATAGATATAGATGGATATAGATAGAAAGAAATAGATATAGATACATAGAAAGAAATAGATGTAGACAGACAAAAATAGATAGATAGAAATAGATACAGTTGCAAGAAAAAAAGTATGTGAACCCTTTGGAATGACATGGATTTCTGCACAAATTGGTCATAAAATGTGATCTGAACATCATCTAAGTCACAACAATAGACAATCACAGTCTGCTTAAACTAATAACACACAAAGAATGAAATGTTGCCATGTTTTTATTGAACACACCATGTAAACATTCACAGTGCAGGTGGAAAAAGTATGTGAACCCTTGGATTTAATAACTGGTTGAACCTCCTTTGGCAGCAATAACTTCAACCAAATTTTTCCTGTAGTTGCAGATCAGATGTGCACATGGTCAGGAGTAATTCTTGACCATTCCTCTTTACAGAACTGTCTCAGTTAAGCAATATTCTTGGGATGTCTGGTGTGAATCGCTTTCTTGAGGTCATGCCACAGCATCTCAATCGGGTTGAGGTCAGGACTCTGACTGGGCCACTTCTTAAGGCGTATTTTCTTCTGTTTAAGCCATTCTGTTGTTGATTTACTTCTATGCTTTGGGTCATTGTCCTGTTGCAACACCCATCTTCTGTTGAGCTTCAGCTGGTAGACAGATGGCCTTAAGTTCTCCTGCAAAATGTCTTGATAAACTTGGGAATTAATTTTTCCTTGGATGAATGCAATCCGTCCAGGCCCTGATGCAGAAAAGCAGCCCCAAACCATGATGCCCCCACCACCATACTTCACAGTTGAGATGAGGTTTTGATGTTGGTGTGCTGTACCTTTTTTAGCCACACATACTGTTGTGTGTTTCTTCCAAACAACTCAACTTTGGCTTCATCTGTCCACAGAATATTTTGCCAATACTGCTGTGGAACATCCAGGTGCTCTTGTGTAAACTGTAAATGTGCAGCAGTGTTTTGTTTGGACAGCAGTGGCTTCCTCTGTGGTATCCTCCCATGAAATCCATTCTTGTTTAGTGTTTTACGTATTGTAGATTCGCTAACAGGGATGTTAGCATTTGCCAGTGACTTTTGTAAGTCTTTAGCTGACACTCTAGGATTCTTCTTCACCTCATTGAGCAGTCTGCGCTGTGCTCTTGCTGTCATATTTACAGGACGGCCACTCCTAGGGAGAGTAGCAGCAGTGCTGAACTTTCTCCATTTATAGACAATTTGTCTTACCGTGGACTGATGAACAGCAAGGCTTTTGGAGATACTTTTATAGCCCTTTCCAGCTTTATGCAAGTCAACAATTCTTAATTGTAGGTCTTCTGAGAGCTCTTTTGTGTGAGGCATCATTCACATCAGGCAATGCTTCTTGTGAAAAGCAAACCCAGAACTGGTGTGTGTTTTTTTTAGGGCAGGGCAGCTGTAACCAACGCCTCCAATCTCATCTCATTGATTTGACTCCAGTTGGCTGACATCTCACTCCAATTAACTCTTGGAGATGTCATTAGTCTAGGGGTTCACATACTTTTTCCACCTGCACTGTGAATGTTTACATGGTGTGTTCAATAAAAAAACATGGCAACATCTCATTCTTTGTGTGTTATTAGTTTAAGCAGACTGTGATTGTCTATTGTTGTGACTTAGATGATGATCAGATCACATTTTATGACCAATTTGTGCAGAAATCCATATCATTCCAAAGGGTTCACATACTTTTTCTTGCAACTGTAGATATAGAAATAGATAGATAGATATAGAAATAGATAGATAGAAATAGATATAGATAGATAGAGATGGATAGGGATGGATGGATGTTGATGGATGGATGGATGGAGAGAGAGTGTGTGTATATCTTTAATTTTCTACTACTTGTGTGTTTGTCTCTATATATAGTGTTTCATGCAAACACACAAAGTTTCGCTGAGGAGGGGGGCAGGTATAGAAAGCGAGCTGAGCTGTCTGTCAGACAGCTCAGCTCGCGAATGCGCATTTCGCACTCATGCGCGGTTGATCGCTGAGTTTCTTCATAGGGTGGCATTCATTGCCGCTCTATGAAGAACGCGATTGGGGCAGCGCGAAACGTCCTATTGTTACATAGCTGAAAAGAAACTTGCGTCCATCAAGTTCAGTCTTCCTCACATTTGTTTTTTGCTGTTGATCCAAAAGAAGGCAAAAAACCCAGTTTGAAGCACTTCCAATTTTGTAACAAGCTAGGAAAAAAATTCCTTCTTGACCCCAGAATGGCAATCAGATTTATCCTTGGATCAAGCAGTTATTACCCTACAGTGAAAGATTATATCCTTAAATATTCTGTTTTTGCAAGTATGCATCTAATAGCTGTTTGAACATCTGTATGGACTCTGATTAAACCACTTCTTCAGGTAGAGAATGCCACATCCTTATTGTTCTCACAGTAAAATAACCTTTTCTTTGCCTTAGACGAAATCTTCCTTCTTCCAGTCTAAACGCATGACCTCGTGTTCTATGTAAAGTCCGGTTTGTGAATAGATTTCCACACAATGGTTTGTATTGGCCCTGAATATATATGTGTAAAATGTTATCATATCCCCTCTCAGGTGACGTTTTTCTAAACTAAATAGATTTAAATTTGTTACCCTTTCTTCATAGCTGATATGTTCCATTCCTTTTATTAATTTTGTAGCCCGCCTCTGCACTTTTTCTAGTGCCATAATATCCTTCTTTATAACAGGTGCCCAAAATTGCACAGCATATTCAATATGTGGTCTTACCAGTGATTTATAAAGAGGCACAATTATATTCTCGTCTCGAGAATGAATGCCCTTTTTCATGCATGACAATACCTTACTGGACTTGGCCACTGCTGATTGACATTGCACATTGTTGCATAGTTTGTTGTCTATAGCAATTCCCTTTTCATGTGTTGTTATCCCTAATTCGCTTCCAAAATGCATAACTTTGCATTTTTCAACATTAAATTTCATCTGCCATTTGAGTGCCCAGTCCCCCAGTCTATCTAAATCCCTCTGCAGCAAAGTAATATCTTGCTCACATTGTATTATTTTACAGAGTTTTGTGTCATCTGCAAACACTGAAACATGACTTTCAATGCTTTCTTCAAGATCATTTATAAACATGTTAAATAGAAAGGGTCTTGCCACCTGTGTCCAGCTTTAAAATTTACCATTAACTATTGGGCCCTGCGATTTCGTTATTTTGACAAAAAAGGGGTGTGGCTTGACGGGGAGCTCGGCGCTGGAACAGAGGTAAGTTTTATTAATAAAAAGGGCTCAGATTTTTTTCTTTTTTAACGGCAAGTACATATGAAAGCAAGAAAAAGGGCTGGGGGACCTGTCTTTCTTGCTTTTATATGTTGACTATAGTGATCCTTTATATTCTTTGTCTTCAGAAGCAAGTTTGATTAATAGTCCCCTAGTTACAGCTTTATATGCACCCCATACAACTGAGGGGGAGATCTCTTCGGTCTAAGTCTCTTTAAAATAATATTCAGTCTCTTTTTTTAATAATTTCTATATTATCTGGATTTGAAAGAATATAATTATTTAGTTTCCATTCTGGTCTCGGAAGTTCGAAAGAATCCTTGACATTTATAATAACCGTGATGTAATCTCATTTATTTTAATCGTTTTTTGTTTGGTGAGTTAATTTAATGCCACCCAGAATAAGATCGAATATGCATAGTAAGATTTGGAAAAGCAAGTGAAATCTAAATCCAATGGATGGAAAATACGCCAGATATCTAATAAGGAATAATTTTGAATGAGCTTTCTGAATTTATCAGAGCGTCTTAGTTTTCCTTTATCTCTTATCTGACCCATAATAGGTTTTTTTATCCAAAAATGGGTCAAATACAGAATTAAAATCCCCCTTAATCATCGAAATTCCCTGTTTAACCATTTCTGTTCTCTTTAAAACCTTACTTCTAAATGGTAATGATGAATGATCTGGGGCATAAAGATTAGTTAATGTATATATGATGTTGTCAATCTCACATTCCACTATAATGTATCTTCCCTCAACGTCTTGTTCTGTATAGATATTTCTAAAAATTTAAGTTCTTACATATCAATATAGAAACCCCTCTCTTTTTTTTTTTTTTTTTTTTTTTTTCAAGGGATGCGAACAGAATCGTTGAATACATTTTAGATTTTAAATTGATATCTTTCTTTCTCCAGTGAGTTTCCTGCACACCACATATATCAATTCTCTGTTTCCTCAGGTATTCTAGTAAGATAGATCTCTTAAATGGAGAATTAAGTCCATGGATGTTAATTGTAGCAAGTCTAACCATAGTCCCTGAGTGGTATTCTCTTCTGATCCCTGGATCCCCATGCCCCGAGTCCAAACACCAAAATTCCAACTTCACTGCAGTTTATGGAAAAATAAGATATACCTAAATGCGTAAACAGAGAAAGAAAGAACTAATAGGAAAGTAACATCAAATAACAGTTAGCCCCTTATAAAATGTTGCACTCACAAAATTGAAGAGATATTCAGGCTCATCAAATAATATATGGACTCTCACGGCTTCATCCTTGTTCAGATATCCAATATTGCATGAAAAAAATAAATAAATAAACATGGTACAGTGCTGATATAAATTTAAATCACACGCTTTAATGAATGCACTTACAGTGTACAAGCAGTTAAAGAGCCCATCAATGTAGTTCTGTGTCACCAATCTGTATGATGTTAAATGAAGGGATCTTCACAGAAATGGTAGGCAAAAAGGACAATATGTAGATAAAACAATAATTAAAAAATAAACTCTACGCATTTTGTCTAATAAGTTAGACTTCATCAGGAGTAAAAAATGAGGTAGTATACAAATAAAGTGCTTAAATAACTCTGAGGACGTAGCTGTTTTTAAAAGATGCGTTTCACCGATCAGAAAGTGTTCTGACTTCTTGTATGGATGCTGTTGATGGCAGTGAAATGCGGCTGGGACGCATATGCATTCCACTTTGTTTTCTTTTTGCAGGATGAGCTTAATAAGTCCCAATTGATTGTAAAATACCAAATAATAAAACAAAGTCATATGGAAACAAAGTCAATATGTGCGATATATACACACAGCCCTATTTACCTCTGCCTCTGAGGCCTCCAAAGGCAAGGACACTTTTGTTCTAAAAAAGAAAAAGAGGGATCTGAGCCTGAGGTTGAAATTGAATAATTTGAGGCATTGTGTGTTTTTTACACTTTGGGCACCTGAATAATGGGACTCTACTTTCAGCCTAGTCTCTAGACTGTTAGTTTGTTTGAGCAGGGTCCTCTTCAATCTATTGTTCCTGTAAGTTTGTTGTAATTGTCTCATTTATTGTTAAATCTCCACCTCTTATAATATTGTAAAGCACTACGGAATATGTTGGCGCTATGAAAAAGACAATAATAACAACAAAAAAGGAAGTGCTCCAATTTATATTTAGATTTTCCTGAATTTACACTGGTTTGGGCGGAACCAAATTCCTTGCACCTTTGTGTGGTTGGTTGGTGCATTTCTTAAGTTGAAGTTACCCTATAAAGAGTGACAGACAGGGCACCCTCCACACCTGTTGGCACGCTACTGCTTCAGTTTGCATGGTTAATACTTAATGACACAAGCAATTTTGGCATGTGTGCTATGTGTGTAGTTAACTGTAATTTCTATCTTTCTTATTTATTGTACCAACAATTCTATATTGATTTTTAAAGGACAAATATGGCTTAAATGTAATATTTTATACACATATATAAAGTAACAACACAAAAGAGAAGGATACTGCAAGTTCTCAGTACATAGAAACAACTGAGGCTTGCTGTATCACCTGGAAATCAAAATATAGCTATGTAGTCCTATAGATTAACTGGTTAATAATATAATAAAGACTACTGGCAAAGTGAAACTAATACTCCCATGTCTTCCAGATAACAGAGTCCCATAGGTACATATATAAAATCCCTAAATACTGAACACACAACCCTATCTCTATAAACACTTTATTAGAAAAAATACTGAATAGGGATGGGTCCAGTAGAAAAATAATGAAAAAGTACCTAAACCAGGACTGTCTCTGGATACACACTCCTTATACCTGACTAATGTCCATAGGCTGAGTATTGTGTTTATATAGATGCCAAAATCCACCTCTATCTACATAAAGGGCGTGATATATCAAAAACACAAACTCCTCCAGATGTAAGCAGGCAAGGAATAGGTATAGAACAGGCCCCTGATGAAGGTGCATCTCTTAAGGCACGAAACGCGCGTCAGGCGTTTTTCTCATATTTCATGAGCACTGGGCACTGGTGTATATAGCACCATGTTGGGCACTAACTTTATGGGATTTTTTTCTATTTAATATACTCTTTATTTTCATTTCTGCTCCTATATCTATTTAGTCAGCTTACCAGGGAGAGAGGCTTTTTAACTATATAATGTCAGTTTCTTAGAAACTGTACACTCTGTATTATTACCTCTCTTATCTCTCTGTGTTCTATACCTATTCCTTGCCTGCTTACATCTGGAGGAGTTTGTGTTTTTGATATATCACGCCCTTTATGTAGATAGAGGTGGATTTTGGCATCTATATAAACACAATACTCAGCCTATGGACATTAGTCAGGTATAAGGAGTGTGTATCCAGAGACAGTCCTGGTTTAGGTACTTTTTCATTATTTTTCTACTGGACCCATCCCTCTTTGGTATTTTTTCTAATAAAGTGTTTATATAGATAGGGTTGTGTGCAGTGGTGTATCCTGGTTTTGTGCTGCCCTAGGCAGGACAAAACTCAGGCGCCCCCCCACCCCCCCCCCCCCCCCCCTTAAACACACACACACACAGTCAGACACAAACACACACACACACAGTCAGACACACACACAAACACACACACACACACAGTCAGACACAAACACACACACACAGACACACACAGAACACACCAGACAGACACAAACACACACAGTCAGACACAAACACACACAGACACACACACAGTCAGACACAAACACACACACACAGTCAGACACATACACACACACAGTCAGACACACACATACACAAACACACACACAAACACAAAACACACACAGTCACATACAACACACACACACAGTCAGACACACACAGACACAAACACACACAGTCAGACACAACACACACATTAACTTTTTTTTAATTTAAATCCCCCCCCAACCTCCTTACCTTTGGGAGTGCTGGGGGGGGGGGGGGTCTCTCTCCCTGGTGGTCCAGTGGCTGCAGGGCGGGCGGCGCTGGCAGGGCGGGCGGCCGGCGAGGGAGCACTTCCCATGAGCTGACTGCTCAGCTCCCTCGCGCGTCGGCTGCAGAGTGAGGCTGGGAACCGGAAGATGACGTCATCTTCCGGCTCCCAGCCTCACTTTGCGGTGCGCGAGGGAGCTGAGCAGTCAGCTCATGGGAAGTGCTCCCTCGCCGGCCGCCCGCCTGCCAGCGCCGCACGCCCGCCTGCTCGGGATGTCAGTTAGCCGCAAGGCTAACAAGGCATCTGCCCTGGGCATTTGGGGGGCGGCGTTTTTTGCCGCCCCCTGAAAAATGCCGCCCAAGGCAAATGCCTTGTTTGCCTCGCGGCTAATACGCCCCTGGTTGTGTGTTCAGTATTTAGGGATTTTATATATGTACCTATGGGACTCTGTTATCTGGAAGACATGGGAGTATTAGTTTCACTTTGCCAGTAGTCTTTATTATATTATTAACCAGTTAATCTATAGGACTACATAGCTATATTTTGATTTTCAGGTGATACAGCAAGCCTCAGTTGTTTCTATGTACTGAGAACTTGCAGTATCCTTCTCTTTTGTGTTGTTACTTTTGCTATTTGGGGTTAAGCCCCTCTAGGGATTTCTGGAGTCCCATTGCGGTACACAGGTTTCTGGGTAGGACCCTGACACTGTTCCCCTTTTTTCTTTAGGGGGAAGTGTGTGGGTATACACCCAGATCTCTGGCTCTCGTTGGTTTGTTTCACATATATAAATACTCGTTTTTAATAAAAAAAAATGCAACAAAAAAAAATAAAAATCACAGTTTTGGCAATAACTATGTGTGTATAACTGATACACCGTAATAAAAGTAATTCAAAATAAATTCACTTATTTGTCCTGATTTACAGAGTGCATCATATGTCTAGGATTTTATTTTAATTATATTGGTTGTTACAGATCACAATCTACAAGAAGTAAAATACAATTTAACCGTGGAATGATTTTAAAATTTAGTGTATAATTGAATTCCTCCTGCGGCTCATAGTAATCAGCACTGGGAAAACTGCATAGCCCAGCGTTGATCACTTTTTGCAGCCTTTGATTGGGCTGCAGGGGGCTTGAACAGAGACCCCATTGGTCACCCCCTGTTTGAGGGAATCCCCGTTGATGTCAGAAATGATGTCACCAAGACCATGTCTGAACCAAGATGTTGAGCTACAGACATAGTAATTTAAAGGGCTATATGCAGTGCTCACTTTGAGTATTGCATACAGCGTATTGGTCAGTGTGGGGCCACCAATTCTGGCCCCAATTGACAGGGGGAGCCCCAGGTATCAAAAAATAGTCATAGCTGGTAAAAAATTTACATGACATATTTATTCCATCATGGGTCCTTAGGGTCCTTCATCCATGGTGAAATAATTCCATCATTGGCTAAGGGGGTAAAGAAACCTATACATAATTTTAAAGGACATGTAGAGCTGTTTTTGATACCTTGATACCATAGAATATATACAAAAGTAAATATTGCATTCTTTACTATGCAAAAAATTGAAAGAGTGGAAAAAAATCTATTAATAAAACTGGTGAAACTTGTCTACTATGACGCAACACGCAGTGTATAAGTAAAATAATATAATGCAAACTCTGAGAAATATACTTAGAAATGTACTAGAAACAAGCTGAAGTCCGAGGTACAGAATGAGAAAAAATTAGGAAACATGCCTATAGCTCAGGGATACCCAGTGGCGTACACATGATCCATGGGGCCCCGGTGTGAAAATTGATCCGTGGGCCCCCCCGCGCGCTTACTCGGCGCGGGTCGGGGCCGCAACACATGGCGGCGGGCACCTGGTCGCAGGGGTTGCAGGGCTGCGCACTTAAAGGACCACTACAGACACCCTGATCACATCAGCTCAATGAAGTGGTCTGGGTGCCAGGTCCCTCTAGTTTTAACCCTGCAGCTGAAAACTGAGGGTTAATCCAGCCTCTGGTGGCTGTCTCATTGACAGCTGCTAGAGGAGCTTCCGCGATTCTCACTGTGAAAATCACAGCGAGAAGACACTGTACGTCCATAGGAAAGCATTGAGTAATGCTTTCCTATGGGCGGTTTAAATGTGCGTGCGCCTCTTGCCGCGCATTTGCATTCGGAGCTGAGAGGCGGAGGGATCCCCAGCGCCAAGGGAGTCCGACGTTGGAGAAAGGTAAATGCTGAAGACACACACACACACACTCTCACGAACAGACGCATACACACTAGCTAACAGTCACACACATTTACTGACAGAGACACACTCAGCGACAGACATACATACACACTCACTTACAAAACATACACTTTCACTGACAAACACACACTCACTAACAGACATCAAACACACTCAGTAACAGACACACACAGACACACACCCAATAACAGACACACTCACTGACACACACACTAACAGAAACAAACACTAACACACACACTAACATACACATAAACACACACACTAACATACACACACTAACATACACACATACACTAACACACACATACATACACTAACACACACACACACACATTCACTAACACATACACACATACACTCACACACACATACATACACTAACACACACACATTTTTTTTTAAATTGAATCCCCCCAGCCTCCTTACCTTTTGGAGTGCTGGGGGGATTCCCTGGGGTCCAGTGGTGCTGTTGGGCGGGCTGTCTCGGTGGCCGTTGCGCGAGGGAGCACTCACTGCTTCCTCTTCAGCTCCCTCGCGCGCCGCATAGGGATGCCGGCGCCGGAAGATGACGTCATCTTCTGGCTCCGGCATCAGTGCGGTGCGCGAGGGAGCTGAAGAGGAAGCAGTGAGTGCTCACTCACGCGCCGGCCACCCAGCCAGCCCGCCGCCCGCCCGCCGGGGTCAGCAGGGCCAGCCTCGGGGGGCCCTGAGGTGGCCGCCTCCTGGGCCCCCCAGGAGAAGAGGCTGGCCCTGTGGGTACATACCGGGTCGCAGGGGCGGCCGGGCCCCCTGGTGGGCCGGGCCCGGTCGCAACCGCTACCCCTGCGACCCTGGTATGTATGCCACTGGGGATACCAGAAAAGAATAATCAAGAACAAACCAAAGTCACAATACCAATAGAATCACAAGATAAGCACACTCTCTGATAACCATTAAATGGAAAACCATGACAGGAACTTTAGAGTTTAGGAAGCTAATGATTGGTCAGAAATGACCTTGTAACCCCAGGACGTGTGTGCGTCAATGACGTAATGACACATGCGTGTTATTTTCGGAGCGTTCGTGGGGTGTAACACCGTGTGGATTTCTAGCAACCCTTTCTTATTTATTGTACCATTTAAATCCAGTCAATTTAGTTAAATGATTGGATCAGGGCAGGGCTGTCTTTAACGCGGGGCAAAAGGGGCAGCTGCCCCGGGCCCTGTCATTCCTAGGGGGCCCAAAGCAGCTGCCCCTTGAGCCCGCTGGCCGCTGTGGTGCTTGCAGGCAGACCACTGCGGGCCGCACGATGAGGGACCCCATCGGGTGGCCCATGCTCTTAGGGCCACCCGATGGCAATGAATCTGCAGGGGCCCGGTCAGCACTGCGGCGCTTTAACAGTGTGACCGGGCTCCCAGTGATGAGGTCAACGGTAGGAGGAAGTGCAGTCACTTCCTCCTAGCTAACACAGAGAATGCCGCGTGGGAGGGAGGAAGAGAGGAGGAGCACGGACTGAGAGAGCGCTCAACTCCCAACAGCCTCAGACAGCCACTGGACAGCAGGTAAGTCACCCTCCTGCACCCAAAAGGTAGGAAACAGGAGGGTGACTGAAATTGTATATTTTTCATGCATGTCTGTTTGTGTGTATATATCTGTCTGCATGTGTATCAGTCTGTGCATGTGTCTGTTTGTGTGTGTATCTGTCTGTATGTGTCTATGCATGTGGGTCTGTGTGTATATCTGTCTGTATGTATATCTGTGTATCTTTATGTGTGTTTCTGTTTGTATAGCTGTCTTTATGTGTATATGCATGTGTCTGTATCTGTGTGTATCGGTCTATATGTGTCTGTATGAGTCTCTGTATGCGTATTTGTGTATGTGTACCTGCATGTATGCCAGTGTGTCTGTATGTGTTTCTGTGTATCTTAATATGTGTCTGTATGTGTTAGTGTGTGTTTGTGTAACTGCATGTATGTCTGTGTATGTATCTGCGTGTTATTGTGTGTATCTGCATATATGTCAGGGTGTGTTTATCTGTTTATCTGTGTTTTAGTGTGTGTCTGCATGTTTGTCAGTGAGTATCTGTATATCTGTATGTGTGCCAGTGTGTATCTGTGTATGCACCTGTGTGTCTGTGTATCTGCCTTTGTATGTCTGTGTATTTAGATGTATGTACCTGTATATGTCTGAGCCTGTGTATGTGTGAGTCTGCATTTGTGTTAGTGTTTGCATCTGTATGTGTATCTGTGTGTGTATTTTCACTAGGTAAAAGTGTGACTATGTCTACGATCTATGTGTGTTTTTTTATTTTTGTGTGTCTTTGGGTGGAAGGCATGTTTGCATGCTAGAAGGTGGGCGGGAGGGGACCAGGGGGGCAAAGCTAATGCTTGCCCAGGGTCCAGTCAACATTAAAGACGGCCCTGGATCAGGGTCAGGAACACAAACATGTAATTATGACCCAATAGTGTTAAAATTCATCATCTAGCCCCCCTACCCCCCTCTTGTTCCCTTAAATATAGCAAACTCTTACTTTTATTCCTGTCTGCTGCTGCTTGCTGTGTCCATGATCTGCCTGCTTGGCTGACATCATCAGAAGTGGTGTTAATCAGATTTACTTAATAGTAAACAGCACCAACTTATGTCTACAATTGTGCTGTTCTTCAAGGGAGTTCTCCTGGTTTTGATATCTTGCATTAAACTAGCCTACTTAAAAGAGATTACTTTTAAGCAACACCAAGTACTTAAAGGGTTACTTCAACCATCATGACCATTTCAGTGATTTGTAGGAGTCAGTATGTGCAGTGGTTTAGCTTGAAACACTGCACATATTGAGATAGCTCTAATTGTGTGCTTAGCATAAGTTACACCACCAGCATACATGACATTGGCAGCCTGTAACTCTTGAAAATCTACCTAGCTATATCCTCTCACCCTCCTACCCACTCTGCACTCACTCCCACCTCACTTCATGTGCATTGGTCTATTTAAAAAAAAAATCCCTCCCTCCCCTCGCCGGCTAGGAGCGCATGCATGTGCTCTGTGCCTGCAAAATGGTCCAATCACATAAGAAGTTTGTAATTAAACCACGCATCAAAAAGCATTCTAGGATCCATTGTGAACTGGATCTTATCTGTTACCAATTTCGGTACCCCCATGTGTGGGTTTGAAAGAGGAGATTTGCTTATGTTTTAGCGCTCACCGTGCTGATCTAAACAGTTCCGTTCTACCTCCTTGCTGTGATCATCAAGATTCATTGGGGAAGCATTGGGAGTCTAGTGTGCATATGTGGCAAAATGCACTCTGCACCAGTCAAATGCTGTATTTGATCTATAACAGAATTTGATTCTGTTATAGCAGAGGAAGTACCTCTAGCTGCTGTCATCCTGATAGCCATGAGAGGTGTGTCAACCCTGCAATGTAAAGCTTGTGTTTTTTACAGAATGGCAATGGTTTATGTTACAGGCTTGAAACGAGAGGGGCACTGCACCCAGACCTTTAGTGTCCCTTTAATTTACTCACTGATATAGCCCTAACATTTGCACTTCCACTACAGAGATGTAACTAGCCCATTGTTTGTAACTATTTAAAATTTTCAGTTGTTTGTAGGTCTATACTTGTGCCCATATATGCAGGTAGATCCACTTCAGCCAAAAAAAAGTCCCTATAAAGATCAAGTAAGGATTGTGCTCTGTAGGAGATTGCCATTGAGTTTCAACCCCAATTGCTTAATTCTCAGATGTTGTCAAAGGTTGTCAGAAGCTATAAAAAAATCTTCTTTATCATAGTCTGTACAGATGTTTAACCCCTTAAGGACGCATGACGGTTCAGGACCGTCCTCGGCATTTTTGCGTTGCCGACCGAGGTCCTGAACCGTCCTAACGGAAAACGGGCGGCGGGAGCGATCAGAGATCGCTTCCGCTGAAATCCCGTTGTTACTATCTGCCTGGCATCCCAGGCAGATAGTAACAGCCAATTGCGGCATGTGAGCGATCCGCGATCGCTCACAATTGGCTGGTGTCAAAGTGGGTGTTACAAACACTCACTTTGACACTGATCTCTGCCTCTCTCCTCTCTGTAGCGTTTTGTGAGAGGAGAGAGACAGAGATCCTGATAGTTTGTTGCAGCAGCTGTTCCTGTGAAAAATAAAAAGTATCTTCAGTTAATTAAAATCCTATTTTAACCCCTTCCCTGCCAGATCTGTTACAGACAGTGCATTTTGACTGTCTGTATTTTTTTTTTGCCCTTAAGGGTTAACTTTATTTTAAAAAATCTGTGTCTTAGACTGTCTTAGACTGTCGTAGTCTGTTTTAGTCTGTTTTAGTCTGTTTTAGTCTGTCGTAGTCTGTCATAGTCTGTCATAGCCTGTCGTAGTCAGTCAGTTTCCTTCCCCCAAATCTCCATTAGATTCTTCTAACAGGAGTTAGTTTAGGGATTACTGTTTTAGTCTGTTTTAGTCTGTTTTAGTGTTTAAAAAATAAATAAAAAAAATATTGTGTTTAGTATTTTGTTAGTTTAGTCTGTTGGTGTGAAACATGCAGCGCATGTACAGCTTGGAGGAGGCATATGCCTTCTTGGCGTCAGACTCTGACGCCACTGACACTGCGTCCGATTTTGACCCAGGTCAGTTTAGCGGCACGTCTAGTGACATGTCATCTGTGAGTGAGCCAGCTGCTAAAAGAAGCTGTGCTTCCCCTGCTACGCTGAATGTGGAGGAGGACTGGGTACCTCCACAGTTAGCTGAGCCCAACATCCCCCCTTTTAGTGCCAACGCAGGCATTAATGTGAATGTGGTTGACTTCTCCCCTATACAATATATGGAGTTATTTTTAGGGGATACCATCTGGGAGGAGATTGCTTCCCAGACTAATTTATACGCTAGCCAATTTATTGAGACCAATCCAGGTAGCTATACAGTCAGGGAGCATGCTTGGCATCCCACAGATGTCCCTGAACTTAAAACATTCTGGGCTCTTACCATGCTCATGGGGATAATAAAAAAGCCATCAATCCGGTCTTACTGGAGCACCAACCCAATTTGTTCGACTCCTATATTCTCCCAAACAATGCCTAGACCAAGATATGAGCTGCTGCTCAGATACTTACATTTTAACGACAATACGCTCTGTCACCCCAGAGATCACCCCGAATATGATAGGCTTTATAAAATACGCCCACTGGTAGACCATCTTCAGAACAGATTTTCTGAAGTTTATACTCCCCAACAAACTTTATCCATCGATGAATCCCTTATGAAATACAAAGGGAGATTAGGGTTCAAACAATATATCCCCTCAAAGCGGTCTAGGTATGGCATTAAAGTGTACAAACTTTGCGAGAGCGAAAGTGGCTACACATTTGCCTTCCGTGTATACGAGGGGAAAGATGCTCAACTGAACCCTCCTGGCTGTCCTGACTCTCTGGGGACAACTGGGAAACTTGTTTGGGACCTACTGAACCCTTTGTTCAATAAGGGTTACCACCTTTATGTGGACAATTTTTACAGCAGTGTCCACTTGTTTAAAATTCTTTATAGTTTACAGACACTGGCCTGCGGCACTGTAAGAAGAAATGCCAAGGATTTTCCCAGACCTCTCATAGAGGCCAAATTAAAAAAAGGGGAATGCAAAGCTCTGCGCAAGGCTGAACTGCTTGCGCTAAAATTTAAGGACAGGAAGGATGTTCACATGATAACAACCATCCATAACGAGGGCATGTCAGACGTCACTGTCCGAGGCAGGGTACAGACAAAACCGGTGTGCATCAGGGCTTATAACAGGCACATGGGGGGTGTTGATTTGGCTGATCAGCTGATGCAGCCTTATCTTATCTTAAGAAAGACAAAAGCCTGGTATAAAAAGGTGGCTATCTACCTGTTGCAAGTAGCAACACATAATTCATTTTTACTTTTTTAAAAAATTAATCCAGGAAGAACCACCTATCTCCAATTTCAGCTCAAGCTGATTTCCACAATAATTTATGGAGATGGTCAAGTTCCAACGACAGTGCAAGAGTCGCCTAGACATTTTATTTTTAAGATACCGCCAACACCAAAAAAAAGAAACCCCCAGAAACGTTGCCGGGTCTGTTATAAAAAAGGGAAAAGGACAGACACCCCTTTTCACTGTCCCGATTGCCATACAAAACCTGGACTGTGCATTGGAGAATGTTTTAAGGTCTACCACACAGAAAATACATTTTTATAATACTTGTTCCTGATTTATTTTTTTTGTTTATTTTGAAAGCAGCAAATTTCTGTTAGTCAGTATCCTTCCCCAAATCTCCAGTTAGATTCTTTTTGCAGGAGTTAGTTTACAGATTGCTGCTAACAGAAGTTTTAGTCTCATTTAGTCTGTTTTTTAACTCTGTGTTAGCCAGACTCTGACGCCACTGACACTGCGTCCGATTTTGACCCAGGTCAGTTTTCTGACATGTCATCTGTGTGTGAGCTGGCTGCAAAAAGAAGCTGTGCTTTCTCTGCTACGCCGAATGTGGAGGAGGAACAGGTTTCTCCACAGTTAGCTGAGCCCCAAATCACCCCTTTTAGTGCCAACACAGGCATTAATGTCAATGTGGATGACTTCTCCTCTATGCAATATATGGAGCTATTTTTAGGGGATACCATGTGGGAGGAGATTGCTCCCCAGACTAATTTATATGCTACCCAATTTATTGATACCAATCCAGATAGCTATGCAGTCAGGGAGGAGTGTGCTTGGCATCCCACAGATGTCGCTGAACTTAAAAATTCTGGGCTCTTACAATTCTCATGGGGATTATAAAGAAGCCATCAATTTGCTCTTACTGGAGCACCAACCCAATCTGTTCTAGTCGAGTGTACTCTCAAACCATGTCTAGAACAAGATTTGAGCTGCTGCTGAGATACTTACATTTCAATGACAATACCCTCTGTCACCGCAGAGATCACACCCAATATGATAGGCTTCATAAAATACACCCACTGGTAGACCATCTTCAGCACAAATTTACTGAAGTTTATACTCCTCAAAAAAATGTATCTATTGATGAATCGTTAATGAAATATAAAGGGAGATTAGGATTCAAACAATACATCCTCTCAAAGCGCTTTAGGTATGGCGTAAAATTCTACAAACTGTGCGAGAGCGAAAGTGGGCTATACATTTGCCTTTCGTATATATGAGGGGAAAGATGGTCAACTGGACCCTCCTGGCTGTACTGACTCTCTGGGGACAAGCGGGAAACTTGTTTTTGACTTACTGATCCCCTTGTTCAATAAGGGTTACCACCTTTATGTGGACAATTTTTATAGCATTGTCTGTTTGTTTCAAACTCTTTAGGGTTTCTAGATACTGGCCTGTGGCAGTGTGAGAAGATATGCCAAGGATTTCCCCAGACCTTTAATAGAGGCCAAAAAAAAAAAAAAGTGAATGTAAAGGTCTGCACAAAGCTAAAGTGCTTGCAATAAAATTTAAGGACAGGAAGGATGTTCACATGCTAACAACCATCCATAACGAGGGCATGTCAGACGTCACTGTCCGAGGCAGGGTACAGACAAAACCGGTGTGCATCAGGGCTTATAACAGGCACATGGGGGGTGTTGATTTGGCTGATCAGCTGATGCAGCCATATCTTATCTTAAGAAAGACAAAAGCCTGGCATAAAAAGGTGGCTATCTACCTGATGCAAGTAGCAACACATAATTAATTTTTACTCTTTAAAAAAAAATGAATTCAGAAAGAACCACCTTTCTCCAATTTTAGTTCAAGCTGATTTCCACAATAATTTATGGAGATGGTCAAGTTCCAACAACGGTGCCAAAGGAGTCCAGACATTTTATTTTTAAGATACTGCCAACTGCAAAAAAAAACAAATCCCCTGAAATGTTGCTGGGTCTGTTATAAAAAAGGAAAAGGACACTGTTTTTTTTCTTTTGAAAACAGCAAATTTTAGTTAGTCAGTTTCCTTCCCCCCAAATCTCCAATTAGATTCTTTTTGCAGGAGTTAGTTTAGAGAATGCTGCTAAAGGTGCATTTGATACCTGCACATTTGGTTAAAAAAGTTTTATGGTAGTAACATATAACTGGCTGGCCAAAACCAGATGACGTGTGCATAAAAAGCAGAATTAAAAAATTACCACCATGCACGTTCTCTGAAATTTGTTTAGCACAATGGTTGGGGGAAGGATGTGAAAACACCTCATATACAATACTCTGGAATGTCTACTTTATAAAAATATAAACTTTCATGATGTTAACATTAACGGGGGGATGCAAAAATATGCCAAACTGAAGATAGGCCAAGCATACCTATATATCAAGTTGAAAAACTGATATGTACAAGTCTTGAATGTGGCCTTTTAGCCCCCAAACAACCCAGCAAACCTATGCATGGGTGATGTCACTGTACTCAGGAGATGTTGCTGAACACATATTGGGGTGTTGTTTGGCAGTGATACATAACAGGATCTGTTAATTCATGCCTAAAGTACAATGTATGTGTAAAAAAACATGAAGAAAATTACTGCCCAAAAGTTTGCCAAAGGCTGGTGGTAGAATTATTGCATGAAAAGTATTAAACTACCACCATTTAAAATACCCTGAGTTGTCTACTTTTCAAAAATATATGGTTTGATGGGGGTAAAATACATTGGCCCAAATAGGACAGGGGCGCTGGTTTACTACATGTCAAAATTCCAAGTTGAAAAATGGATATGCGCACCTGCAAAATGTGGCCTTTTAGCCCCCAAACAATCCGACAAGCCTATGCATGGGTGGTATCACTGTACTCAGGAGATGTTGCTGAACACATATTGGCGTGTTGTTTGGCAGTGACACATAACACGATTTGTTAATTCATGCCTAAATTACAATGTGTGTGAAAAAAACACACAAAAATGACTACCTAAATGTTTGACAATGTCTGGTGGTAGAATTAGTGCATGGAAAGTGTTAAAAAAACACCATTTGAAATACCCTAGGGTGTCTACTTTCCAAATATATATGGTTTGGTGGGGGTAAAATACATTGGCCGGCCTTACAAATGTCCCAAATAGGACATGTGCGCAGGTTGACTACATGTCAAATTTCCAAGTTGAAAAATGGATATGCGCACCTGCCAAATGTGGCCTTTTAGCCCCCAAACAATCCGACAAGCCTATGCATGGGTGGTATCACTGTACTCAGGAGTTGTTGCTGAACACATATTGGCGTGTTGTTTGGCAGTGACACATAACACGATTTGTTAATTCATGCCTAAAGTACAATGTGTGTGAAAAAAAACACACAAAAAATGACTACCTAAATGTTTGACAAAGTCTGGTGGTAGAATTAGTGCATGGAAAGTGTTAAAAAAACACCATTTGAAATACCCTAGGGTGTCTACTTTCCAAAAATATATGGTTTGGTGGGGTAAAATACATTGGCCGGCCTTACAAATGTCCCAAATAGGACATGTGCGCAGGTTGACTACATGTCAAAATTCCAAGTTGAAAAATGGATATGCGCACCTGCCAAATGTGGCCTTTTAGCCCCCAAACAATCCAACAAGCCTATGCATGGGTGGTATCACTGTACTCAGGAGATGTTGCTGAACACATATTGGCGTGTTGTTTGGCAGTGACACATAACACGATTTGTTAATTCATGCCTAAAGTACAATGTGTGTGAAAAAACACACAAAAAATTACTACCTAAATGTTTGACAAAGTCTGGTGGTAGAATTAGTGCATGGAAAGTGTTAAAAAACCACCATTTGAAATACCCTAGGGTGTCTACTTTCCAAAAATATATGGTTTGGTGGGGGTAAAATACATTGGCCGGCCTTACAAATGTCCCAAATAGGACATGTGCGCAGGTTGACTACATGTCAATATTCCAAGTTGAAAAATGGATATGCGCACCTGCCAAATGTGGCCTTTTAGCCCCCAAACAATCCGACAAGCCTATGCATGGGTGGTATCACTGTACTCAGGAGATGTTGCTGAACACATATTGGCGTGTTGTTTGGCAGTGACACATAACACGATTTGTTAATTCATGCCTAAAGTACAATGTGTGTGAAGAAAAACACACAAAAAATTACTACCTAAATGTTTGACAATGTCTGGTGGTAGAATTAGTGCATGGAAAGTGTTAAAAAACCACCATTTGAAATACCCTAGGGTGTCTACTTTCCAAAAATATATGGTTTGGTGGGGGTAAAATACATTGGCCGGCCTTACAAATGTCCCAAATAGGACATGTGCGCAGGTTGACTGTGTCAAAATTCCAAGTTGAAAAATGGATATGCGCACCTGCCAAATGTGGCCTTTTAGCCCCCAAACAATCCGACAAGCCTATGCATGAGTGGTATCACTG